>CM070547.1:54067373-54307373 GCA_036346405.1 Phyllostachys edulis | reverse complement strand
GTTTCGGATTTTTAGGGAGAAAATTTGGCTAAGTCCCCATGCTGGGCGGTCAAACCGGCCATGGGCAGCAGCCTGACCAGTTTTGCCCTATTCACTAGCCAGTTTGGCGGCGATGTTTGTAGGTTAGGTCAATTTCATGGTTTCAGTGCATATATGCTGTATGTTTTGACTAACGTGGGTCAAGTTGCAAAGAACTAGTTCCCGGAATCGATTTCTTGGTCTATTGTTGTGCAGGAGGCTTGGAGGTCAACGATGGTCAATGGCGAGGATGATCGGGACTAGGCTTAGAGAGCTGAGATCCAGAACGATTTGGGATGCTGAGTGAAATCAGCGGACTCAAGCATGGTGCAAAATAGACAAGGATGATCGAACAGGAAGTTCGGTGCAACAGGTTACATCAAATAGCGCAAAGGTCGGTGCAAGTGCCACGGTGACTTCGGTGGGAGCCGGATGGGCGAGACTTACTGGCATGAAGAGAGCCGTTGATCAACCTACACACGGCGAAACATGAGATTGCTTAATAAAGATTGGACTCGGTCTTTAGAGACGGATCGAGAAGGGGTATTTTGGTAATTTCACCAAAATACCGCTTGGTGACCTTTGGCTAAACCGAGGCACAAGACGGCTCAAGGAGAGGTGGTTTAGATCAAATGAAGATAAAGATCATGAAGAAACGTATTCGGGAAGCCCGATTTGTCATCCGCTTTGAGAAGCGTGCATGAGTGTAGACCCGTTTATGTGTGGGCTTAACGGGTGCCCATTAGGGTTTTCTCTCTAAGCCTAGCCTTTACTATATGTCTAAATGTGGAGTTCCCAAGTCCTTCCAAGAGAAAAAACCTTAATGTTTTTTTAGGGATTTTGGACTAGTTGAGGCTAGGGTTTGTGATAGATGGATTGATTGTGTGCTCTATCTCAAATCAATCGAAGCAAGATTTCTCCAAGATGAGTCTTTTCTTGTTCTTGCTATCACTTTGGTGACTTTTGGGTTTTTGATGATCCTTTGGTTTCTTATGGTGACCTTGCTTGTTGTGACATGTGGGAATGCATCTAGGATCATCTTGAGATCAAAGTTTAATTTTCCTAAGTTCTTATGTCATCCTTTCCTTATCTATGAAATTCATGGAACCTTAGCTTTGATCTTCTCGATCGTCGATTGGAATAGGTTCCTGGCCTTTTTGATGAGTTATGGTTGAAATCTGAGATGATTTGGATCAATAGATCAAAAGTTGAGCCGATTTGTGATTTTGATTTCATGTTGATTTCATTGTTCATCGGGCTGGAGGTCAGACCGCCCCTAGTGAGAGGTCTGACCGCCCAACCTGAGAGGTCTGATCGCCTGGCTCACTTTGATTTGAGTTTTTGGTGTATTTGGTTGTTGTGCTTCGGGGTTTTGATTAGATTCAATACAAGACTTCCATTGTGATTGTTCGTTGATCTTCGTAGCTTTCATAGCTAATGGAGAGAAAATTGAGTTGAATCCAATGGTAAAAAAGAGGCAAGGTTCTATTCAACCCCCCTAGTCGTTGTTTGGGTCCAACACATCCAGATGACATAAAACAAAGAAATCATACCATAGCTTGTGGTTACTGTGGATTCACCCAACGTGAATTAGATTTTAGAGCTCTCTAAAAAAAATTAGAGATTCTACAAACAGAGCTAGCTATATCTACATGATTGTAACAACCTAAGATTTTTAAGTTGGATTAGTTAAGCATCTAATGTGCATTGGTGAAATTTTGGATTTTTTAAAACTTTTTGTTGCAAAAGAAATGTGTTAAAAACCTGATCTTCCAAATGTCTAGAAATGAATTTTCTAAAACAAATAAAATTTTGTCAAGATCCTGAAACTTAGTTCAGAGAGGAGTGTAAACCTTATGTTGAAAATCTTTTGATTTTGAAGACTATAATTAAACCTATAAATCCTATACTCTTTCTCCAATTCAAAAGCTCGAATTGAAGTTGGGGCAAAACTAAAAATGGTTTCAAATATGAGAATGTTTATTTTGGAATTCAACTTGAAAATAGTAAAACCTCAAGGGCTCCTAGAATGCTTAAGGTAATTTCAAAAGATTTCGCAAACTCAAACTTGAAAATATACGTTCTCTAGCTCAGAGATACAAAATGACTTTTATTTTGGAAAATATAGTAAGACCCATAGCTGGGAATATTTTAGTTGTGTTCTATATCCTCTGATATGCTTGTTTGAAGTTTCTAGAATTTTTGGAGGATATTTGGTTCCTTATTTGAATTGCATGTTCATATTTGAATTTGAATTTGAAATACAAACAAATAATATGAACAGTGCCTGAAATATTTTTCCTAGGTTTTGGAACACCTTATAAACTCACTTGCAAAATTTCACAATTTTTGGAATTATTTTGCTCAGCCAGTCAAATTAGGGAATCAAAAGTCAAACAATAAAAACAAGAACTTCAAACAATTATAGAGAAAAATGCATCATATGAAAAATTCTAGAAAAGTATATATTTATATAAATAGTGTGAGGAACCTTCCATAGAAATTTCATGAATTTTAGAGCTAAATAACTATGCCTAAAAATTACCTGAACAACCTCAGCTCTTTTTCAAAATCTAGAAAACCCTTTTGACTTACCTCCCCCACTCACTTGTAGGATGAGCTGATGAGAGGGTGAACACTATCGTGAGTGTTCACTCGTGCTATACCGGTATGAGCGATGCGATGATCAAATGAGCATGTAAAGTAGAGATGCATTCAATAAATGGAAAGATGGTGATATTACCTGAACATATGAACAATTATATTATTATTTTTCATGATTGATAAATTATTTGTTTGTTATTCTATTGTGTACTTGTTGAGTCTTGCTTTTAGGTCATCAATGAAGGCAACATGCATGTGATGGAGTAGCAGATGTGCATCACATGAAATCAATCACACAAACATCTTTACTTTATTTTTCACTAAATCTAGAAACATGATACTTTCATTTAAAGTTGTGACGAGGATCTGATAATTCTCATTTAATTATTTATCGGTAATTCTTATTATGGATAATAATGTCATCGTATGGTTGTTGGGTATACCCCTTAATGTTTATAAGGGAGAAGTTAGCCAAGAGGTCATAAGTCCTTCTGCGACCACTCTTATAGTCGTAAGTCTTTCTATGACTACCTCATGGTCGTAAGTCTTTCTATGACCACCATGTGGTTGTAAGTTCTTCTACGACCACCTCATAGTCGTAAGTTTTTCTATGACCACCATATAATCGTAAGCTTTTCTACGACCACCATATGGTCGTAAGCTTTTCTACGACCACCATATGGTCGTAAGTTCTTCTACGACCATATCAGTTATGACCATGCTATAATCGACGGAGCTTGCAGATAAGTAGGCCCAATCGATTAATGACTCTAAGAAGTTAATATACGCTGTTATTCTCTGAAATAACTGCACGTAATACGCCTCCATCTCTGACAATAACTGCCATGCAATGTGAAGGGGTTACTACTCCAGTAATAACTACCATCAATGTGCCCATTATATGAAATGATGAGGCGCTTCTTAGCCTGGAGAAACGGCCACCTCTTTGCACACTATATTAAGGCTACAGACAGACAGCGACAGAGAGGGAATCAAGAACACAAGACATTAGACTTTAGTCTTTCTTTTAATTTGTAACCAGCGTACTCAATATAGCCACACAGGAGTAGAGTTGTTATTCTCTCTAGAGAAGGCTTGAACCTATATAAAATCCCTGTGTCGTTCTCTCTGCGTGATCAATCTTGGAGACCCCCCGAATCAAATAATCATACGTAAGATCGGTTCTAAAACACTGACAATTGACGCCGACCGTGGGGATCTTCTCGTCCGGTGATTTCTCGTCAACAGGTTTTCTTCATTTTTCTCAACTCTAATGCTTCCATGGTAGGAGAGTGAAACGAGGAGAACTGGTTTGACTTGGCCGATTACGCAGATATCGACATGGATGTCGGCTTCGACTACAAGCTGAGTATCACTTCATCTGATGGTAATGCCGCCTCCAGAGATCATTCGTCACATCCAGAAAACCATGCCACCGATGGAGTTGCGGAGGGATCCTTATCCCCCACAACAGTACGTCCAACTGAGGGACCAATTTCCTCAGAGGGCAAGGGTCTATCCGACCACTATCAGGACTGTACCAAGGTAGGCTCACAACTTGACGAGGGCTCTCCCTCCAAATGTTCGAATCCGCCTGAGGCAGTCCGACCTGGCGAGGTAAGTTCTAGAAGCCATCATTCCATAGCTTCATCAACATCTGGTGGTCATCTCTCTCTAGTTATTCCCACAGAGGATGGGGTTCAGTATGCTTTCGCTGCGAGTTCGACCATACCCTCGCAGGGCTCACCTGCAGACGGAGATGGTTATAACCTGAAATTCCCCTTCCTGGAGGGGCTTGCTCCAAGTCGTCAGACAGTGTCTTTTGACTACTCTTCAAGCGAGGAGGCCTCAAGCGCGTGTGGAGATTATCAACGGGGGGTCTTCGTCCTTTCCTCAGATAATGATCACTCTCCTAGGGACAGGACTGAGGATGCTCTCCGTCGATCACACTCTATGACCCCTCGTGGCAACGACGAGGACACCTCCGGTGATGAACGGGGTCAACACTTTGATGAGCGTGGGGGAAATCCTCGAAATGATCGCACTCTATTGAGACAAACTCAAGGATCGCATATGGACAATCCTGAGACAACCCGACGGAGAAGAATTATGGCTCGGAGAAATCTGCTTGGGCGCGTTCAGTATCAGTTGGAGGAAGATCGGGAACTCCAACACATCAATGATCTGCTCAAGAACCCAACTCGAGAACTTGCTCAAACGCCCAACTACAACCTCTTCGCCGAAGAGATCGCACGAAGGCTTCGAAACACGATGGCCAGATTTGAGCATCCTCGCCGGCATCATTCCAGAAGTTATAGCGATACGACTCCATCAGCTACCAGTCGTTCGAACAACTCACCACATGGAGATCAGCGCGACAACAGCTTACATCGTTCCCCTAACTTTAACTCTAGTCAGAGAAGAGTTCCTCGAATGCCTGATAATCAACAAGCTCCTAGGAGAGGTGATCGTCCATCACTCCAACCCAGAAATCTGCAGCAGCAGATGAAATACGAGGAGTATTACCCTCGTAGGGACGAGACTTATCATAAGTCGGGTTCACCCACGGCCGGGTATCGTCGTGTACGATCACCTAGTGACATCAACCCTTCTTTCCTTCAAAGGAGGCGTTACGATGTGATTACCGGATGTAGAGCATTCTCGCCTGATCTCTGAGCAGTTCACTAGCCACCACGGTTTCGACCAGTGAATATGGAGAAGTTCGATGGGTCTCAGAATCCCATCAAATTCCTTCAAATCTACACGACCGTTATCCGATCAGCAGGAGGAGGAGAGCGCGTCATGGCGAATTATCTTTCTACTGTACTCGAAGGGTCCGCTCAATCGTGGTTGCTAAATCAACCACTCGAGTCGATCTATTCGTGGCAACACCTTTTTGACCTTCTGCTAGCCAACTTCTAGGGCATCTACAATCGCCTTGGAAAGGAGGACGACCTCCACAGGATACGACAAAAGGACCACAAGACCTTGCGCCAATTCATCAGGCGTTTCAATCAGGTTCGAAATTCAATTCGAGAGGTTTCTGACTCATCTGTTATCAGAGCCTTTAAATAGGGAGTCCGCAGCAGAAGGATTACAGAAGATATCACTTTGAATCCTCCCGCTACTATCGCTGAACTCTTCGAGATGGCCGATCGATATGCGACTGCTACTGAAGCAGTCGAGTGGAACAAAACTATCGATCGAGACGACAAGAATCCTCAAGAAGTAGATAAAAGTAGCAAGAAGAAGCACAAAAGGCCCAGAAATCCAAGAGCAAGGCGAATGGCCAAAAAAACTCAAGCCAACAGTTCTAAGGAGGTCTTGGTCGTAAGCGATAAGGAGCCACAAAGGTCTAAGCCATATCCTGACCGAGGCAAAGGTAAGCGCCTCGAGTGGAAGAACGACAAGCCTAGGTGGTGTCCTTTCCATAAAAAGGAAGGACACGACCTTCGCAATTGCCAGGTTTTCCAACGAAAACTCGAGGACTATGACACTGACAAAGGACCTCTCTCTACTCTTGAGGAGGTAGACCGAGTGAGTGGTCAAAAGCAATCAAACGATGACGAGATGTCGTTCCAATATCCGGAGCATATCATCGAGCATATCTATGGGGGATCACCGGCATACGAGTCAAAACGACAGCTTAAGGCTGTCGAACGTGAGGTAAACTCTATTGACCCTCCTCTTGTCAATAAATTGCCAAAGTGGTTGGAAGTCACCATCTCTTTCGAGAAGGGTGACTGCCCAATCCATCCTACTCGACCAGGTCAGTTCCCGATTGTGGTCGAGCCTACCATCAACAACTATCGAGTAAATCGAGTGTTAGTTGATGGTGGCAGCTCGTTAAACATCTTATTTACGAGTACCCTAGAAGAGATGCAAGTACATAGGACCAAGGTAAGACCGGTACTATACTCTTTTCATGAGATTGTACCGGGGTCTTCGGCCAAACCTATTGGCCAAGTTTCTCTTCTTTTAACATTTGGTTCTTCAAGCAATTTCAGGACAGCGATACGGCATATAATACCATACTCAGACAACCAACTTTGGCAAAAATCTTAATGGCTGCTCATTATGGGTATCAATGTCTTAAGATGCCAGGTCCCAAAAGAGTAATCACAACTCACTGTGATAAAAAGATGGCGCATACGTGTGACCGTCGATCCCTCAAGATGGTTAGCTGGATACCAACTTGAGAAGAAAACAAGGAGTAGCCTTCGACCAAGCAGTCGAAGCCTAAAGCTGCACCAAAACCGAACGACCAGGTCAAAGAGGTTCCTCTGGATCCAGAGGAGCCCTCGAAGATTGTTCGCATCGGGGATACTTCCGACCCCAAATAGGAAGACACCCTCATCACTTTCCTCTGAGCTAACGCTGATGTCTTCGCGTGGCAAGCATCCGACATGCCCGGGGTCCCTAGGGAGGTGATCGAGCACGTGCTAGCTTTATGGCCTAACAAGAAACCCGTAAAACAAAAATTACGAAGATTTGCACCTGATCGATGAAATGCTATCAGATCAGAAGTAGACAAGCTACTTAAAGCAGGCTTTATAAGAGAAGTCGACCACTCAAAGCGATTGGCCAACCCTGTAATGGTTAGGAAGTCTAATGGCAAGTGGCATATATGTGTAGACTTCACTGATCTCAATAAAGCTTGTCCAAAAGATGATTTTCCTTTACCTCGTATCAATCAATTGGTTGATTCTACTGCCAGTTGTGAAACATTAAGTTTTCTATATGCATATTCTGGTTACCATCACATTAGTATGCATCTAGAAGATGAAGAAAAGACTGTATTTATTACACCATTTGGAATATTTTGCTATGTCAAAATGCTATTTGGACTAAAAAATGCTGGCGCTTCTTTTCAACACTTGATGCAATCGACTTTTTCACCTCAACTAGGCCGAAATGTGGAAGCCTATGTTGACGATCTAGTCATAAAAAGTACCAACCGACTTAATCATGTTTCCGACTTGTAAGAAACATTCGACAACCACAGAAAACACTGCCTGAAACTCAATCCTAAGAAGAGTGTGTTTGGAGTCTTTTTAGGAAAGTTACTCGGATTCCTTGTCTCTATACGAGCAATCAAAGCAAATCCCGAAAAGATAACGGCCATTGTGCAAATGTGCCCTCCAACCACGAAGAAAGAGACAACCTCAGAAAACACTGCCTGAAAGTCAATCTTGAGAAGTGTGTGCTTGGAGTCTTTTTAGGAAAGTTACTCAGATTCCTTGTCTCTATACGAGGAATCAAAGAAAATCCCGAAAAGATAAAGACCATTGTGCAAATACGCCCTCCAACCATGAAGAAAGAGGTCCAGAAACTTATAAGATGCATGGTGGCTCTAAGTCATTTCATCGCACTACTAGGAGAAAAAGGACTACCTTTCTTCAAACCTCTAAGGAAACACGAGGGTTTCGAGTGGTCAGAAGAGGCAAACACTACCTTTGAGGATTTCAAGAGGTATCTTATGAGTGCTCCTGTTTTGGTTTCGCCGAAGCTAAAAGAGATGCTCATAATATATTTAGCTGCCACGCCATAGGTAGTGAGCGCAGTACTGGTCGCAGAACGTGAAAACGTTCAACGACCAGTGTATTACGTAAGTGAAGATCTACACGGACCTAAGGAGCGATACCCTCAGGTTCAAAAACTTCTGTATGCCCTCCTCATGTCTTCGAGGAAACTACAGCATTATTTTCAAGCCCACAAGATAATTATGTCGTCTGAGTTTCCCTTAGGAGTGGCCCTCCAGCATAGGGAAGCAGCGGGACGCATGGCAAAATGGTTAGTAGAACTTGGGGAGTTCGACCTCCATTTCGTGTCTCGAACGGCCATTAAATCCCAGATCTAGGTAGACTTTGTCACCGAATGGACAAATCCTAAACCTGTTCAGGATTCCGAGTACGATACCCATGACCGGTGGATGATGTACTTTGACGGGTCACTTACGTTAAGTGGCTTGGGGGCTAGGGTGGTCTTGGAATCTCCTACAAGAGAGACCTTAAAGTATGCCATTCAATTCAACTTTCTTGCCACTAATAACGTGGCAGCATACGAAGGTTTGTTGGCTGGCATACGAGCTGTGAAGCGCTCGGGATTCGACGACTACTCGTGAGAGGAGACTCTCAACTAGTCGCGAATCAGGTCGGCAAAGAGTACCAATGCTCTAACCCGACCATGTCTCGGTACTTATCGGAAGTTCAAAAGCTTTAAAATCATTTTTTTTGGTTTCGATGTACAATTTATCCCTCGAAAGGATAATTTCCTCGCAAATCAGCTTACTCGTATGGCTTCTTCCCGATCACAAGTACCAAAAGGAGTCTTCTTAGAGCAGCTCCAGAAGCTGTCTCTGGTCGAAACACTAGAGACAACTCCTATTGAGACATCCTCTCTAGAATACGAGGATACCTAGATGAATCCCATTTACAAGTATCTTCAGATAGGTATAATACCCGATGATGATCTCGAGGCAGATCGCTTATCTCGAAAGGCTAGAATGTATGTTTTGGTTGAAGGAGTCCTCTATAAACAAGGCACTCAAGGGATACTCATGCGATGCATATCGCAGAGAGAAGGATTAAACCTCCTTCACGACATACACAGGGGCATCTATGGAACTCATGCTTCCTACAGAACGCTGGTCGAAAAGACCTTTCGATAAGGTTTCTACTAGCCAACATCCCTTTATGATGCCAAAGAGCTGGTTAAGAAGTGTGTACAATGCCAGTTTCATAGCAGGCAAATACACCAACTAGCTCAGGCATTACAAACAATCCTTCTATCATGGCCTTTTGCGACATGGGGTCTCGATATCCTAGGACCGTTCCCAAAAGCTCCAGGTGGCTTCGAGTTCCTTTTGGTGGCTATTGATACGTTCACAAAATAGATTGAAACCGAACCTGTCACTGGGATAACAACGGAAGCAACAAAAATGTTCATGATGAGAAGTGTGATTACTCGGTTCAGAGTCCCAAGTCGAATAATCACAGATAATGGTACATAATTTTCCAGCGCAAAATTCCAGGAATTTTGCAACGAGTTGGGTACCAAATTGTGTTATGCTTCTATTGCCAACCCTCAAAGCAATGGGGAGGTGAATTTTGCGACGAGTTGGGTACCAAATTGTGTTATGCTTCTGTTGCCAACCCTCAAAGCAATGGGGCGGTCGAAAGAGCGAATGGACAAATAATGCAAAGCATCAAAACCCGAGTTTTCGACCAGCTTATCAAGCGCTCGAGGGCTTGGGTACAAGAATTACCCTCAGTATTATGGGCAGTTCGTACGACTACTAGTCGGGCTACAAGTGAAACACCTTTTTTCTAGTTTTTGGTGCCGAAGCCATGCTTCCACCAGAACTAACGATCAGGTCGACAAGAGTCAAACTTTCAACGACTCTAACCAAGAACAACTTCGAGCAGATGACATCAATCTACTCGAAGAGAAGAGAAACCAAACCTTAATCCATTCAGCAGTCTACCAACAAGACCTGCGCAAAATACTACGATCGTAAGGTCCATCCTCGCAGCCTTACTGTAGGCGACTTGGTATTGAAGCATATTCAATCCCAGTCTAATCGGAACAAACTTTCCCACAAGTGGGAAGGTCCTTACACAGTGGTCGAAGTTACGCGATCAGGTTCGGTATGACTAGCAATGGAAGATGTCTGAGTTCTCTCTAATTCTTGGAATATCGACTAGTTACGCAAATTTTATGTGTAACCAACCATCACAACAATAAAGTATCAGGTTTTTTCTATCTTTATTGTCTTATTTTGAGTAGCACTTTGATACTTTTTTGATCATTTTTATTAAACACCCAGTCTTTCTTTACACTGGTCGAAAGGACGGTAACATCACCTAGTCGAAGTCTTTCCTCTCTGCACATGATGTTGCCCACTAGAAGGAACTTCCTAGTATCGACTCGCTCCTCACTTTTGTTGCCAACACAAAGAGCTCGGGTTCAACAAACATAGTCGAAATATTTTCAAGACAACACTTTTCACCTTAGTTTATTTCTTCATTCATTTTGAAAAATACTCTAAGCAGAGTACACTTTTGTAATTTGTTCGACTACTTTTGGTAAACTCTGTTCGTTACAACTGGTCGCAGAAAGACACAACACTTAGTCAAAGTGTTTCCTCTCTGCACATGGTCCTGTCCACTAGAAGGAACTTCCTACTGTCATCCTGTTTCTAACTCTTGCTTCCAGAGCAAACCTACCAAGTCCAGTGGAAAAGGCCGAACGAATTTTTAAGGTACTCCAGACATTTGTCTAACTCAAGTTGTCGCTCTTGATTTGATTTATCTGGTCGGAGAGGGTAACATCACCTAGTTGAAGCTTTTCCTTTCTGCATGTGGTCCTACCCACTAGAAGTAACTTTCTAGTGTCGACTCGTTCCTACTCTTACTACTAGTGCATGATAATCGTGATCGAAAACTATAAGTTAGCAAAGCCTCTTTTTTTAAGAAAACTCTTTTTAACACTATTTACTTAGTTTATCTAAATAAACTAAGCAAATAGTCGGGGGATAGGATAAAGTTATTAATATGACTTCAATTCTTAATCTTAATTTCATTTTTCTTTTCTTTGCCTTATTAGTTACTAACTACTCGATGAGATAAAAACTTGTCTTTACAGGTTTCTATTACAAACTACTCTAACAAAGGAGATTATATTTGCATCTCCTCCATGACATTCTTGCTGACCGACTACATTTCTTCAATCAACCGCCACTTCGCTTCAGAAAGCGCATTTAAGTCCGATTGATCTGCTAGACTAAGATTGGGGTCATGAGTTTTAAGTTTTGCCAGAACATAACTTACTACGCACTCAACCGCCTCTTTTATCGAATCAGCTTGGTTGGTCTTCAGAGTGGTCACCAACTCTTACAAAGTCCCAACTTGTTCTCCAATGGTACTCGTGTAAGCAATTATTGTGTCTTCACGAGGAGTGACCTCCTCAGTACGTAGCCCACTAAGTACATTGTTCAAAAGAGAAATGTTGTCCTGAAGGTTAATCTTCGCCAACTTCATCTCCTCCTGGTTACGAGTCGAAGCCTCATGGAATTATTTTATTTTGACTGCTTGATCTAAAAAGAGTAAGACTAGTCAGACAAAATAACTCTGAAAGGACTGGAAAACTGGTCGCAGGTGAAGAGTTGCTTACCTGTTAGTCGAGAGTCCAACTTCTTGACTTCATTGTCATGGGAAGCAGTGCTCTTTGTATATCGCTCTTCCCACGACTTTATCTCTTGATCTTTTTCTTTGGCGATACGAGAAATCTCGTAAACAATCAAAGTCTTTTCTTTGTCCTTGATTTCGAGCTTGCCCATTTCAACCTCTTTTTCTGAAAAGGAATAAGAGTTAAAAAAGAAAAGAACGTCATTATCATAAGCGATCTTAAGTTTAGAACTTACCATTTATTCGACCCTGCAACTTTTGAGTTGCGGAGTTTGCCTCCTGAAGCTTCTTCAGAAGGTCCTCTTTCTCTTCCCTCAGCTAAGGAGTTTTCGTCGCTCTTAAACCTACAAGAAGTTAAAAGTACACTTGAGCACTTTGCAAGTGGTTGAAATATAAACGACTACAAGTAGCAGTGACTTACCATCTCTCTGTCTACTAGCAGAGTTCCGTCACATCAGTAGCAAATCGAGTTGTCGGTGGTATTCACCAACAAAGGACAATTTCTCCAAAGTTTTCTCAGAAAAGAAAGACAGCGGAGAAGCTTACAAAAACCGATATGTGAATGCCATCAGATGCTTACATTAATGCTCGTTCGAGCAAATGTGGAGAATACTCTCTTAGAATCCTTCAGCTCATCGATCTCTTGAACTCGGTTCCACCACACCTTTTTGAGACGCTCGTTGTCGAAAACATTCCCTCTATTAGGAATGTCCTTGGGGTGAGGAACCCGATCATGAGATCTGAATGCATGAGATCTCACAATAGATGCGGGGCCAAAAAACCCGAAGGAATGGTCAAAGAAATCTGACCTTCTTTTTCTTCGGTAATGGCAGCATCAGCAGCTTGACCTTGGGGGGCGGAGGGAACGTCTACAATGACTTCTTTCTAGGTGCGATGATCGAAGGCTTCACCACCATAACCGGATGCTTCAATCGCTACCTCCGCCGTCTTCGCTTCTGGCTCCACGACCACCTCATGGACGGTGGACAACCCTTCAACCACCTCCACTATCATCTCTCCGACTGCTGAGAAATAGCAGTGGGTTTTTCGACAGGAACATCCTTGGGGGTTGGAGGAGTCGGGTTAAGATTACAAAAAGGAAAACACGTCAAATTGTAGAAAGCAAAAGGTAAATGATATTCTTAAACTTTTGTAATTATCACAAACGGTTCTTGTTCAGAACCGTCTGTGATAGTTTTTTCTATTGCAAAAAAAAATCGGATTTTGAGCCAAACCAATCAAGTGCTAGACAGTAGTTTCCATATGCAACCTCTAGCAAGACAACTAAAATCCAATTAAAATTCTGATGGCAAACACATTATAGGAAAGGGAAACCAAAAGGTTTCACAATGTCCCCTCCAAATGAAAAAAAAGAATAAAGTTACAAAATTAAACTAGCTAGAAACCATCTATGCCTCCAAGCTCCTAAAGAACTCATCAGCTTCTTGGATTGGTCTTGTGAGCTCCTCTCTGTACCTCACTAGCATATCACAAGATGTTCTTGCATATCATCGAGTTCGACTCAAGCTCGCTTCAAGCAAGGAGAGACGACCGAAAACCTCCAACATGGCGCCCGACCTTAGGTAACACAAAATTAAGATAATTTTCTTTACAACAAACAGCCAACAAATTATGTATGTTATGGGATGTACACGCATCTTCCGGCAGACAAGGAGTTCTCCGCATCCTCCTCGCTGCCGCCTGCCGGCCAGGTTCTCACGAACCGCCATGGGGAATCGAGGGTGGTCAGCTGAGCTCGGTGGGAGGAGAGAGGAGAGACTGATGGAAAACAAGGTTGAGGTGGCTATAATATATAAGGACGGCGCCAAAACATTTTACTCTCGCGCGCCTTCAAAATATTTTCAACTCTCACGCTAATCACAGACGGCTTTCATAAAAACCGCTCAGGATTTACATATCACAGACGATTTAATATGAACCGCCCGTGATAAGATACTTATCATGCATTTGTTCATATTAAAAACTACTCTCTAATTTTACCATGGCTTTGAATTTTCCTTACTCTGCAATATCACAGACGGTTCGTGTTGAAAACCATAGTAAAATTATCATGGCTTGAAATCACTAACACTGATTTTATTATTGTATCACGCGGTTGCTCAACAAGAACCGCTCAGGATATATAGTATATCACGACGGTTCTTGTTCGTAACTGCTCAGGATACTTCACAAACGGTTTTCAACACGTAACCGTCTCGTGATATTACTTCTTCATCGATGGTTTTAGCGCACCAAGAATACGCAGCGGCCGCTAAACCAAAACCGTCTATGATTGTATTTAATACATACGGTTTTGATCAACCGTCTGTGATGAGATGTCCAATATTAGCCTTTTTGTAGCAGTGAAGTGGGGCTGTTTGAATCTCAGGAATTAGAAATAAGATTTTAGAAAACTAGTTTTGGAAGGATTTTTAGGAAAACCAATTTTAAGTTGTTATTCTGTTATTGTAGGTATTTAGATTACCTTGTTTAGATTAGAAAAAACTAAAACTCGTTTTCATTTATACTCTGTTTTGTTGATATAAACACCAAAATGCATTTTAGTAGACATCTGATATTGTTTAAATGTGAAACCTCCCAGCCATTGGATCAAACTCCCCTGCCATCCGTGATCTGTCCGATCTGCACCAAGCACTCTCTCATCACCTTGACCAGAGACTGAGTCACTCGTCACTTCCCATCCTCTCTCCTACTTTCACCATTCCGTTACCCTCCTTCCTCCACGCCTCACCGCCCACGCCGAGCACATCGATCAACTTCCCCGGCTCCTTCTCCTGTTCCCGATTGGCAGCGGCGGAGGTGTGTGTGATGCGAGGCGCGACAGCGCCGATTTTACGAGCAAGGGCGGCGGCACGATGGAGCGAGCCCCGATTCATCCTCTCCTCGAGTTGATTCGGCAAGCAGCAGCGGATCCGGTCGTGTTAGCTCACATGCAGCACCAGCAGCTCGTGCCCGTCCTCCCCCCGGTTGGTCGACGCGAGACACGCGCCGAGGAAGGTGTCCGTTGCCACCACTACCACAATATTTCATCGTTGAGCTCTGCGTGGATTTCTGTAGCCCCCTCGTTGGTATCTATGCACACGAGACGCCAGGAACATAGAACACACACTCGTTTGGTATACTAATCATCAGGGGTAAACAAGTGAACACAAAGATATTTTTTGTGTTGCCAAATACCACAGCTTTTTATTGGTTTTCTCATCACTTTATACTAACGAAAAATAGTAACTGAAAGTGGCTTAACAAGCTCTCTCAATGCCGACTGCTAATGCAAAGAAATTGAAACATCAATGCAATGACGCTACTAACTAGTGCCCACTAGTGCTGCACCTACACGTTACTAGCCACATGCAAAAACGAAAAAACAATCAATGTGTTGCATGGCTGTCAGTTACCATGCAAAAAATACACGGATGCAATCAAGGATTAATCAACAAATACCCCCTAATCCTTGATACGTTTTCTTAATCTCGACGATGCCGATCCTTGTGCATAGTTCCTAGAATTTGACGTCGTTGACGTCGACGGCCGTGTTGCTATCGCTGTAGCCGACAAATTGTGGCCCCTCCAACTTCTTCGCGTAATGATGCCTATAGCTCCGATACCAAAGAATGTATCAAGTATATGCTTGATCGCCAAGACGCTTCCCTAGTGTCGCACCCCGACCATGGTGGCACCGTGTTGGTCGCGCTGCTCCATCGCCATCGAAGTCGGCGCCATGCGCGGTGCTCATGCGGCCATCTTCGGTATGAAGCCGACACTCGCCACGCCGCCCGTGCGCGCCCTACAAGCCGCCCGCGCCAACAGCGCCGCCGCGAGGCCTCCCGCGCCACTTGTTGTGTCGCTTGTCGCGCCCTTCGCGCCACGTCCGTGTTGCTGGCCGCTAGTCTAGCGTCATGCCATGTGTTCGCGCAGCCATTGTGCCTCGCGCCTGTGTGCACCTGAGGCTATGCCAAGGCGCTGCCGCGCCCGGAGCCTCGCCACGCGAGTCTTGGGCCGAGTTTCCATCGTGGCGCCGCCGGGCCGGTTGCCACCGCCGACCCCATCGCTTACCGCAGGCCTCCGCGGAACCTCCAAAGAACCACCGCCGTCCCATTGGCCGCCTAGCGCCGCCGCCCCACGCTATGCCGCCGAAGCGTGAGCCGTCGTCACCCTTTGTATCGCTGTTCTGTGCTCTGCGCGCTTCCTCCACGCGTGCTGCATAGACCGTCGCATGCTCGATCGCAGCCACGCCACTTCACGCTACGCTTTGGCCTCGTGACTCCATTATGTCGCCGCGCCACCGATGCCGCCGCTCTGCTTGATGCGCGCCGCCACGCCATCGCTATATCACAGAGATGCACAGACCGATCAGGCAATGCTAAGGATGAGCACATAGAGCCGGTTGCGAGTCTGGTTTACCCGAGCAAGTATGCGACGCTGCCTATCACGAATAGTGAGCATGCCGTCCTAGATGAGCGTTTGGTAGCCGTTCCTGTCGAGCTGCCTGAGGTTCACTATGTTGCTGCGTAGTTGTAGGATGTAGTACACCCCTATTAGCGCAAGGTACTCCCCATTCCGACAGGTGAATAGGACGGCGCCGCGTCCACGTATATCCACCACCAAGCCGTCGCCGAACTTGACGGAGCTGGTGACGCCCTCGTCCATATCCACGAAGCTTGCTTGGCACCCGGACATATGATTGCTAGTACCGGTGTCTAGGTACCAAGCGTCATCATGGGTGTCCTCAACGCACCCTAGATGCACCTGCGCGTGCACCTCGCTGAGCACCACGTCAGTGCTTGTGCCCACGGAAGCCTCGGTGAGTGCACACACCTGCGCCAAGAGAAGCGTAGGTTCATCGTTGTCGTCGTCAACCTGCGTCAGATTAACTTGCTTGATGCGCTTAGGCTGGCGGTAGTCCTAGGAGTAATGCCCGTACTTGTCGTAGTTGTAGCACTGAATCTGCAACATGTCACGGCACACACTAGACGAGCCACCGTCCTTGCCGTCATGCCCGACTTTGCCGCGCCCAAGGCCACGTGGCTTGCCGCGATAACGGTTATCACCGCCAGAGGAGCTGTCGCCTTGCTCCCTCTTCTTGGCGCGTGCGAGCCACTCCTCTTCAGTGAGGAGTAGACGCCCACTGGAGCCGCCCGAGTCGTCGTGCACGTAGCGCTGCTCCACTGATCGAAGCCAACTGGTGAGCTTTTCGATCGACAACGTGCTCAAGTCAAGTAGTGTCTCGATCGAGATTGCCACCTGTGTATACCTGGGTGGTACAATATGAAGGAATTTCTTGACTACCTTTTCTTCTTCCAGCGTGTCGCCTAGGATTCGAAGATTGTTAACGAGTCCCGTGATCCTCATGGGAAGTCGTCCACCGACTCACCATCTATGAATTCGATATCCTCGAACTCCTTGCGGCTTGCAGATTCGCCGCGAACGCCGCCAACGCCCATCCGTGATCGCTTCACGGCCCCACGCCGCTGGCCGTGTCCTTCATCACAACGTGGACAACATGTCCAAAGGACACCGCCTGTAAAATGGCGATGCAGTGCGCTTTGTCATCGCGTAGTCGGCGTTGTTAGGTTCGACGCTTCCCACGTGCCTTTGTGCTCGCAGGTTCACCTCATTAGAGGGCCCGGTCCAGCAGTAGTTCGTTCGCGTCATTGTGGGGTAGACGACCGATCCCGCTGCCTCCCTTACCACCCGCTGCACCACACGCTCTTGGCCGCCGTTGCTGCCGGATCCAATCTCGCGATCGCCATTGCCGCCGAGATTGAACGTGTGAGTAGTGCTGCCATCACCTTGCACCGGAGGTGACCTGGTAGGAGAACGTGAACCGTCGCGCGACATCTTTACAAACAGGAGAGCATGAAGCTCTGATACCAATTATTAGCCTGCTCACCGATGTCTATGCACACAAGACGCCTGGAACACAGAACACACACACTCGCCTGGTACACCAATCAACAGAGGTGAACAAGTGAACACAAAGACATTTTTTGTGCTGCCAAATGCCACAGCTTTTCATTGGTTTTCTCATCACTTTATACTAATGAAAAATAGTAACTAAAAGTGGCTTAACAACTTCTGTCAATGTTAACTGCTAATGCAAAGAAACTAAAACATCAATGCAATGACGCTACTAATTGGTGCCCACTAGTGCTGCACCTGCACGTTACGCTACTAATTGGTGCCCACTAGTGCTGCACCTGCACGTTACTAGCCACATGCAAAAACGGAAAAACAATCAATGTGTTGCATGGCTGTCAGTTACCATGCAAAAATAAACAGATGCAATCAAGGATTAATCAACAATTCCAACATGAAGCCCACCGAGCACACCTCCTTGTCATGGCCGCAGGTGAGCTCTAGCCCTGCCTCCAATCCACATTGATTTTGGGCATTTGATGCTTCGAGTTTCAGATTTGAAACAAACAGTAGCTAGAGCTTGGCCACACTACAAATACAAAAAAAAAGTCCAAAATATATAAATAATGGAACACTAACAAATTGCAAATATTTCAATCCAGAACAAAGGACTGTATGAGTTCACTGTTATGCCATTTGGACTAACCAATGCTCCAGCCTATTTCATGAACCTGATGAACAAGATGTTTATGGAGTACTTAGACAAATTTGTAGTAGTATTCATTGATGACATTTTGGTCTATTCCAAGGATGCCGAAGAGCACGCACAACATTTGAGATTGGTGCAAGCTACCCTCAGGGAGCACCAGCTGTACGCCAATTACAGTAAGTGCAAATTCTGGCTATCCGATGTTAGCTTCTTGGGCCATGTCATATCTGCCAATGGAGTAGCCATGGATCCGACCAAGGTGGAAGCTATCCTTGAGTGGCAGCCACCTACCTCAGTGACTGAGGTTCGGAGCTTCCTCGGATTGGCGGGATACTACCGCCGATTCATTGAGAGATTCTCCAAAATTGCTCGACCTCTCACCTAGCTGCTGAAGAAATAAAGAAAGTTTAAATGGACCGATGGGTGTGAGAAGAGTTTCCAAGCACTAAAAGACCACCTAACCTCTGCCCCGGTTTTGGTCCTCCCTGACATCCATAAGGATTTCGAGGTATACTGTGATGCCTCTCGTCAAGGGCTAGGAAGTGTGTTGATGGAAGACAAGAAGGTGATAGCTTATGCATCTCGACAGCTTCAACCACATGAAGAGAATTATCCTACTCATGATTTGGAGCTAGCATCAGTGGTACATGCATTGAAGATATAGCGTCACTACCTCATTGGGAATCATTGCAACATATACACAGATCATAAGAGCCTCAAATACATCTTCTCCCAACCAGACCTTAACCTAAGGCAACGAAGATGGCTAGAACTCATCAAAGACTATGATCTGGACCTCCACTATCACCCGGACAAGGCCAATGTGGTGGCTGATGCACTAAGTAGGAAGTCTTATTGCAACCACCTTGTGACTTATGAACGACAGCCTTCTCTAATTGAAGAACTTGAGAAGCTCAACCTGGAAATAGTGCCACAAGGGAGTCTCTCTACCTTGGAGATCCATCCGAACTTGGAAGAAAGAATCAAAACTGCACAAGCATGGAACACAAGCACTGAAAGGCTCCAACAACTTATGGAGCAAGGGAAGGCCTCCAAAATGACAAATGATGATCAGGGCATCCTACGTTTTGGAAAGCGCATCTTTGTGCCCCACCAACAGGATCTGAAAGAGTTGATCCTCAAAGAGGCCCATAAGTCTGCATACTCAATTCATCCGGGTGGCACCAAGATGTACAATGATTTGAAGCAACGTTACTGGTGGCCACGAATGAAGAGAGACATTGCAGAGTACGTAGCATGCTGCGATGTGTGCCAACAAATCAAGGCTGAACAGCAGAGGCCTGCTGGCCTATTGCAGCCCCTACAAATACCTGAATGGAAATGGGAAGAAATCAGCATGGACTTCATCACTAGTCTGCCCAAGACCAGGTCAGGGTATGATTCGGTCTAGGTCATAGTTGATAGGTTGACTAAGACTGCTCGTTTCATACCAGTCAAGACCAACTACAAAGGTGATAAGCTAGCAGAGCTATACATGTCTCGGATAGTCAGATTGCATGGTGTGCCCAAGTGAATTGTCTCAGATAGGGGTTCACAATTCACCTCCCATTTCTGGGACAGTCTTCATGAGGCCTTGGGCAGTTATCTAGCCTTCAGCATAGCATATCACCCTCAGACCAATAGTCAAACTGAAAGGGTGAACCAAGTCCTTGAAGACATGCTCAGAGCTTGTGCAATAGAGTTTGCTGCTGACTGCGAGAAATGTCTGCCATATGCTGAATTTGCCTACAACAATAGCTACCAGTCTAGCCTGAAGATGTCCCCCTTTGAAGCCCTTTATGGAAGACAATGCCGAACACCTCTGTTATGGTCAGAAGTTGGGGAAGGGTACCTTTTCGTACTAGATTGCTTAAAGGAAGTCAAGATAAGGTACGCCTTATTCGAGACCGCCATCGGCAAAGACAATCAAGATGTAAGAGCTACGCCTAACCGCCGTCAGAGAGAATTGGAGTTCAACATAGGTGACTTTGTCTCCCTAAAGGTGTCTCCTCTCAGAGGGACTAGAAGGTTCAAGGTCAAAGGGAAATTGGCACCGAGGTACATAGGGCCATACCAGATCATCGCCAAGATGGGAAAGGTGGCTTATCAACTGTAGTTGCCCAAACAGCTGTCCGACATACACAATGTATTCCACGTATCATAGCTTAGGAAATGCCTCCGTGTGTCTGAAGAGCAGACTCGATTGGAGGACATTGAACTTGGCAAGGATTTGGCGTATGCTGAACATCCAGTGGAGATCTTAGAGGTAGTTGAGAAGTAGACAAGGAACCGTGTCTACCGCTTGTGCAAGGTCAGATGGAGCAACCACATAGAAGGCGAATCTACCTGGGAGCGTGAAGATTTGTTGAAAGCTGAATACCCTCAGCTGTTTGATAACTGACAAGGACCTTGGCGATTTTAAGGATCTTTTGAGACCACTGTAATTCCTACGACCTCCCTTGGTCAAAAGACCTCCCACAACCAGTGCCTGGTCGTAAGGCATCTCTTACAACTAGGCCTTGACCGATGGTGTCTGTAGCTCTGTCGACCAGGTCTACTAGGGAAATTGTAACCTTATCTGAATCTCGGAGTCGAGATTCTCTTAAGGGGGGTATGGTTTGTAACAACCCAAAAATACATAAAGGTAAAAATGAGGGATTTTTAAAACTTTTTGTCTAATGCCTGTTGCCGATCCGTTTGCTTGCATATTTGGGAGTTATTGGAGTACATTTCTCATCTTTTCTGCTCTCGTGATTTGATCTACCATTGTGATAGGATCTCACCAAGTGAATACCAGGATTTTAGCTAATCTAAAGTCCTATTATTCTACCTCTTTCCAAGTTCTTCTAGTTTCATCCTTTCTTTATATCTCTTGTTGGGCTAAAGGATGATCAGTCAAGCACTGGTCCGACACGCCCGCTCCCGTGCATTCCTCTCATGTTCCTCCGATCAGTAGTGGTCAAGCTGGGCACCAGTGCCTCTCACTGCGTCAGCAGGCGCCAAAGTTAAAGCCACGGCCTAGTCTTGCCCATCGCCATTAATAGCCATCACCTAGGGTGTCACTCACCGCCTATACCGGCCCATGCCTCACCTCCTCGCTGAATGTGCCAAGGTGCATACACCTATTTTGCTCCAAGCCCCATAGTGCTTTCCTTTGCCATTCCAGTGTTAGTCTCACTTCCTTCCTCTTCCAAGAGAGCTTGAGCTCCAGCCCGACTCTAGCGCTCGCCTCTGTCAAGCGCCACCACACCGCCGCCTTCTCCATTGACAACCATCGGAACAGCCTTGGATATTGTTTCTCTTCCCCTCCGACAAGGACACTCTAAGACCTCCCAGAAGGACTATCTACTTGCTTACATGGAACGCCCTTTAAGAGCAAGGACCACTCTCCTTCCTCAAGCCACTATTGCAGCATAGAGACCTCTCGCTGACGCGGTCCACCGTTGAAGGCTCAACTCCGGCTAGCCATCCTCCAACCCTGTGCTGGTAAGTTCGTAGTGGCCAGATATTCTTCCTAGTTCGAGCCGCCTTGTTCTTTCTTGGATGTTTCTCTGGTTCTTCCTTTCGTTGTTCCAATAGTTCAATCAATTGCGACAATGCAGTCGAATCTTCATATCTGTTGGCCACCCTTGTGAAGTCGAACATTTCTCTTATTCGACTACGCACGGTTAACACTCCCACGACCTCCCTCCTTGCACAGATCTCCCATTTTACAAAAACCGCCCTCGTGGTCGCGACATCCTATTTTACAAAGATCACCCTCATGATCAAGATCACCCATCTAGCCGCGCCCTCACCTCTTGTGGACCATCCGATCAGATTGGGTGGCCCGATTGAGATTAGAGGTTCGAATGGTCTGAACGTTCACATCATTTTGGTCGTCCAATCAAAGTCGGACGGCCCCACTTCGCCGCGCTTTGCCTCTTTGACCTCAGGACTTATTTTTCAAGACCGCTCTCTTGGTCTTTTGTAAAAACCACCCTCTTGGTCTTTTGTAAAGACCACCATCTTGGACTTTCTACATAGACCACCCTCCTGGTCGTGACGCCTTCACAACCTCTCCAGGTCTTAGCACCTCCACGACCTCCCCTGGTCGTAACGCTCTCACGACCTCCCCCGGTCGTAACGCTCTCACGACCTCCCCCAGTCGTAACACTCACAGGACCTTCCCTAGTCCTAGTATCTCCAGGACCTCCCCCGGGTCACAGTACTTCCAAGACCTCCCCTGGTAACAGTACTTCCGAGACCTTCCCTGGTTACAATGATTCCAGGACCTCCCCTAGCTACAGTGATTCCGGGATCTCCCCTGGTAACAGTAATTCCGGGACCTCCTATGGTTACAGTGATTACAGGACCTCCCCGGGCTACAGTAATTCCAGGACCTCCCCTGGTCACAGTAATTCCAGGACCTTCCCAAGGCACAGTAGCTTCTGTGACCACCACAGATCTGACGACCACTAAGTTTTCAGCTGTGCTGGTATAATATTTCTAATTTACGATTTGGCATTATTTGGAGTTCATTGCATATTTGAAAACGATTTGAGTTGAATATATTGCTTATTTGCCTTTCCGATTGTTTTGCGAATATAGAAGCCGAGGCGACTGAAGAACCGTTCGTTGATCAGGATCTCGATCAGCAGCACTCTGAACAAGGTGAGTCAATACTTTGACCATATTGCACCTACCTTTTGCAAATTATGTTGCTTTAAATTATGAAACTGCATTGCTATGTTTTATCAAGCTAAATTGGTCTAGCTCATAGTTAATGCCATAACAATAATTGTGTATAAACTGCCAATCCTTGAAACTTGGACACTATCCTTTGTCACCCTAGATTTAATGGATTACATACTAGTTAATAAGTTGGTATCTAAGTGTCATGCTTAGCCTTGCTTAGATACAATGTCATGTGGGCCTTAAGTTGCCTGACCACAATCACGAAAAACTTTTTGAAAGTATTGGGTGCATTCAGGCACGAGATTCAAGGTGGATGCGACTCTGGATTAGCGGACGAGTACATCCTGGGAATTGGCGGGGGAATGTGCCCTGGGGCTCAAGGGTGGTGCAATCCCGGGATTCGAAGGTGGTCTCGCCTGCGGGGCAGGGAGATTGCGACCTAAGTTTCGCCGGGTTGTGCAGCCGGAGGGTCGACAGAGGCATTCGGCCTGGAATTTCAGGTGTAGGCCGGCCGGAATTGCCGGATGGTTGCAGCCTTGGGATCGCCGGATGGATGTGGCCTGGGAAAATGATTTGGGACAGTGAGGCTGGGAGCCTGGCTGGTATGTTGAAGTAAATGGCTATTTTCCAAAACAAATAAAACCTGAAAACTATTTTCGACCTGGGCGGCTGGTTTTGGGGGCACAAGAGATGGTTGGCATGTGGATGTACCGCCCAAATCAGTCAAGGACCGAATCTGGTGATGATCTCTCATGTAAAAATTGCGCAACCACAAGTCTATAATGGGTACGACCTGGCCAACTAATTTGCTCGCCTCAACGTGGCTCCGCCGTTGGGTGGAATGCGGGTGGATAGTCGGGGGAGAATGAAGCCACGGGAACCACAATGGCACAAGAGGGGGCCTCCCGAGAGTCAACGGGAGTGACTCTAGGCGATGGAAACCTTAGTGTAACGGATGGAGTGCGTCGAGGTTGAGCATTGTAAAGACATTGTGGTAATCTCTCCCTGATTCACATGTCTATAGAAACGTGTGTATATATCGAGATGATTACCTCTTGTTGGTAAAGTGTGCGAACTCTGCAGAGTAAGAAAACTATCTAGATAGCCGTGCTCACGGTCAAGAGCGGTGTTGAGAACTTGCTGGATATAGTTTTCGTTTTTATAAAACCATTTGTAAAGGAAAGGAATGATGGGGTGGGACCCCAGGGATTTGAGAAAGCCTGGTCGGGGACCAGTGGTAAATACAGGATAGCCCAAGCATTGGGTGGATGGAGCCACTCAATGGTATAAGAGATGGAACCTCCACTAGTATTTTTACAAATGAAAACTCGTTTATAAAACCCCCGTTTGTTAAAAATACTAAGTCTCAGGATTTTCTATTAAGTCTAATTCAAACTTGGCTTTATGCAAATAAAAGAACCCTAAGCTTCCTTTGATTAGCCTTGCATCTATACAACTACACTGTGTGTTGGCTCGCGAGTACGGTTGTGTACTCAGGCTCTACTAATATAATCTTTTCAGACCCAAATAATCAAGACTCATACCAGTACTTTCACCAAAGCTGATCCGAATGGTGGTGACAATAATGAAGCTTAGGTCGACCCCGACCGCTTGTTCGTAAGGGCGAGCTTAATGAATCCACCACGATTTATTTTGCTTCCGCACTTGCCTTATATTCTATACGCTTGACTTTTGTAAACTACCATCTAAGTGGCGCTTTTGTAAAACAGTTGGCTGCACGGCCTGATGTTTATGTAATATATTCTGGGCGTGCACTGTTCGTAACGAGTACCCTTTACATTGAGCAAAGTTTATGATCAGTTTATTTACTAACACTAAACAGATGTCCCACGACCACCCTCGCAGAGTTTATAACTAGCTCTAGTGGGTCTAGGCCCTCCTCAGGATCTCCTATAACCACCAGAACCTCCTCATAAACTACAGGACCTCCTAGGACCACCCTTGATCTTTCTTGGATCTCCCAGGACCTCTTCATGAACTACAGGACCTCCCTTGATCTTCCCAGGATCTCTCAGGATCTCCACAGGAACTACAGGACCTCCTAGGACCTCCCTTGGTTTTCTCAGGACCTTCCATGACCTCCTTCGGGGTTCCCAGGATCTCCCAGGACCC
Source organism: Phyllostachys edulis (assembly GCA_036346405.1). Taxonomy (NCBI): domain Eukaryota; kingdom Viridiplantae; phylum Streptophyta; class Magnoliopsida; order Poales; family Poaceae; genus Phyllostachys; species Phyllostachys edulis. The sequence goes on along the minus strand of CM070547.1, from coordinate 54,282,167 downwards.
CTCGGGCCCCACAGGGCCTCCACAAGATCTCTCAGGACCTCCCAGGACCACCGCAGGACCTCTCCTCAGGACATCCTCAAGACCTCCCTTGAATCTCAGGACCTCCTCAGGACCTCTCCTTAGGACCTCCCTTGACTCCTCAGGACCTCTCCTCAAGACCTTCTCTCAGGACCTCCCCACAGGACCTCCTCAGGACCTCCATTGACTCTCAGACGCCCTAGGACCTCCCTCAGACCTCTTCAGACTTTCAGACCACTCCTAGAACAAGATCGAAGGATCGATGATCAACGAAGGATCATCGCAGACCTCTTCAAGATCACCCCAAGACCTCCTCTAGATCACTCCAGGACCACCTCGGGATCACCCTTGAACCATTCCAGAACCACTTCGAGACCTCCGTAGATTTCCTTTTTCCGTCCAACATTGGTCGTAATCGTGAACCAAATTGTGTGTCAGCTTTTAGCTCCCGTAGTTATGTGAGTAAACCACGACGTAACTGTGTGTGTGAGCTACTGATCCAGGGAATGACACGTTATACACAGTGAACCCCAAGCTCCAAATTTGGGGTCTGACATGTGGTGACCCTCAGGATATATCCACAGTCAATCGACTGGGTAAGCGACCTAGTACATGATGTCATCTTCATCTCCCGATGGGAAGGGGGTAACTGTTCACCGGTTGGTATCTTTTGGCACTGAATCCACATATATGAGCAACCATGAGTCCAAAGGTACTCAACAAGCTCTCACTACAAATGCAAGTATATAGATGCTAGGCTTCCAAAGGGAGGGTTACATTTTATTTTAGCACAAAGCCAGTTTGCTCAAATACTATAATTATTTTTCAAACCTATGACATAGCTTGTTTAACTTCAAAACCAAAGTTTCATTTGTGAAATGAATTATTATCTCAACCATGTTTACCCAACATGTCCTAATTCCTGGTGACCATGCTTGACTAACGTGCCGCCGTTCCCAACGACCATGTTTTACCAGCATGTCGCAATTCCCAAAGATCATGCTTTACTAACATGTCCCAAACCCAACAACCATGCTTAATCAACATGTCACTGTTCCTAGAGACCATGCTTAACCAGCATGACTCAACTCACAACCACCATGCTATTCGAATAGATTTAAATACTCTGTAGAGATTGTACAGCTTTACCCACAAAATATGATTAGTTTATATTGTTCGTCTGATAGACTTTCATAGGTGTGCAACTGAGTGATTATCACAAAGATTTTCCAATACTTAGTCCCAACACTAGACCCACTCCGGTAGGGAACCACCTAGCACTGGGACAGTGACGATATACTTAACACCCCAGAATGCCCTTAGACCAGTTACATTTTCAATGAGGGGCCCTCTGTTGTTAGGAAGTCATAACCCTTCTCGACTTAATTAATTGGAGCACGGGTTTTTATGCCGAACACTACGTAATTAGCTAGGTCTATGCCATACTAGACTTGTCGTTGTACGGCTTAGTAGTTTAGAATGGAATACATGATTCGGTCCTTAATCGACTCAAGTGAGACAATCCGCCAACCCATTGCATGCACACTGCACCGATCTCATACCATCCACTCGCCCAAGTCTCCACCATTTATAAATACAATTTCATGTTTCCAGCGGTAACCCATGTTACCACACTACGATTCAAATGTATCCAAGTTCTCGTTTTGGTAATGTTTGTCCCTAATTCAGATTCAATTACTAAGCAGTGTCTAAGCACAACCAATAGTCATTTTTGGTTAACCAATGAGAGTTTTACTCATGTAATAATTATCCTTATAGTGACAAAGAATAAGGGTTATCAACAACCAAGGAGGGGAATAGTAGTAAACAATCCTTTGGCATAGCTAGGTATCAATCTTTAACATAGCATTTCATAAATAACAATAAGCATGCAATAATACTTTGAAATGAAATACTTTGCATTTGAAACGTAGGTTCAACATGATCAATAGTAAGGACTTGCCTGGCTCAAATGTGGATATTGCTTGGTCTTGGTCTTCGATTGAAGTAGTGATGAAGTCTTCAACGACGTTGGAATCTATTGGAAAAAGTCTATTTTCCAACCTCAAATTTTTCAAAAAGTCTAAAAAACAACTTTGAAGTCGAAAACCAGACAGCATAGGACCTCGACGTTTGCAAACCGAACAAAATACCCCCCCTATTCCACCCTGGTTTTGTGCTGACGTGGAGGTCCAGCGGGCTCAGCCTTTCCCCACGCGGCTCTGTATAACACATGTGCGGCTCAGCCTTTCCCCTTCGCACAAGGCGTTTGTGGAAGAGGAAATCCCCTTCGTCCCGAGAGACCCTAGGTTAAGAAATTGCGGCGGCACAGTGCATGGCAACCTCCGGGAGCTCAAGCACGTCGCGGTGGTCGGTTGATTCCTCAGTGGTCGGCGTCAGCGATGGGAAGTTTTCCTTCCCGGTGAGGTACAGGGAGGGTTCGCTTGATTGTGAGCCGGCCGTCCGTTGCAATTGCGGGTAGAAGTCAGCTAAAAGAGTCTCTTGGAGTGACGCGAACCCTGGGAGGAGGTACTTTACCTGCGTGAAGGCTCGGGTGAGTCTTCTTGTGGTCGTCATGTTTTGTGGTCGGTGTCCTTGTGTGTTTGTGTTCATGTGTTGTTCTGCAGGCTGTTTGATTTCTTCTCAATTTGGGGCCATTGCAGTCGTCTTGTTCTGTGGTCGTCTTGCCACTTGTTTGATTTCTTCTCAATTTGTGTAGGTGGGTGGTTGCAATTTTTGGAGATGGTATGATCCAGAAACCAGTGATTTTGTTAACCAGAACTTGTTAGATTTGCACGACTGTGTAAGGGCTTTGTAACATCCCAAATATGGGTTTGTGTTTCAAATGTAAGAAAATGTGTAGAAATTAAAACTTTTTTTGCATCTTGAAGTTTTTGAGCTTTTCTGTAATTCTTGTAAAGGAATTGTGGGAAATCAAAAACCTAAATCTCCAATTGACTAAAGCCATAACCTCCTTGTTGAAAATCTTCTGTTCAACTCTTGGAAATAATTTTCCTTTGGTTCTAGTGAAGCTGTGTGACTTCTCTGAAAAATTTCATAATTTTTAGAAATTATTTCATAATTTTTAAGAGGCAGTCAAACCAGTTTGACTCTTGCTCAAACCCTAGAGCAGTTCTTGTAGAATTTCTTGAGAAAAATGCTTTGCATAAAAACCTCTAGAAATTTAATCCTAGCTTTGTCCTGGAGTGAGGACCCTCCAGTTCAAATTTCAAAATTTTTGGAGTTGTGCAACTCCATTTAAAAATTCTCTAACCCTCTCTGTTCTAATCTAACCCTAAACCGGTTGCACTGTTCCTTGGGTGCGAACCAGTCTCGGGCTCGAGCCACTTGACTTGGCTCACCAACTAGTGCTCGGCCAGCTTTTTGTCTAAACGCTTGATGTGAGCCGTTGATTCTAATCGACCGCCCGCAATCATTGGGCCGCTTGGACCTCCCCATCTCCCGCTGATCTCCACCGCTGATTTGAATCCAACCGCGGTACCTTTCCTTTCTCCTCTGGTCGTACCGGGCTCGTGTGAGTTGGCACTTGCATTTCAACCGTTGGATTTCAATCCAACGATCAAGATCGTTGGTGCCGTTCGGACCGCTTGAGTTGGCCAGTCAATCTCAGCCTTTGTTTTCTAATCGGACCACTGAACCTCCACCGTCCGATCTAGATCCAACAATCCAGATCGTGTGGAACGTTCGGACCGCCGAACCTCAGCCGTCCATTTAGAGATCTACGGTTGAGATCTAAGGGGCTTTCGGACCCCCAGACCTCCCATAGCTTTAGGCCGTCCATTTTGAGATCTGCGGCCCAGATCGAGTGGAACGTTCAGACCGTCCGAACGATGCCTCGCTCTGAGCCGCTCGTTTCTTGATCAACGGCCTAGATCGTGTGGGACGTTCGGACCGTCCGAAGTCGCCTCATCGTGGACCGTTGGATCTCAATCCAACGGTGGTTCTATTTGGCTCTATTGCGAGCCCGTGCGCGTGCGTTTGCGTCCGTGCGCGTGGGCCATTGGATTTGATCTCGACGGTCCAGGCTTTTCCTTTTCGGTTTACTTTAAAGAAAAACCCGGTAAGAGTTATTTGTAAACTGAAAATTGTGTTAAACTTCCAAATTGCATAACTATTTCGTTTTAACTCCTTTTAGGTTAATTCAAATTTTGTTAGTTCTGGTTTTAACTAAGCTTTAATCTTAAAATGGTTGTAAGCTTGGTTTTGCTCCCAAAATTTGTGTTAGTAGATTTAAATTAAGATTAGCTTAATTTGTTGCATTAAAAATTCATTTAACTTGAAAAATGCATAAGTATTTCTCTGTAGCTCCTTTTTGAGTGAAATCAACTTGGTTGGTTTCCTCTGTTAGTAAGCTTATTTGTAGAATAGGTTTTAGGCATGCTACTGTTTTTGTGGTTGCATTTATTTTGTGCTCCTTTTTCATGCCTTTGAAAAATCATAGAAAATGCATCCTAGCTCCAAATGAGGTGAATCAAATTGTGTTGTTCATCTCATGTGGTGCTTTGTTTACCATAAAAATATCAGGTGCAACACCTCTTTGAAAATTTATGCCAAAAATTTAATTTCGGGTGAACAATACCCAAGGTGAATTTTTCAATATTTTTCCAACTAGCCAAACTTGTGTTGGCCATAATTTTTGCATTGAGAATCCAAATCAATTGGTTCTTGTTGCTAAATTCCTTAAAAATCATGCTCTTCCTGCTGTAAAAATTTTAGAGATTTTGGTTAAAGTTGGTTTTTGAGTCTTTCGATGTTCTTCGTTCTTATCGGTTCTTTTCGTTCTTTTCGTTAGGTGCCGACGATTTCGTTGAGTCCGAAAGCGACCCTCTGCAGCAAGAGAGGTACCATCAAGGCAAGCAATTTGATCATACTAATCCCATATTTCAAAGTCTAAATATATTGTTTACAACTTGTATGTATTGCATGCTCTATTTTATTGTTAAATTATTGGTTCGATTAGTTGATCCTCTAGTTGCATAATCTGTAGGTAAATGTTATTCCTCTACTACTTGAGCCTAGGTTATCTTGCTGTGATTTAGGGTTCGTTGGATGAGCCCTTGTCACTTAGTAGTTACGTGTTAGTATTGCTTAGTCATGCTTAGCTATCGGTAGTATTGGGCGGTCATCGACTTAGTCGATGATCTTGATCACACAAATCTTATTATTATTCCATTATGTCCAGCACTTGTGCTTTGTTAATTTGTAAAGTCAAAAACTGAAAATGAAAACTGTTTTGGACTTGGGCACAATGAATGATGGTGTGATTTGTTGGTGTGGGGAATGGTGCCTAAGTCAACAAGGACCGAACATCTTGTTACACTAAACCAAGTATTTTTGCGTGCTAACCATACGAGGGGGATATGGGACCTCTCTTGGCTAAGTACTTTAGGGGGTGTTAATTAATGAGTCGTTTGGTGGTTGTTATAAAGAAAAATGTTTGTTGTTGGGAAAGGAGGGGAGCACCCGCAGTTGCTTAGGCTGGGCTGGTGCATCCTACTCTTCATGTGGGTCCTTAGTGGGAGCTCAGAAGGCATCGCTAGGTGATAACCCCATACGCAACTCTTAATTAGCTCTTTCCATTGAACTGTCTCAGAGGACTTAGCTGCGCTTAAGATACCAAAGGTAGTGTGCTAAATCATGTGGCAAAAGGCGGCTCGACGTGTGGGTACATTGGTACACCCCTGCATGGTATAAACTATTCGAATAGCCTCATCCTAGGTTATGGACATGCTTGGGAAGTCTTTCGAGAGTTAGACTATAACCTTTTAAATAAAACTTGTTGTGGGTGGTATGAATAGGTAATTCATGCTATTGTTGTGGTGACTATTGGATTAGTCACTTCCAGGTTGTTGTTGTCATCTATCTATTGTTATTATTGTTGTCTCGCTGTTATTTAAACATTAAAAACAGATTGTAAAACTGCTTTCAAGTTATTGTATTATTGCAAAGGAAAATCGCTTTATGCTGAAAATAACCTACAGCCTACTCCTTTGATTAAAGCTTGCATGTAGCTATGTATAGGCTGTTACTTGTAAGTCTTGCGAGTACATTTTTGTACTCATTTGCATTGCTAAATTGTTGCAGAGGAAATTGATCCCCAAGGGATTGACTATCGTGATACGGACTTCGATTTCGACGACTAGGTTGGCGGCCCGGTCAGTTTGCCTTGTGGGCTTAAAGGCAAACCGTATGGCTTTTGTTATTGCCATCTTATGGCTTTTTGCTTCCGCTTTTATTTGGCTTTTTAGCTGTGTTTGTGGCCGGTTGGCCCTTGCTGTAATAACCTTATTATGTATGTCTTTTGTTTAATCTAGTTCGTGCTTGGTTCTATGCTTGTATGGAATTGATGCATGGTTTTGTAAACGGATGTATGTACAACATCTTCTAGGATATACATATTTTCCCAAGGCACGGGATATTTTGGTTGTGATGCTAGGGTCAATTGGATGACTAAGTATTACAAGCTAAATACCCCGAGGTCTCACAGGCTTTGAGGAAGGAAAACAAGGAATTGAAGGCCTTGGCTAGCTCTGAACAGGCCAAGCAACAGGCGTGTGCTGAACTAAGGAGATTGCTGGTTGCAAAATTAGAGGAGTGTTCTGAGTTGAGGAGAATTGTGGTCCAAAATGAGGCTACAATTGTTCATCTTAGTGATAAGGTCAAAATGGTACAAAATAATAGAATGCTGATCATCTCAGTGTTTGCATGTACTGTCTTTGTTGTAGTTGGCTTCATGTTCTGGTAGAAATGTTGTTAGTTTGTTGATGTAAGTTGTGAAACTGAATACTCACTGGAATGGAAATGTCATTTTGGATTGCTTGTCAGCATCACTTGAATGGGAAACATTTCAAGTAACATACTGCAAACACATTCCTATGATTGCCAGGAAATGTCATCTTGGATTGCTTGTCAGCATCATCTTTCAAAGATCACTTGAATAGGAAACATTTCAAGAAACACATTGCCATTACCAGTACAGACAAGCAAGAGACAAGTTCACTAATGCAAGTACAGACAAGTTCACATACTACATAAGTTCACAAACTAGTTTACATACTGCATAAGCAAAAATTCACTAATGCAATTACAGACAAGTTCACATACAGATAAGTTCACTGCCATTACTAGTACAGTCAAGTTCACATACTGCATAAGCATAAGTTCACAGCCAATTACAGATGAGTTGAAAATGCATAAAAGTTCACATCAAATACACACACATTGCTAGTACAGACTTTCACTACTTGTTGTCGTTCACATCACTGGTGGATATCAGGAGCTTCGGCAGAGTTGTGGACCTCTTTTTTGGAGGTTTCTTCCTTGGTGGCTCTTTAGCACTAACATTTGCTGAAGCATGACCAGAGGAGAGTTGAATTGTGGCACATGAACTGGCCTGCAAAGTAGGGACAATAGCCTCTAGCCTTATAGATGCAGAACCACCTTTTGATGTTGTCACACTAGCCTTAGCAGATGACTTGATGATCATTTCATTTGACACACCAGACTACAACACATGAACAATGCTAAGTTTTAGAACTGAGTAGGATCTAATATATGTAGTAAACTTGAAGATGCTTAGATGTTGGATTGTAGTTACAGAATTTTGTGAGTACAGAACCCCAGTGCACTTCTTCTTACCCTTTGAGTTGGCAGGTAGGCTTGACCTTTTTTTACCAACACTTGCAGAGCTCTGTTGTGATCCTTGCATCATTTCCTAAGGACAATTTACAATATTAGAAGAAGATATGTACTGCATTAATGAAGCAAGAGTGACACATTACCAAGGCAGATGATGCTGTAGGAGGGATATCTTCTGGTACAGCTCTTGCACTTGTATTAGATGCACCCAATGTTTCTTTCCTCTTTGAGCAAGAAGATATGTTGTGGTCTGTCCCTTTGCAAAATCTGCACCTAATGATAGTTACCACTTTTGAGACTCTTGTGGTCTTGGGCTTCTCATGAGGCTCTCTTTTCCTTTCCTTCTTTGGCCTGCCTGGCATCCTAACAAATTTTGGGGTTTGTGGTTGTGGCCTCTCAGATATGGGCCAACTATGCATACCCTCCACAGGCTCTAGGCAGTGGTCATATGTCTTGTTGAACTCATCAACTGAGTAACAGGAGGCTATGTAATCATCTAGCGTGTTGGTGCTATAGTATATACATGATATGGCATGACAACATGGCAATCCTGACAATTGCCAATATCTACAAGAGCATGTTTTGTTTTGAAGGTTTACTGTAAATCTGTGATCATGATGCTTGACTTCAAATGAATCCTTTCCATTAAATATTGCATGACAATACCCAGATTCATTTATATATGCATTCAGTTTCTTCAAAATGTTGGGGCGTATGATGCCTTGCCACTTGTCTGCCTTTGTTCTATTCAATTAGATTCTAACCATGACCTTACACCTAACGGCCTCTAGCATACTAATTATTTGCAGAAACCTTGCCTCAACTATCCATTTGTTGAAAAATTCATACATGTTGTTATCCAAAGAATCACAGTTAGAACCTAATCTAAACCAAGCCCTGCTCCAATGGTGTGGGTCAGTGTTCATCAACGCCTGAGCCCCTTCACGTGTGCTTTGGGCCAATTTCGCTCTGGCCAGGTTGAAAAGGTTTATGCAAGGTGCCTTGGCACATCTCTAGAACTTTCTCTGCCGCTCCCTATTCTTGAATTTTTTTTTCCTCCCGGCATTAGGGGCCCAGGTTTGAACAGCATTCAAAAGTCCTTGCATTTTGCCCATAGTTAGTTACTAACACATTATGTAGTACATAAGTAATGAACATGCAATTAGTTTGACAATTTCACTAACCTTTTGTTGATCACAGATGATCACCCATCCCTCACCATCCATAACCCTTAGATCTTTGAAAAGCAAATAACAAAACCAGTCCCAACTATCATTTGTCTCCTCCACAACTGCCCAGGCTATGGGATATATTTAGTTGTTTGCATCCCTTCCCATAGCACAAAGGAGTTCACCATTGGTAGCTCCTTTGAAGAAGCAATCATCTAGCCCAATGACCTTCCTACACCCAGTTATAAAGCCCTTCTTGCATGCTTTAAGACAGATGTACATTCTTTGGAATATGGGGATCTCAACTTCATTGCTAAGCTTCACCACTATTGTGCTGCCTAGGTTGCTCCTCAACAGTTCTAGCTAATAGTCAAACATGCTAGAGTATTCATCTTTGGTTGCATTCAGGATCCTTTGCATCACTATGTGCTTGGCTCTCTTGCATTTTGGGATGCTGACATCTGCAAACATTTTCTCATGTACTATGGCTTTCATGCTCTGCACACTCCATGTAGGGTTTGCACTAATCAAATTCTCATATTTGTCAACAATCCTTCCTGCAGTTACAAGTTTGTTGTCTCTTCTTAGAGGACATTTGTGCACATCATTGAAGCTGGTAATTTGCCAGCTAGTACTTCCGGTGTTAGTTGCTAACAGACAAAACCAGGGACATTGTTCCCAGTCACACTTTGCCATTACTCTGTCACCCTCATTCTTTACAAACTTAATTAACTTCCTGTAAGCCAAACCATATTTGATACTTCCTTCCTTGAACAACCGCTTATCTCCAAATTTCATTCCTAGAGAGAATGTTGGCACATGTCTCTTTGGGTCAAACCTAGGGTACTTAGACTCTTTTGGGCATTAGCTTGTGCTACCGTGGACCACAGCGCCAGCGAGCCATCGAGCAAGCTCGCGGAGGTGGGATCTCCTGTTGCCGGATTTCCGACCGGAGCTGTAGGAAACTGATTAGTGTTAAGTGCTATCGGTTTGGATTAGGCAATCATTAGCTCGGAGTGATTAATGCGTAATGTTTCACTTACGTGTAGGCCCTAGCACAGAAACCCATGAGCTTTAACCATTAGTTTCCAACCGAGTCAAACATTGTTCTTAGGACCCGCATATCAGCACCTGGAACTAGATGAGGATCGATATAAAAAGATTTGTTACGTTTTTGAAATTCCAAAATAGTTTATTTCTTCACTAAAAATGGTTTTAACTTCAAATTTTCGTAAGTAATTCGTTATAACTCCAAATCAAGCGAAGTAAATTTTGTTAGTTATAATTCTTATTGTACTTTAATCTGGAATAACTCTTACACTTGTTCCTGTTACAGAAAAAAAATGTTAATTAATTTATTTGTACATTAAGAACTTTAACCTTTTAAAATTCACAAAAACTTCAATTGAACTCCAACTGAACCAAAATTTTCACTTAAATTCATTTATTAACAAAACCTCATTACTGTCATTTTATCATGCATTTTTCAGTATTTTGGTGTTTGGTATTTTTCTCGATGTTCATTTGTTATCGCTCTTTCTAGATTCTGAATTGCCCGACGTGAGTGATTATATTTCTGAGCAACCGGAGACTGAACAAGTGGATTATAATCAAGGCAAGCATCCTCTTGCATCATTTTGATCCCATTTTTGGTACTTTAGTATTTTGAAATGCAATGATAATTACGTGTATGCTATTTTGGTATAGCAATAATTTGTGAGTCTAGTTAGTTATATCCTAATCATTGTGGCTTACCCTTAATCATCTCATACACTTAAACTTAAGATAGAAATCATGTGATGAAATGTATATAGTCTTTATGTGGATGCTTAGACATGCAAGTCAGTAGATCGGTAGTTTGGTTGACAAGATTAACTTGTCAATCATGGGAGACACTGAATCTATTTTAATTTTGTTTACTTGTTCAGATTCTTGAAACTAAAGTTTAAGTTTAAATTTGTCATTTGAAAACATGGTTTAGATCTAGACAAGTGGATGCTAGTGAGGGTGCCTTCGTGCACGAGAATTGGGTAATGTGGTAGTCTTGTCCAGATCACTTAGGACCGAACTTTGGGCTATCATACCAAGAACTACTCATACTTCTACATGCTAGATTGGGGCCGGTTTCGTCAAGTAGGGGGAGGATTTTATTGAATTGGAACACAGGTGGTGTGAGGACATATGTGTTTGATCATATGTTTATAGGGATCCAATTGCAATTTAATATATGCGAGTGAGCACAGTTTTAGATTTCTGTACATTAGGTCGGCATTCCCAATACAACTTATGCGTGCCCAGCTTAGCGCTTCTATCAAGAGTCTGCATTTAAGCGGGATTTCACAAGCATGGGTGTTTCAAATCAATAAAGTGTTCTTGCTAAAAAAAAGTACCAAATCTCAATCTACCCGGCCGACACACCTAAGGAAGTGTGTCATTATCCAGAGGCTTACGGGCTGGTCGAGTCATGTGGGTAAAGATGTACATCCCTGCAGGGTTTAAAACTATTCGAATAGCCGTGTCCCCGGTTACGGACAATACTTGGTTTTGATATAAATCATCGTTAGGCTTTGAAATAAGAATTTACTTGGGAAATTGTGGTTGTCGGCATGATAGGTGTTCATGTGGTTTGAATCGTCAAAGTGGACAGCCACGTTGATATGTTTGACATTATGATTATAACTTTCTTACTTGTTGTCTTCTGGTTCAAACTTTGTTTACAAAATGTCCTTTGCAAAATAGAAAGTGTAGGAGTAAAACTTGTTGCTTTATGCAAAACTAATGCTAGTATAGCTCTCCTTTGGACAGCCTTTAACATGTATAATCTCTAATCCTTTGGATAGGTTCTATTAAACACTTTCTTTTATTAGTTTGTGTAAGTCTTGCGAGTACCTTCTATACTTAGTTGAATTAACCACTTGTTGCATGTGAGGATTGTTATGTTTACGACCCATCCGTTAGCACCGATTATGACGACGCTAACGAATGACACTATTTCTTCCTCCACTCAGTTGCCTCGGGTGATGGGCACACTTAGTTGGAACTTTTGGTGTTTATAGTTGCTTTTCCGCTGCAGACTTTTGTTTTATGAGACTGTCAGTCACTTATGTAAAATTATGAACTTTATCTGTACTGTGTAAGATCACTTTATGTATAATGTATGACTGTGTACAAATGTTGTTAGAATGTAGAAGAGCTGAATTACTGAGATGATGATGAATCGTTTTCTTGATCAACGGCTGGGATGAATAGAACTTACATCTAACGGGGATGAAGCATTTGGAGTTTCGGCGCTGACTCTGCTTAACGCTTCAGGCGTGTGTTCCTCTCGATGTGGCCGCAAGATCCCCATTCGATAGCTTTCATCGCTCTTAGCTTATTACTGCGCAGCTTCATAGATACTGTAGTGAATTCAGCACTAGTTACTTTCATCTGTCGACATTTGTCCATTTACCTGAGCTGGGCTATAAAGCTCTGTAATAGCTACAAACTCTTTATCGTTTTGCGATCAATCTAAAACACTAGCCTCAATAGCTTTGTTTGTGTTCCTTAGTTTCCATTTCTCTTCTGAAAATCCTCAAAAACATCTTGCTGGTTCTTCCGATTTGGTCTGGACTCTCCAGGTCCTGTCAAGGTGGCAACTTGCATGGGGTGGCCGAGGGAGAAGCAGATCGCGGGGCTAACATGGAGGAGCCGAGGGGATCCAGCGTAGAGGATCCAGTGCGGAGGAAGGAGGAAGGTTTGCTCGAGCTTAGGCTCGGGCGGAGGAAAAGGGCCAGCGTGGAGGAGTCCGACGTGGAGGAGCTGAGGGGATCCAGTGTAGGGGATCCAACGAGGAGGAAGAAGAAGGGCTCGGGGAGGATCTGGCTTGGGCTGATCTAGAGGAGGGTGAGGTTGCGGGAGGCGCTTGCTTCGGGGGTGGAGGATCTTCACTTCTTCATTGTTAGTGGGGAGGAGGAAGAAGGGCTTTGGGAAGATCTGGTGCTTCAGGGGTGAAGAGGAAGAAGCTTGTATGTGGGGTGCTCAGGAGAGAGATGGCGCTCGTGGATCGGGACCTGGCGTGGTTGCTTGGTGTGGCTGCTCTGCTGTATGGTACTGTTGTGTGGCTGGGATTTGTTGTGTGCCTATGTGCTTGCGGGCTGATCTGGTGTGGTTATCCGGATCCGGTGTGGAGGTTTCAGTGTGGTGCTGATGTGGAGGATCAGGTCGAGGTGTGGATGATCTGATCCAGTGTGGAGGATCAGATCTTGTGTGGGTGCTTCGAGGGTGGAGAATCTTCTGATTCGGTGTAGAGGATCTGATCAAATGTGGAAGTCTGACGATCTGATCCGGTGTGGAGGATCTGATGTGGTGTGGATCCAGATTGGTGGAGGATCTGGTGTGATTGAGGAGGATTTGTTGTGGATATCCAGATCGATAGAGGATTTGGTGTGATTGAGGAGGATCTGGTGTAGATCCAGATCGGTGGAGGATCTGGTGTGGCTGTGTGTGCTGTGTTGGGGAATGGGTAGAGATGATGGTGTGTTTGTTGAGAGTTCTAGTTGTTGTGGTGCTTGGTGGTGACAGTATCGAAGGTTAGAACGGAAAACATGAAAGACAGGGGGAGAAGACTATTCAGGTGGTGCTTTGGTAGTTGTGTTAATGGTGGAATTGGTATCATATAGTGATGTTGATATGGGTGTTGGAGATAGTGTTGCTGGAGATGTCCGGAAGAGGATTGGGACTAGAGTCAGACGTAATAGTCTATGACAGAGATAAAAGTGGTGAAGGCCGAGACTAGGAGCGTGTGGGTAGAGTGGTGGAGGACGGGGGTGGCTGGAGGCATGAGGGTAAAGGAAGATAAGGTTGAGGCCGAGGCAGCTGGTAGATGGTGGAGATGGATTTGGTGATGTCCCTGGTAGCATTGGTGGTGAGCAACTTTTTGATCTTTGTAATGGTATTGGTTATGGAATCAATAGGTGGTTGGTTTTGGTAGATTTTAATAATGGTATTACAATATGTAACAAGATGAGCATAATTGTTATCTCATGCCCATCTTGAGGGGGGTGTTGGAGATATTAGAGTTTAAATAAGAATCTAAGTCATGTGCGAGTTTAATAGTCCAAGTCGGTTGTAATATTTGACACTATAAATAAAGGATGTGAGGTCCCAAGAGACACACACAATTATTCCCTAAAATTCAACAAATAATAACTCAGCAAGCTATAATATGTACTTGCTGCTGCAACACAGATTTAAGAATGCATGTGTATTTCCATGAGTCACATTTCAATAATATGCTCCACACTATTTTCCAAACCAACAAGACGTGATCTAGATTTGCATCTTCCATCCATAATACCGTCAAACTGGCTTGAGCAGCCTTACAACATTTTAAGCAGTGCAGTAAAATTCTGACAGAACAACAGGTTCCCTCTTAAATGTACCTCTTGACTAATGCCCATGGATTAATTTTTATAACCAATGAAAAGGCTATAGTATATTCTACATGCGAATATGTGATTATCTAATGGACATATGAACATAAGAGAAGGTAAAGCAACTATGTAAGGCAAGGTGGCTGGCCAAAATTTTGATGCACTTTAAGGTGTCCAATTGGATAAATGATGGCATAACAAAAATAATGCTTGATGATAAGCATGATATCCAAAAACAGTTATGTATTTTCTGAAAAGGTTAATTATCAGTAAATGTGAGTAATAACTTACCAGATTTCATCCATGTCTGACCAAGCTCATTGAATGCCTGAAAAGCAGGTATGAAGAACAAATAATGCGCCAATGAAATAGTAAAGAAACACATAGCGAAGCATGCAAAGTTAAATCAGGCATAGAAAGGGGGGATGCTGGTATGTTTAAAGAAGTTCTACGCATAACCATGAGGATGTAATGTAATGTTCATTAGTTTAGATTGTGCACGAAGAAATCACCTGGTTGACAACCATACGAGCCTCATAGTTATCAACGCAGCTCAAAACAAGATCGACCCCAGTGCTACACCCATGAGAGCTCCTGGCTTTGAGACTTGCCAAAAATGTTTCAAATCCTTTCACAGTAGTAATGTTCAAAGAATAGCTCTGCAGGAGAAAAAAGTAAGTCAACATCTGTTTGTCATATAAGCAGAAGGAATACAATGGTATGCTACTCCATCCAAAGATCCAGTCCAAGGAAACAAATTATACATGACATTTTGTGCTTCATACGACGTTCACACAAGGGAGTAAGCAAGGAAAACAAACAAAAGGAAACAATACCAAAGACAAATTCTTTTAATTTTAGACGTACGTAATGGAAGGACAATAAGTAATGGGAAGTAGACAGCATTATGTTTAAGATAAGTACGTACCTAGCTCTCAGGATGGAAATTGAAAGACTTAGATTTTGTCTCTTCTACCAAAACTTAAGATGTACTGAATCGGATGAAATAATTGATTTTTCTGGGGAAGGAAATACACATAAAAGACTGATACTTGGTATAGTTCTCACCTCCAACACAACGTCAGGATTTATTCCAGAAAGTGTCTGGACAGCGGCATCTGTTTTGGTCATTCCAACCTAACAGTAGCACATGGATTATATATGAATCAGTGCCAGATTTAGATTATGCACTTGTAGAATAGCAAACACCAGCAATTCCACAAAAGAGCGTAAACAATGTTTTAGAAAGAAAAAACTTGCACCACAGATTAAGAAAAGGCATAGGGTGGCATTATGAAAGGAGGAAACAAATAAACATATTTGTCAGGTAGCTTACTTGATCTGGCCCATCTGGGCGAAAGAACAGCCTATTCATGTTAGCCAACTCGACTGTATCATAGTCGTACAACAAGAGGTGTCCAATTCCACATCTAGTGAGCATCTCGCAGCGACACTAGCAACACCACCTATACCCTGCAGAGCACATATCAACAGATCAAGACCATTTTTTCCCTGAGATAAAATTCCACATATTTGTGTCGTAACTGACGGTTTTCAGCTATGACTTTTCCACTTGAACAAACTGCAAAAATGCATCATTTTTCTGTTTTGTTCTTTCATAGAACTTAAACATTGCATAAGCATGCGCTGGTGTGAGATAGGATTTGAATTTGGTGCAGAAATGACATGTGAGAAACCAAACAAAACCATTGTTTGTCATGCCAATTTAATCAAGGATTAGTGAGAGAACCCAACTATATTGTCTCACTATCTGATACTGGCAATACCAGGTGAAAGCTCCAACTCCAAGTACCAAGTAGAGCAGAGAGCAAATGCAATAACAGTTTTCCTCGAAGAAAGTTGTCCAATGTCAGGTTGACACCTTTGTTGTGATGAATTAACAAAAATTCAGTTAATCAAGTGTTGCATGTGCATGAGCAAGCCTAGAAGTCTAGCGTGTGTTCCTTCAGATGGTAAGGTCATCCAATAAGCCGGTCCACAACCAGTACTGAGCAGTTATCCAAACATGAGAGGAATATGTGTGATTCAGACATGCTAACACAAGTAATTTCCAAGTTAGTGTCTGAAGCTGAAATGAACCCTAAGATGCAAGCAAATGGCTGTTTCAAACATACGTTTGCAGTACATTATTCTGATTAGGCATGGCCAGGACCCGCTATACTGGTATCAGGTTCTCACTGCAACAAGTGTTTTGAATTTCACAATTTCCAACTGATGCAGGTCTAGTTAAAGAGGAAACTTTTGCAGGTCTGCCCCCATGCAATTTTCCAACTACAGACGTTTACAGAAATTGGCAATGGTGTCAATGCAGGCCAGATGAGAGTAAAAGACTTGCTTACGACAATGGCGACGGAGTAGTCGCGGATGTGCTCGTAGTTGTCGACGACCCCCATCCACTGCAGCGCCATGAGCCTGCTGTAGGGGTTGCTGTCCACCACCTCCGTGCTCATGTCCTGCAACCCTGATTCGCAACCCACAGTGAATTTTGCGAACTCCCTAAACTTCACCACCCCTAGACAGGGGCGGAGCCAATTGGGCCCACCCGGTGTCCCAAAAAAAATAGCAGATATTATCATGTATATACTATGCGTGCCCCCTCTCATCCAAAAGTTGTGCACCTCTGGCCCAAAAATTTTATTCATTTTGTTCTCTTTTTATTGGTCATTTAGGCCAAATGATGCATTTTATCAGTATTACTTGAAAATTATATATGTTGTTATATGTACTGAAGTGGTGAACCAGGTCATTTTCGTTTAGTTCCGCCCCTGCCCAGAAATGCTACAAATCCACAAACCCGAGCGGCCGAAAGCGCGAATTTGCATCAGATCGTACCTTGATCTTGGATCGGGTGGCGGCGGCGCTGGCCGGGGTCATCATCCCCACCACTCGATCTCGCATCTAGCAGCCAGAAGAAAAAGAAGAAGATCAGATAGTAACAGAAGGGGAAAGGCCAAGAAGACCTATGGAGCGGCGTGGGTGGGCTACCCGATCGACGGAGGCGGGGTCGGGGCGCTGCTTGAGCGCGTCGAGGTCGCGGAGCAGCGCGCGCAGCTTTTCCTCCATGGCCGCCGCCCGCCGCCCGCCGCCCGCCTCCGCCGGTGGATGGAAGATGGAAGCGAGAGAGAGCGAGAGCGTTTTGGCTGTCACTCCGGGCGGAGTGAGTCCAGTCCGAGCCGTCGTGCGTGATGTGGCGGACAACGCGGAGGTAACATGCTGACATGGCGTCACAATACACGTCCCAAAGCGATTGCCGCTGTACATAGGCGAGGCCGCAAGTCTTTAACGGGCTGAATCAGCCCAGTATGCTCTGTTCAATCAGGCCCAGATGACAGCACTTCGGCCCATAACACTTGGCCCAAACCGGTCCGGCCGATCCAGGACGATCGTCTTATCCTATCTTATTCAATCTCATCACTCCAACCAAACGCACACTAAAGAAACACGCTAGAGCCGCCTCATCCGGTCACTGAAGGTGGCAGCGCAGGAAAGGAGGAGGAGGAGGAGGAGGAGGCGTAGGGGAGGATGTTAGGCAGGCGACGGTGTGTAGGGAGGCGCACAGCTAATGAATAAGGCAGAGGAAGCGAGGAGGAGGTGAAGCTTCGGTAGGTCTCACCGGCCCGACGGGGCACCGCGGGAGGAGCTGCCGTTGTAGGCTAGGATTGGGTAGGGATCGGTTGTATATGATTTGGGTAGGAGATCTAAAGCATAGGATATATATATATATTTGGATCTCTATTCGACGTTCTAGTTACAAATTAGAGTAATTTGTCCCGATAAAACATCGAGTGTTAATTGGACATATCCATTTGTTATTGGACGAGGACGAAGAATAACACCAAGTAAGAGAGGAGCGAACTCAGATGCAGCAGGTACGTACGTACGTATGCTTCGTCCGCACGGCGCGAGCGAGCGAGAGCGCACGCGCGTACGGGATCATGTGCAGCCAGGAGAGGGGACACACGCAATAGCGTTAAGCAACAAACTGGAGCATAATCTCTCGTCTTCCCTGGATCGTTAATCCCGCTTCACTTCACTTCTCGCTAATCCCCAGTAAATCACTAGTACCAATTTGTTTTCTACGGACTCTGAGGATTAATTACTCATTGAGTAGAGAAGACACATGAGCTAGCTAGCCACAGGAATAATCCAGGAGCGTGCGTATCCCGAGCAGCATACGTGGGGAGTAATTAACAAGGGAATTTCGGTTGATTCCCTGGCTATTCTCTGATCAGGGTTTGATTATTGATCCCAACAGAATGAACCAGTAGTGCATTTTTAAATTATTTGAGCTTTGCATGTTGCTTTCCTTCACTGGCACTCATTTTGTCAAACTTCCTACTACTCCACGTACGTACGCTTTGATATCTTTGCACTGAATGCAAACACTGTCTCTTTCCCCTCAAATTCATGAAACATTTTTTTAATTTATTTAAACAGTACTGATTTTATTGAACATTTAGTATTCGGAAAAGCAGCTACATGCTTTAAAGAAATGAAACCAGCCGGAATTAATCGTTCTAAGAAATTTCCAGTTTGTAAGCTGCCTAAAATTTTCTGCTATTTGTAAGTTGCCTAGAATTTTCTTAACTTGAAGTCGATTTTTGTGACCTTTGGATTTGCGTGGATTTATTATTTATTTATTTATTTATTTTGAAAAGGGAGATAAACCTAGCTTTTGATAGAAAGCAATATAACAGAGTCTTCTACGGAATAACAGAAAGTAAACTGTTGGGAACACTAGCTAGCAAAGTCAAACCACTAACAGACACTAAACATTGCCACCACTAAAATTATCCAATTACAGATTTTGAAATCAAACTAGCTCTGATTACAAAAAAGCTTGGACCAATTTTCGGCCAACATCATAAAGCAGTTCATCTTGTCTCTATCACCGTTTTTGAGGAGAACACTCCAATGCTACAAACAAGATAGAAAATTGAAGATCACATCCATTGGTTACTTAAGGAAATGCTTGTCAAAAGCCATTCTGTTCCTACATTTCCAAAGATTCCAAACCGAAACTGCAAAACTAAACAGAACAAGACTGTAATCATTAGCTCCCCTATTCTCTAACCAGTTCATATGGAAATCATCTAAAGAACTGGGAATCCTCTCCCAGCTTAACATCTCCTTCATGCCGAGCTAGAAGAAATTAGCCAGACAGCAAAAAAACAACACACGGTTAAGGGTTTCTTCAGCACCACACAACACACAAATATTATCCCCCTTCCACCCCCTTTTTTAAGTTGATCAATAGTCTGAACTCTATCAAGATAACATAACCACAAAAAAACTTTAATTCTCAAAGGAATATTACTTTTCCAAACCTTTTGTAATTTTCAAAACACTAGATCATTTTATCCCTATTATGATTAATGTAATGTCCTGTTTTTCCTAAGAGTTCTTGCCGTGTTCAAAGCTAAAAGGAACCATTCGGTTTATTCGCCTGCTCAAGCTTAACTTGGGATTTCAGAAATTTGGGAGTTTAACCTGACCTAACCAAACCTCAACTAAGTCTTTTGGTTCGTGTTCCGGTCCTTTGAGGTTCTCCGGTGCTCTCTCGGTTTTAGCTCTTTTTTTCTTTTATGTGCTCGAGTACCTTTTGTTTTAGCCTCTCTCTGGACCTCCCTGTGTTCTTAGGACTTCTTCTAAGTCCTCTGGACCTCCTCTGTGCTCATAGGACCTCATTGGAGATTCTTTGGACCTCCTCCGAGTTTGGATCTTTCCATCTCTTTTAATCTAGATCTCCTTTGTTGGTTTGAATCTCTTTAAGGTTTAGACATCCCTCCTTGTTTGAATTTATTTTTGGTTCTGATCTCTTTTCGTTTGGGTCACAACCACCCCCATGGTTCTCTGCCCGGGTTTGTGTTTCAAACCCTTTTGTTTTCCGCAGAGTCAAGCTAGGCTTAGTTTGCCCAAGCTACCGATCTCCTCTCGCCTGACCTCCTTTGTGGGTCTAGGACCTCCTCCTTGTTTGTTTGGACCTCCCCTGCGTCCGATCGGGTCTTCTGTTTGATCTAGACCTCTATCACTTGTGTACCGTTCGATTTGCGTTGGACGGTTTGATCTTGGTGAGATGTTCGGATGGTCCGAACGTCCCACTCCTCTAGGGCCGACCGATCCTTATTGGATGGTCGATCTGTTGAGCTGTTCGCTTTCGGTCAAAACGCCCAATTGCCTTGCCCGCCCGATTGAAATCTAATGATCTGCTCATCTGCGTTTTATCTCACGAGACAAGCAGACCTCTCCTTTGGAGATCTTAACTGTTCAGACCTCCCTTAGTTAGATCGACTGTTAGGACCTCCCTTTGGAGATCCTAACCGCTCAGACCTCCCCTTCGCTAGATCTCGACTGCTAGGACCTCCCTTGAGATCTTAACCGTTCGCAGACCTCCCTTTGTTAGATCTCGACTGTTAGGACCTCCTCTTTGGAGATCTTAACCGCTCGCACCTCCTCTTCGCTAGATCTGAGCGTTAGGACCTCCCTTTGAGATCTTAACTGCTCGGACCTCCCTTCGCTAGATCTCGACTGCTAGGACCTCCCTTTGGAGATCTTAACCGCTCGAGACCTCCCTTTGTTAGATCTCGACTGTTAGGACCTCCCTTTGGAGATCTTGACCATCGGACCTCTTGTGAACTATGAGCGTGTCTTTTGGACTTCTGTCTCCTGACCTCCTCGTGTCTTTTGGACCTCCCCGCCTCAAGACCTCCTTGTGGTTAGGTCCTCCATTAGAGGTCAGACCCCCGGTCTTTGCAAAGACCTCCCTTGCAGCTGAGACCAACTCTTTGTCTAAATCGTTCTCTTGAGTTTGATTGGCCCCACTTGTCAGCCTTGCTCTGTGCACATTTAATGGATGTTGTGTCACATTAAATGCAGTCACATTTGGGGTACTTCTTTTGATTCCTTTGGTGACCTACCCTGTCCTAACATTGTCCTAGCTACCACTGATCATTGACACGCTTTTACTCTAACCCTTGCTGTTTCTTCAACAGCTCCGGCTATAAATAGCCTAGGCATACCTCCCTTTGTCACCTTTTTGTTCTTTCGCAATCTCCTTGCACTTGCCTGGTTCTCTCCACACTCAGGACCTCCCCAAGGAGCTCTCGAGGCTGTGCTGAGCCTTTGCTTTCTGGTTTTGGCTGAGTTGATTTGAGCTCTTTTCAAGTCTTCTTTTAAGTTCTTTGCTTGGAGTTGGTTGGCTTATTTGGTTTTTTTGGCGAACGTGTAGATCCCGCGTTTGAGGAAGAGTTCTTGGACCCAGCGGTGTCTACTGAAGGTTCACCACTGCTCAACGAAGGCAAGTCGCAGACCTTTGACCATATTGAGCCTAGCTTCTTAATTGTATTTTGCTTTACTTTACCATGCATGGCTATTTTTATAAGAAATGGTTTGGGGCAGTAGTTATTCTCCTACTTGACAATATGCCACCTTAGACGATTGTATTCGACATGTTAACATGATCCTCTTGGACGCCTTAAGTGGGGTATTTTAGTTGGCATTGTTTGGTATTGCCAACATGGGACCATATGAATATGCTTAGTCTTGCTTGTAGAACCAGGGGTTTTGGGAATCACATACCTTCTCTAATAACTGGACTAAAGGAACTATGGAATCTATGGTTGGTGCCACTGTTGGGCAACTATGGTGGGACGCCGTAGTTGTGTTGATTGTGGTGTGAGACCACGTTGTTAAAATCTTGCGTGCCAAAACCAGGGAGGTCTTTGGCTAGGTGAACCTAAAAGTGTTTTCTTGCTTGGGCAAGTGATCGTGCAGTAAAGGGGGTGCTCTTAGCACACTAGGATGTGGAAGCCTTGCTTGAGCAGCAATTAGGGACTTTACTTTGTGTTCTGTTGATCTGGGCCTCTAAGTGCAACCACAAGATCATTTTATGGGGATGATCTGGGCCGAATAATTAGTGATGTCTTGACCTGGATCTGTTGTGGTGGTGCGTGCTGATTCGCATGGCGTAAGAGGGGGCCAGGTTCCTTTTACAGGACGGCGAAACCTTAGCGGGCAGGTCGAGTCGGGACAAAGCTTTGTAAAGGCCTTGTCGCACTCTCTAGACCGCTCACCTTCTAAGTGAGTAAGGGTTTCGAGGGAACTCGCCCCGCTAGAGAGGTCGTCAATTGTGGGTAAAGTTGTACACCTCTGCAAAGTATCAATCTATTCGAATAGTCAAGTCCTTGGTCATGGACATGCCCAGTGAAAATGGTGCAAGGGATAGACTTCTCAAATTTTAGTACTTTGGGTGGCTCCGAGTGCTTGTGGCGTCCTCGGTTGGTCGTGGAGGTCCTATGAACCCTAGGGTGGTCCAATGAGCTCCTGAGTGGGTGCTCAGAGGAGATTTTGGAGTCCTAAGGAGGTCTTTGGGAACTCTGGAGCTGGTGCTCCAGAGAGGTCTTGGGAGAGGTCCTGGTCGTAGGTGCGACCAGACCTCCCCCAAGTGGTCTTTGGGAACTCTGGAGAAGGTGCTCCAGAGAAGTCTTGGGAGAGGTCCTGGTCGTAGGTGCGACTAGACCTCCCCCAAGTGGTCTTTGGGAGCTCTGGAGCTGGTGCTCCAGAGAGGTCTTGGAGGAGGTCCTGGTCGTAGGTACGACCAGACCTCCCCCCCCCCCAAGTGGCCTGGGGAGTGAGTTGGTGCTCATCTCCCCTCTTTTCAAACAAAGGTACTTAAGTATTATTGTTTCCAAAATTGAGCTTTTCAATCTATACCTAGTATTTACTGTCAAACTTAGCTTTGTGCAACTAACCCTACAGCTCTCATTGTTAAGCCAATGCATGAATATTATCTGCATATCTGTTTCCCTGCGATTTGCTGAGTACATTCCAAGTACTCATGGCTGTGAGCCCTGTGTTAAAGCAGTGGTCGAGGATGATCAGATGTAGGGATGCTCAGACCTCTTTGAGGGGGAGTTCTTTGACGACCCAGCTGCCTAGGACGTCCTCCGCTCGACAGCCTGTAGGCTTGCCGGATGGCTTCTAGCGTTTTTGTGTTCTTAGTTTTTGAGGTCTTCCAGTTGTTGGTTTTGTAAGCCCAAGTTGGCAGACCTCTGTAAGCAAGCTTAGACCATAAGGTCTTGTTTAAAGTAAGGTTTAATTTGTCTGCTTCATCTTTTGTTTGGCCTTGTGGTTGTGATCACACCTATGTCGTTTTGTACGAGCTAGCTTGGACTCCTGGGACTAGCTTAGTGCACTTAGTCAAGACCTCCAGGAGGTCTATGAAGATCTCTTGGGAGGTTTGGACAGACCTCCCCTCTCGGAACCTGCGGATGGTACTACCGCTCCCTAGTGCGGTAGTACCGGGGCACGCACACTCATACAAAAAAAATTCCAGTACTTTACCCTATCCATTGCATTTCCGAGAGGAGGTCCTCACAATTAAGCTCCACATCCAAACGATAGGTCTTTAGATCCTCCCACTGAGAAGCTTCCTCAATGCCAAAACTTCTCTTAAAAGTGATATTCCACACACCTTCCACCAAACTGTTAGCCACACTCAAATCAGGATCCTGGCATATATAAAAAAGCTTAGCATATTTGATCTTTAAAGGACAATCACCTAACCAAACATCTCCCCAAAAAGACACATTACAACCATCTCCAGTTTGAAAAACTACACCTTTGAATAACAAGCAATTAACCTTCTGAATACTTTTCCAAAACTGTGAACCATTAAGTCCTTTAGCATCTTTAAAAACACCCCTAGGAAAGTTTTTAGCTTTAATGATTCTAAACCAAAGTTCATTATTAGCAAAATGAATTTTCCAGATCCATTTAGCTATAAGACAGTCGTTCATCAACATTTTGTTAATAATACCTAAACCACCAAAATCCTTGGGTCTACAAACAGCCCCCCAATCCATCATATGATACTTGAACTTATTACTAGCACCTCTCCAGGAAAATTTGCTCTAATAGAATCCATTTTCTTATACACCCCCTCATTAAATCTATAGAATCCCATAGTGTACATCGGAAGACTACTTAAGCTGCTATTAGCCAACACTAGTCTACCCCCAGAGGAAAGAAGCTTGTTTCTCCAATTGTCATGTCTCTTGTTCAATTTAGTAATCACATTATCAGTAGCTTTCATCCCAATATGTCTATCTCCTACCACAATGCCCAGATAAGTCATAGGAAGATGAGCCAGTTTACAATCAAAAATATTTGTCACTTTGTTAGCCTCCTCCTGATCCACCCCCAACACATAAACCTCACTTTTGTGATAATTAATTTTCAAACCCGACATCCACTCAAAACAATACAACAAAAACTTAAGAAGTAAAAAATAATCATCCTCACATTCTACCATTATCACAGTATCATCTACATATTGCAGAATGGGCACCCCTCCTGGAACCAAATGAGAAATAACCCCCTTCACTAGTCCTTTGTCCTGAGCTATGTTAATAATCTTTGCCAAAGCATTTACAGCTAAGTTAAAAAGGAGAGGTGAGAGATGATCCCCTTGTCTCAATCCTCTATAAGTTCTGAAGTAAGGGCCGACCTCACCATTGATGTTAATACTAACTCTTCCTCCCCTCACAGAGCTCATAACCAGCTTAATCCAACTTTTAGAAAAACATTTTCTCAACATCACTTCTTCCAAGAAATTCCAATAAATCTTATCATAAGATTTCTCAAAATCAAGTTTCAAGATTACCCCTTTCCTCTTAGAACATCTCATCTCATGAACAATCTCATGCAAAGCTACCACCACATCCAGAATGTTTCTACCTTTGATAAAAGCAGATTGGTTGTCATTAACAATTCTATTTGCAATCACCTCCAGTCTATTAGCTAAAAGCTTAGTAAGAATCTTAAAACTGACATTAAGCAAACAAATAGGCCTGTATTATCTAATGCTGTTGGCCTCTTTGAGCTTAGGAATTAGAGTTATCACCCCATAATTGTTGAATATATAAGCATTTTTGAATTACTTTAATCCAGAAATATGCTAGATAAATCATGAAAATTACTCCAGATCCATTTTCATAAAGCAGGTAATCAAGAACACTATAGCCATACGAATTTATAGAAGGACAGAAACTAGCATACCTATCTCAGTGTTCAAGGCAACAACGGATAATAAAGCTAACCAAGCAACAAGTGCGAGATAGCCATACCTAGATCCAGTGGAAGAAGCAGCAGCAGGAGGAGTCTTGATGAGGTCATCCACTACTATAGAAATGCTAATATCGACGTCGATCACGACGGTTCATCAAAATATGCTCAGATAAACACAATCTCGCACGGTTTTTGGTTACCCACTGCTTGTGTTATTTCGCGCTAAAACCCGCTCGTGAAGAGGTCATATCATAGATGGGTAATATCGTATGGTTTTTATCGAACCGCTTATGATACTTCACGAGCGGTAAACATGAACCGCTCGTGATATGATACTTCACGATGGTTTTAAACATGAACCGTCTCGTGATATGACCTCTTCACGCAGCGGTTTTTGTTGAAAACCATCCGTGATAATTAACTCATCACGAGAGCGGCAAAGGTACATATATAGCTCCCCAATAGAGTCTTCTTGATCTCCATCTCTAGCGCCACTCAGTAATCGTGGGAGATCTCCAAGCCCAGTGAGTCCATCGCCACTCCGTGCCCGGTTTGAGTATCGCCTCACCTCACTGAGTCCACTCGTGTGGTCCATTTCAACTATTGTCGCCGAGGAGCTTGCCGTCGTTGCCTCTGTTTACCGATCGACGACCAGCCGCCTTGGACATTCCCCGACTTCATTGACACCTTCCTTGTGATCGAGGTGAGCTACTAGAACATAAGCATCCTTTAATTTGAGTAGTTTCAGGTGTTTACGCCGAAATCGCTAGTGAAGCCCATGGCGCCACCACAGGACATCACCGTCGGTTTACCTCAGGCGACCTTAGGGCCCCGAGCCACGACTATTAGCAATGCGATGTCACCCTAAGCCCAATTTCAGCTTCAAATCCTATTGTTTTTAATCATTTAGTTAATAAACTAACGAGTTTATGACATGTGAGACTGCCATAGATTTTATAAATAAAATCATGAAATAAAAAATGAGTCATCGACAAGTAGGGCCCACATGTAAGTTAATAAAATCGGAAAAATGAAAAAATGAAAAAAGCCACCTTTAGTTCAGAGAAAATACGATTCTTTGTTGAAAAGCGTAATTAAGCCTCGTAAAATACGCTTTCAAGTCACCCTTTTATTTATTTCGTGGTTTTCAATACGAACCGTGTGATTGACCGAAGCTGGATGTACGCTGAGAACCGTGTGAGTGAAGACTACATTAATGGCGTGTGTGCTTTTACAAGAGCTACCGAGGAGGATATATTGAATAAGGGGGCGGAATATATGTACTGTCCATCCATTAACTGCGAGAATCTGAAGATGTTTAAGAATCGAGTGTAGATCGAAGCACATTTGATTCGAAGGGATTTCAAAAAGGGTTATACACGTTGGACTAGTCACGGTGAAGAGCATATCATACAAGAAGTCAATGATATCAATATGCCGTTAGATGATGTCAATTGTGGTTCCGATTCGGATAGGCTGCACGATGACAATCTAGATCAGATGCTTCGTGATACGTAAGGAACTGTGATGAGAGGGAGTATGTTCAATTCGAGGCTTGATGGAGGACTTGGAGAAACCTTTGTTCCTGCCGCAGCGGAATACACAAGGTTGTCATCCGTGCTTGAACTGCTGAAATTGAAGGCAAGCAACAGTTGATCCGACAAGAGTTTCACGGGGCTGTTAGGTCTCTTAGCGGATATGCTTCCGGAGGGAAACGAGTTGCCCAAAACCACCTACAAAGCCAAGAAGGTTCTTTGTCCATTGAGAATGGAAGTAGAAAGATGCATGCATGTCCGAACGATCAGATCCTCTACCATAACGAGTATACAAACATGCATGTATGTCCGGTGTGCAACGATCCCGATACAAGCGTAAGAATCAATCGATGACGACGAGGAATCGAGGTGAAGAAAGGACCTCTGCTAAAGTGGCGGGTATCTTCTGTAATTCTCCATTTGAAGCGGTTTTTGCGAACCCAAAGAATGCAAAATCTGCTGCATTGGAACTCGAGGAGCGTAAGAATGACGGAAAACTAAGACACCTGCTGATTCCGCCGGTGGAGAAACATCGATAGGAGGTTTGCAGACTTGGTGCGAACCGAGGAATATAAGGTTTGGATTGAGTATGATGGAATGAATCATTTCGGTAACATGAGCAACCGACATAGCACTTGGCCTGTGACACTCAGATCTACAACCTTCCTCCTTGGTTGTGTATGAAGCTTAAAGTATATTTTGTTGTCGATACTTATCCAAGGGCGAAGTAACACGGGAATGATATTGATATGTACCTAGCACCATTGATGGAAGATCTAAAAATACTATGGATTGAAGGGGTACATGTATGGAATGCGTACAAATGAGAGAACTTCACTTTATGTTCCTTGTTGTTCGCACCATAAATTATTATCCTGCCCTTGCTAACTGTCGGCCGAGTACAAAAGGGGCCAAAGCATGTACTCACTTTGCTTAGATGATATCGATAGTGTGTGGTCAATCACTCGCAAAAACCGTGTACATGTGTCATCGTGAGGTTCCTTCGGAGGGCTCACCCATATCGTAGGATGAAGAAACAATGCGACGGAGAGAAGGAGGATAGTTCACTCCAAGGCATTTAAGCGGAAAAGAGGTCTATGATATGGTTAAGGATTTAGATGTTGTGCTCGGAAAGGGATGTAAATCGAGGACCCGTAAGAACATGTGGAAGAAGAGATCAATATTTTGGGACTTACCTTATTGGGAGCACCTAGAAGTTCACCTCTGCATCGACATCATGCACATAGAGAAGAATGTCTGTGATGACTTGATTGGTCTCTTCATGAACATTCGTGACAAAACAAAGGATGGTGTCAACGCATGGCTTGACTTGATTGATATTGACATCAGACCTGAGTTAGCACCAACAAAGACTGATAAAGGATGAACGTACCTTCCCCCTGCTGTTACACTCTGTCCAAAGCCGAGAGAAATGAACTGTGCCGGTGCTTGCATGGTGTGAAAGTTTCGTCCAGTTACTCCGCCAACATGAAGAAACTTGTTTCAATGGAAGATTTAAAGTTAATTGGCATGAAGTCTCATGATTGTCATGTGCTGATGACACAAATGCTCCCTGTTGCAATTAGAAGTATTTTGCCGATCAAGGTCCGAGAGACAATCATGAGGCTGTGTTATTTCTTTAACACAATTGCTCAAAAGGCCATCGATCCCGAAGGACTAGATGCTCTGCAGGACGAGGTGGTGACGACTCTATGTGATCTTGAGATGTATTTCCCTCCGTCGTTTTTCGATATCATGGTCCATCTCATTGTTCACATTGTGAGGGAGATAAAGATGTGCGGGCCCATGTTCCTACGTAGCATGTACCCGTTCGAGAGGTTCATGGGAATTCTCAAGTCCTACGTGCGGAATCGATCTCGGCCGAAGGGCAGTATCGTCGAAGGCTATGCAACCGAAGAGGTCATTGAGTTCTGCATCGATTACATGGCTCAGGTCGAACCGATAGGTGTGCCTCAATCTCGCCATGAGGGGAGGCTCGAGGGTATCGGGACCATCAGAAGGAAAGTAATCACTCTAGATATGGATGCGTATGCTCAAGCCCATTTCATGGTCTTGCAACACATGACTGAAGTGTCCCTGTATGTCGACTAGCACAAGGACGTGCTTCGACAACAGAATCTGGGGCGTCCGGATGTTTGGATCACAAGACAACACAACAGACGGTTCAACCAATAGTTGAAGGAGTGACTCGCTAGGAGCTCGTCAAGTGATATGCTGACATGGTTGTCAAAAGGGCCAACATTTACAGTTGTGACATGGCGAGGATACGACATAAATGGGTACACATTCTATATGCAGGCTCATGATATAAAGATCACTAACCAGAATAGCGGTGTCCGCATAGATGCATTCAGTACCGATGGGCTGAGGAGCTCCTACTATATACAAATAGAGGAGATATGGGAGCTCGACTATGTGCTTTTCAAGATCCCCCTATTTCGGTGCCATTGGGTTCATCTCCCACAAGTGAAGGTCGACAATCGGCCACAAGTGGACCTCGAACGTGTCGGATACAAAGACGAACCATTCGATCAAGCTAACCAAGTTGTTCAAGTCTTCTATGTAACCGACCGGCAAATAAGAAGCGCCATGTAGTTCTTCATGGAAAAAGGAGGATTGTCGGAGTTGAGAATGTAGTGGACGAGAAAGAATACAATCAATTTAACGAGTTGCCTCCTTTCGAAAAGCAGCATAAGGGTCGACGAAGAAGAACGTGATTTAAACTAGCTACATACTGCGTCGATCATCATGAAGGGCTAATTTTAAAGATTAATTGAACAATGTGTGTATATGTACGTTCGATGAATGGTTAATTTTAGTTAATTGATTTGTACTTGTGAAATGGATGTGATTGTTTCAAATAAATGTGAATTGGATGTATATACATGTACTTGTTGTGTTTTTCGCTTTCGTTTCAGAGGGCATGGCTAGCATTTCCGAGGCTAGCCAATAAATGTAACTAGATTAACCAATACAAAATAATATCACAAACGGTTTGTAGATCAAAACGTTCGTGATTCTATATCACGCATTTCTTAGTAAAACCGCTCAGTGATACAATATATCATGATTTATTGTTGGTCGTAATCGCTCGTGATACATCACATATCATAGACGGTTGTTGGTCGAACCGCTCGTGATACATCATATCATCACGAGCGATTCTACTTTTAGATATATTATAAGCGGTTCTACTTTAGAACCGTCTGTGATGTCCATCCCTATTTATATTCGGACTCTAGGTTTGCCCACGCCCACTAAAACGATTAAGTTTCTCAACTCCTCGCTCCCTCCTCCCCCGAGCCCGGCGCGACTCCTCTCCCGAGGCCGTCGACACCGTCTCCTCCTCGAGCCTGGCATGACTCCTCCCCCGAGCTCGTCGACACCATCCTTAACGCCGCCTCCTCCTCCAGCCCAGCGCGCCTCCTCCCCTGAGCACGCCGTGCCTCCTCCCCCGAGCCCGCCGCGCCTCCTCCCCTCCCCCGAGCCTGGCGCGCCTCCCCTTCAACGCCACCCTACTGCTCCGGTACTACTCCCTGCTCGTCCTTCTCCTCGACGTCCAAAGGTAACCAATGCTGAGTTGTCGACCCTGACGCCCCTTTCCATCACTCTTTCTATCAATAATCTATCATCTTTGTTTTGAATTTGTATTTGTTCTAGTCGATTATTCATATGGTATTTGTTTTGATCGACATCTCATCGAATATATTACAATGTGGTGTGGTGGGATTGAGATGAATGCTCTGTGATGTCATAATAGTCTTGTACTGAAATTGTTTTGATAATCGGGTTTGAACTTGAGCTCTAATTGGAATGCTTACTCTACATCTGATAGCAATATCGGGTTTGTGTTGAGCATATTATTCCTTTTAAATGACTTGGAGGATTTACATGTCTATGTCAATTATCCCAATTATTATTAATTGGTGTGTATACCCATACACATAGAGATCGAATCTTATAATAATATGTTTATGCGTGTCAGAACTTCTATTTCTTATGAAGATGTCTTCCGCTCATTCTTCGTCATCGCCGCCTCATGTGTCTGATGATGCACCATCCTCTGGAATATCCAACCGCGGTAGAAGAAGCGGAATATCGAAAAGGCCCGCGTCTCGATATACCATCATGGAGGTCGATCAGTCTGGGACCCCTATCAATCCTCGCCGAGCAGCGTCCGCATTCCGGATAATAGTAAGAATAGTTGTACGACAACGGGTCAACGTCACCTACAATTCGTGGAAGGAGTTGCCGAAAGAACTAAAAGCCGCGCTGCTGACGAATATTCTCAAATCGTTCGAGATCCCGGAACAACACCTGGACTCCGTGCGACGACACGCGTTGCTACAGGCGTGCAAAGCGTGGAAAAACTTCAAGAGCACGCTTGTTAAGAACTACGTGGAGAAGGATCTAACTCCCTTCCACAAGTATCCGTTCTTAGAAGAGTCCTGGGCCGAGTTTGTGGCGAAGAAGACGACAGACAAATTTAGGAGTGAAAGTGCGGCACACACGGCCCTCCATGCAAAAAACAAGCACAAGCACCACTAGGTATGCGGGTAAAATCGATATGGAGTCAGACGAAGGCAAGCCATTCAATGTCTCTCCGCCATTTCCCGAGATCACTAATGTGCGTGCCTGACAGTGGTTATTTGGGAGGTTACGTACCCTGTCTACGGGAGAAGTCTCCTTTCCAAACCCTGCAGACCAAGAAGTGTCCCAGCGCCTGGTAAGATATTGAACTACCTAGTTTGTAATTAGTCCATAACTTCATAGGAAGTGAAATGACATGTCGGGCTATTGCAGGTAACGCTGAGTGCACAATCTTCACAAGGCTCATTCCAAAGTGACAGGGAGAGATATACTCTCTCATGCCCTAGGAAACAATGAGCATCCGGTCGCACGAGAGGCGCCGGTGTTTATGTTACATGGGCAGAATGGTTCCAAGCGGACTCCGGATCGTACCGGAGTAGGAAGAGAGCCAAAGCCGACCGCGATGCAAAGCTACGAGAGGAGATTCGTGAATCCCTC
This sequence comes from Phyllostachys edulis, assembly GCA_036346405.1. Classification (NCBI taxonomy): domain Eukaryota; kingdom Viridiplantae; phylum Streptophyta; class Magnoliopsida; order Poales; family Poaceae; genus Phyllostachys; species Phyllostachys edulis. Next base: position 54,250,235 of record CM070547.1, on the reverse strand, counting down.
AAAGATGAGATCACTGAATCCATCGAGATGAGATCGAGGATCGCGTCGAGTGTGGTCGCAATGCTTTGAGGAAAGGATTAGGAATTGCAAATCTCAAATCGCTTGCAAGCCCTCGCCCCTACTATGCTAGCCAGCCCCCCAAACTTCCAAGTAGCTGTGCATCTAAACCTACCCCAATAGGCAATGGCAGATTTCTTGTCGATGACATCTAGGTAATAATTATTATCTCTTGAATGCTCGATCCATTGATAGGCCTGTTGGAGTAGCTAATTTTGTATCGTTATGTATGCGGCTATGAAGTGCAAGCTCCAAGTGAGATATGCCTTTGTTGCCCTAGATGCTGCTTGGGGCCAGGTGTATCCATCCGGTGTCGGGGCTTTGGTTCACGGTGAAAATCTAGTGCCGGGTTTTACAAAAGTGAATGTGGACGGTGTTTGTCCAATTTCGAGGCCGTCCCGCTGCATATTCCCCCAAACGATGAGGTAATGACTCTAGAGCAAGCCGTTAGAACATTCATCTAGTGGCCCAAGGGGGACATCTGCCTGGAGCTACCTTCTCCGGTGTCAACTTCACGGAATGTCTGCAAGAAGTATCAAGTCCACGGAGCCGATCGCACCAAAGCTACTCGCACCGATGTAGCAAGGATCCGGTGCATCGATGCATCTACGCCTCGTGCTCAGTCGACTCTTGTGAAGTCGACCTATACAAAGCGAGGCAGCAATGGCAAATCGAAGACGGTTGACTGCTATTCTGATATCCCCTTCTTGCCGTTGGCCCGGAAATTCGTGCTAGGCGAGCCGTTGGTGGAGAGGTTAGATAGCCCTACCCTAGGACTGGCTTACATGACATTGCATACATGGTCCATGGAATAGGCCAACAAGCCGGCTGAATAACGATGCTCGGGTGTCACCGTTAAGTTTAAGGAGGATCATTTTAACCACGTGCATCAAGACTGTGTCTTCACGGTGACCTTCGAGGACTTGTTTTGTCTCTTCAACCTCGGCGAGCTTGACGTCTTACTCATATGATGCTGGACACTGTAAGTGTGTACAATCATGGTCAATGTTCGTGTAATACCGATAAATGTTATATATAACTCCTTGCTTTTGTATATAGATACATGATATCTGAAGCCGAAAGAAGGAATTCACCGGTAGGTTTCCTCAACCCACACGTGGTCTCCGAGCAAACCATCGAGGCAAATGCAATATTCGTCGAGAATTACGTTATAGATTTTTTCATGGCTCGCCGCAATAAGGAATACATACTTTTGCCCTACAACCAGGAGTAAGTGTTGCACTACTGGCTATACTTGTTGATTTGTACTTTATAAGCAACACGAACTTAGGTTTAATGACCATGCTGACATACATGTGTAGCTTCCACTGGATTCTAATTGTAATTATACCAAAATAGAAATGGGTAATATACCTAGATTCCCTAAAGAGGACCACTCACAACTTCACAGTTATTCGGAATTTAATCAACAGGTAAACACATTTCCTCCATAGAAACTCTATTGTAGTCTTTCCTTCCTTTGCAATGGCTAAGGCTAACTTCTTAGAGTCACGTAGGGTGTTCGACGTGTTATGTGCTAGAGGATGGAATTGCAGGGGAAGGTGGTTGTAACACGATCTAACTTTCCCGGTACTCACTAGCTAGCACGCATTAATCCTATATATAACACTTCGTAGTAATGCCTCTCGAACTAACCAATTCTGTTTTTGCAGTGCCACCAGCAGCCGCTAGGCCGCAACGTCTGTGGATTCTATGTTTGCCACAACATGGAACTACTCATCGGTTCCGCGATCACCAATGATCCTCAGGTTTGTCAATCTTGCAACAATTATTTCATATATACTTACCAATTTATATAAGCACAAATTTAATCTTCCTATCGACAGGTTGCGACCATCGTTGAAACTGCGTTGGAACAGAGCGAACTCCTAAAAGATCGATCACACCTTGCGTCATTCCTGAACAGTCAGGTCATAAATCCAGATGGGAGTTTCCACAGTGTAGATTGAACTTGATTGGGATAGATTAAACTTAATGGTACATGTGTGTAAATTAATGTACATTAATGGTTAATTTTAGTTAATTGATTTGTGAATTGGATGTGCTTGTTTCTGAAATAAATGCAATTTTGATGTGCTTCTGAAATGAATGCGAATTGGATGTGCTTATTTCAGAGGGCATGGCTAGCATTTCCTGAGGCTAGCCAATAAACAGAAATAGATTTAGCAATGTAAAAGAATATCACAGAAGGTTTGTAGATGAAACTGTCTGTGATAGTCGACAATCACAAACGGTTTGTAGATGAAACCGTTTGTGATAGTCGACAATTACAGACGGTTTGTAGATAAAACCGTCTGTGATAGTAGATAGTGGACTATTACAGACGATTTTATCTACAAACCGTCTGTGATTATCGACTATCATAGACGGTTTTGAGTTAATAATCGTCTGTGATATTATGTATTACAGACGGTTCAAAAACCGTCTGTGATGACCTATGTCATTACTGACCCATAAACTCAGACGGCTCACAAAACCATCTGTGATGACGTTTTTGAACCGTCTGTGAAGGCCTTTTCTGTAGTAGTGAAAGAAGCGAAGGGAAGAAGGAAGAAAAGATAGGGTTTCACGCGCCCGTGATCATCATTGATTTTCGTGGGTAACATTCTGGTTGGCCTTAGATTGATGTTAGATTAATGCTTATTCATGTTGTATATTTGTTTGGTTGCGGGAATCGCTTTATTAGTTATGCCCTAGTTCGCTAAACTACGCTATAGAACCTTATAAGGGAATGTTGGAGTATCTACATCCAGAATCATGGTTTCTTCTAGTTAGGAAAGTTGTAGTAATTTCCTTGGATTTCCATAGAGTCCTAGATCATCAAATTTGGATAAGCGAGTAGAAAGTTATGACCTTGGGGGTATTACTATTCAGAACTTTGTCGCCAATGACAACAGTTATGAAGATTGCGTAATTACGTGCATTAGAAGTGAGAATAAAATTATGGTCATAACTAGGATTAGATAGATAATTCCCTTTATATTCTAGAAATATTATGGTTTGGTATTTTTTTATGTTGTAGAAAAATATATTAAAAAATGTGAAGTTGACTGTTCTGATAATTTCCAATATAACCTTTGGGGTTGGAAACGGGGACCTAAACGGTAAGTTTAGAAGATTTTCATAACTAGGATTTTGTGGGGAATTCCGCGTAGTTTCCATAAAACATATAGTTTACTATGTTTGGAGTTCAGAGATGAAAGATGTAGTCGTTTGATCATCGAAACAGCAGGTAGGTCGTCGGTGAAGTTGAGTTAAGTGTGTCGGCTTTGCGTGTAGGAGCGATAGTTTTTTTGTTGGATGATTTGGTACCGTTGTGGCATGTGTTGAGTGTATTATTAATTGTTTTTACAGGGAGTGTCGCTTCGAGTGTGGTGCCGCCATTGCATCGTCCTAACCTTTGTGGCTAGAAGGCAAATTCATGGTAGAACGGTGAATAATGGTTTTGTCGCCGTTGTTTTTTATATTATGCTATCATGATATTTATCTATGTTATCATTAAGTTTATTTACATGCCATGATATTATGATGATGATGAGTTAATGTGGTAATGACATGATATGACAATGACATGGTAATGATGAATAGTGAATTTGAATTGCATCCTTGCGTTAAGTGCATAACCATTGCATAAAGGAGAATGATCATGGTGATCATATTATATCTACCTCATTGGTAGAGACTCCACAGAGTGGAGAGATCCCCAATCCTTTTGAGGATGCGCTTGAGGAATGGTGAACACTATCGCAGGTGTTCACTCATGCTATACTAGTAAAAACGATGAAATGAGCATGTAGAATAGAGTTGCATTGCATTGATGAAAAGAGAATGTTATAACTTGGACATATGACTGGTGATGAAGTTAATTATTATGGTTATTGAACTATTGACTATTGGTTTGTTATGTGCTTGCTGGGTCATGGACTCACTCTTGCTTTGTTGTTGTTTTTAGGTGAACGTTGACGACATCATGCATGGGAGGGAGTAGCACACGTGCCTCACATGCAACTACTACACTTAATATTCATATTAGCATGCTCTCTTTAAATTCTAGTGTCACGATGATTCCCTTTAGAGCATCTATAATAGTTTGTTTCTTAGCTTTTTACTAAGAGGAGAGAGTACTCAATCTAATAAAAAGAAACAAGTCTTCCAATGGATTGTTTCTTGAGCTTGTATCTAACTTTAATTGCTACAAGTGTGCATGATGATTCTTGATATCAACAAAACGCGTTTTTAGGTAACAAGTAAGTTTTCAATAGCTATTTTGTTGTTTCTTGTGTCTTGGTATTAACAACTTGCTTGTTTCTTCATCTAGAAACAAGCCCACCTTCTCTCCTCATCCTCTCTCCTCCACATCACCGAAATGCTGATGTGCCCACCCCTTAGTAACAAGTGACATGGACTATTGTAGATGCTCTTAGAAACTATTAGGCTTGGTTAATATTAGATGGATGTATTGGAGCATTGATTAATTCATTCATATTGGACTTACTATAGTTTGATTCGTTACCACTTGATTTATTCTTACCGGTTGCCATCCTAGTATATCTTCCTTATGCATTTCATTTCGTTTTAATCGATTTATTTGTGACCGTGGATAGGTTTTGTTCCTTGCATGTATGCTAGAATTATCGTTAATTCTGATTTAAATTGGTAGCTAGAGTACATAGGTATGAGTGATGGGCTAGGGTGTTACAGTACCAACATGTGGGTTCGCATGTTTCTTAATTAGTAAACTCTCCGTACTCCAATGTTCCAATGTTCTACTATATATAGGTAGGGGTGAAAACGGATCGGATACAGACGGATAATGGCTCTGCCATATTTGTTTTCATATTTTTTCCCAGATCCGGGTACGAATACGAATACCCCGGATACAAATAATATCGAATACGAATCGAAACGAATACGGTCATGGATATTTTTTGGAACATAAAAACCCCTTAAATTGTATGCCACAAGTTAACGAAAACATATAACTAGTTTATTTGATGCAAACATTCATAAATTATTCATATTTTCAGTAACCACACATAATATTGGTACTAGCAAGCTGCATTAATTAGTTCATCACAAACATAACACGTAATTTACTATATTTAGCTTATAAGTCAAAACTCACAAAGTCACAAGTCATCACGCATTCACACTTAGTTCATCATATACATAAAACTTAGTTCACACTAACATTGATCATTTGGATGGTTAATCTATACACAAATGACCTGTAACATCCTAAAGTATGTTAGCAAAAATAAAATTAATAAAGTTATTATTTTATTTGATTTTCTAAGATTTAAAAGAGTTTTCTTGGTTAAAAAGAAAAAATAGTAAAGCAAAGTCAATTATTTAATTTCCTAGTTTTTAATGTCAAAAATAAAATTTATTGAGTTTTCTCGAATTTTATTGGATTTAAAGTGAAAAAGGATATTTTAATTAATTTCTTGAATTTTACGGATTTTAAAAAGGTTTTTTCTATTTTTCAGAAAGTAAAAATAATTTATGTGCAAAAATAAAACCAACATTAAGTTGGAATTATTTTTTATTAAGTTTAAAATAATTCAAGGAATTTCTGTGATTTTTTTAGAATTTTTAACTCTATTTGCTATTTTCTAAAAGGCTATTTGATTTGTTGCATTTTTTGAAATTCAAAAATCAATTAAAATCTCCTTTTCTCTTTTGGACTGAAATCAGGATACCCGGACTTCGTCCTATCCAGATAATCCGTATCCGCTGGATAGCATGCATACCGTATTCGTTTCCGTTTCCGATAAAAAAAAATCCGAATTTATTTCCGATCCGAGATAATCCGAATCCGTTTTTATCCGGATCATTCGAAAACTATCCGATTCGTTTTCACTTCTATATATAGGCTTTAGTACAATACGTTGCAACTCAGCAAAGGCAATGTGCACATGTCGAAACATCCATGCATGTGCGTCGCTCATACCGGTGCACAAACCTGACAGCGTAGAACGGGACAGCCGTCAAAGACAAACAAATATTTTTCTAGTACCAATCAATCACGAGTTACCTACCTTAGCAACCAAGCCAAGTGAACCTCCCTTTCAAATCCAGTAATAGACGACCGCTAGATCGAGGTCACCTCATCTGACCAAGAATGACTGACAATGAGGCTTCAACTATAGCAAATTCGAACTATCAAAATAAGGGGGTGTATCCCATGCGTCCTACTTCGGTGCTCCTGGGTATTCCCCTGAAAAGACGTACAAGAAAAGAAGTTCAATTAATCATGCATGAAATTTTTTGAAACAAAATTGAAATAATTGATCACATGGGGTATGGTAAATCTATTACTTTTATAAGTGTGCTATCTCATGAGCTTTTAACTGTATTATGGAGATTGGTATAAACTGTATCCGTCACTAGATTGAGAAAAGATTGAACAATCTATGAATGACATATCTCACCTGGAGTTCGATCAGATATCGTGAGGCAAAATAAGAACACGCAAGCAGGTCGTAAGGTGTGTACCATCCTTACATGATCACAAACTGGTCGGCAAACTAGTTGTAAGGTGTTACGAACTGCTTGTAAGATGTTATGAACTAGTCATGAGTGACAAGGACTCTGGTCGCAGATCATATTACATAAGGTTTGTCTGATTTGATCTTTATGAGTATTCGGTAGTCATTTTGTCCTGCTAGGAACCGCTACCGACTTGTGGATCGGAAAGTAGTTTTTGGGTCATGGCCAATTGCACATGAACCTATAGGGTTACACACTTAATGAGTTGGAACCACCTCTCGAAGGCCCTATTGTGCGTGCTGGTGCTAGCACACACGCGGCATTTCATCCTGGACATGTGGATACCAAACTTATCAATACCGTTCTAGTATTGGCCGGTATTGCTAGTATGTACCATTCTGCCACGTAAAACGGTACAACGTAGGCCTACGTTCCATACTTGCCATATCGTCTCAATACCGGTCAATATCGGCCATGCTGGCTCGATACCGGCCATATCGGCTTCGATACTAGATAATGTCGACCATACCGGTGGAATTGAAAATACCGTCTATTGAATTCATTGAAGAATATGTTATATTTAATCATACTACTATGTATTTGGAGTAATATTACAAATGAAAATTTGTGTACATACAATTAAACACATATATACTTATATATATATATTATTATATTAAACTCTAGAATGGTACACCGGTATGGACCAGTACCAAAATGTATCATTACAAGAGCCAAACCGGTATGGCCTCTGGAATAGTATTGACAAGTATGGTGGATATCGAGACGCTGCTGCGATCGCTGCTTCACTGATCAAGGACGATCCGCGACGTACGTAGGGAACACGAGTGGCTACTAGAGGCGACGATCGGTGGCCAAGGATGTTGAACGATCGACTACTTCTACTACATCGACACGCATGATGTTGGACCAGACTGCTCTAACTCTTCTTCCACTGCACCGCGCGTCTAGTGATGACTTCTTGGTTTATGAGGTAAAATTTTAAATTATGTGCTAGTGTAGCATACCCGTGTGAGGTTTCACGCAAAGAGAGGTGTGTACATTTCGAATTGCAACACGAGGTTTTGACCTGAATACATTTTGAATTGCTGCATATATGCAAATGATTATCACCTCAGCTAAATATTTCACTTCACTAAGTAAAAAAGAAAATCACCAAGTACGTAATTGCATGTACATACACGCTTTGTCCGACACAAGTAGAGTACATACGTGTTTAGAAGATTTAATTGGTTGGCTGTTGTACATTGTTGAATCCAATTGGAGTAATCATATAAGGCCTTGTACAATGGTATAGACAGTTGTCTATATCAACTCTCTATGTCATCTATAGATAATACTAAAGTCAGCTCATACAATGGTACAGACGGCTATTGTCTTTTTAGTTGTCTTTATAGAACACACAATCTTTTAATGCTTTTCTTGTTTCTTGTGCTATAGTCGACTGCAGGATTGTAGAAATCATCTTTCTCTCTCTTTATTCTCTTTCATCAACGTTAGCAAAAATACTACGTGACAATAATTATAGATGACTGACATAATAAGTTCATTGTACTTGCTCTAAGCACGCACAGCAATCACATAGCTCAACGGTGCGACATCGTGTCTCTAGACGAAGACCAGGTTCGATTTTCAATAACCTAGGTTAGTGGGTTATTTGTGTGAATTTTCACTATAATTTTCTTGGGACTTGAATCTGTATACTAGCCAATTGTTCGCTACTCTCCAAAAAAGCAATGGGTCTGGAAGCAGGCAAGGAGAGTTGCTTACCCCCTACCATCTCTAACAAGTAAAGATGGTTTTCTAGAGCATAAAGAAAAAAAAATGAGAACAACAATTGTGTTTACTCCTAACACAACTAGAAAGTGGTATTTATGATTGTGCACGACTGATATGGTACAAACATGTGACATTTCTTCACTTCAAAAGAAAAGGAAGTTTTTGGAATGTTTGTCCTAGCTAGTTGTAGAACAAGGAAACATCACCAACGCACATCGAGATAGTAGACCAAACCGGCCGAATTTTTTTTTATTTTTTGCCTAAAATTTGGTATAAGTGAATCTCACCACAAATTCTTAACTTTTCTGGCTTTACATACCAATTAGGCCGCTGTTAATCTTTATCATTACCTGGAAAATCCTTTTCGTTTAGTCACATATTTTCAGCAGAAAAGAAGCATTGTATTTCCTACTGTTTTTCATCAAAACAAAAAAAAAAGAAAAAGAAAGAAGAAGCGTTTTGTTTATTTCAGCTTATGGATCAAGGTCACTGAGGAAGTTTCAGCTTATGGATCAAGGTCATGGAGGAAGCGAAAAAAAAAACTGCTTAGAATGTTTGACCTAGCTGATAAGAGCTCTGTCATCCATAGCTTGTTTAGGCCTGGTCATTTCAGTTATGTCAGTCTGGTCCAGGGACAGTTTAGTAGTTACCATTTAACCATGGTTAGGGCATATACAATAGTACATACAACGGGTATCTATATTAGTCATCCATGTCATCTATAGACAGCACTAAAGACGGCTCATATAATAAGTTGTCTGTTAAGTTGTCTATATGAAATCTCACATTCTTTTAGTTTTTGCTTGAAAAAAATATTTGTTATAGATACTAACTCATACAATGGTGTTTTGTGTTGTCTATAAGGGTTTTATAGACTGTCTGTTGCATGCTAGACGGCTTTATTCTCTCTCTTTGTTCTCTCTCATTCACGTCATTAAAAATCTTACATGGTAAAGATTATAGACTACTGATGTCACCCACTGTACATGCCCTTAGCCAAATCCAAATCCAACAAATTTTACCCTCTCCTCCTGCCCTTGTAGCCCGCGCGCGCATGGATGAAGCCCTTTCCTTTTCTTATTATCCATGGATAGGGTTAATTTTTTTTAACCAAAATCAATCGTGAACCTAGAAAGGTAAATGCTGTGGATATCCATATCCGTTAGTTAATGCTGTTTTGAGCTCTTTGACCCCATTTTTCTTATCCCTGCCCGTTTTTTAAGCAAAAAGCTAAAGTGAATCAAATGCTCCTAATAAGTAGGAACAAAGATTGTCATCTAAAAAAAAGACTGGACAAATTCTGAAATATTTGTAAATATAAAATTTTGAAAACCCTGTGTTTCCACAAAATTTATTATTTTTCATATATCATTTTCCATATAAATTCAATAATTTACAGTAGTGGAGTATTACATTAATTTTACTTTAAGGACGGACAAGTGGAATAGTGGTGGGAGTGAGGGCGTTCATTCCACACATCCCCTAGGATAGTGCGTGCCTTATTTAATCACAGTTCACACATGTGTGCGTTTAGTAGAAAAAGCGCGTGCTCATGCTCCGTGCGGCCTTGGAGCCTCTGCAAAATTTCTAGGGTGTGCACGTGTGTGTGTGATGTGGGTGAGGTATGCATCATCCATGTACTAAAACTCTCTAAAAAAGAATTAATTTTACTTTGATTAATTCCAACTGACATGCATATGTTGTCGAATTTCTCCATCAATAATATTTTGCAGGTGTATTTTCTTTTTTAGAACCTCTATGCATGTACACCTTTAAAAAACCTCTGTGAACAATTATTTTTAAACAACACTAAAAGACACTGATTAGTGACTTTAGGTGCTCATGTGACTACTGTACTTGCATTTTGGAGAATATTGGCATCTAAAATTGCATTGAATTTACGTCAAAGGAACCATATTTCGGGTATTTAAGTGGGTATTATAATGTGCGCGTCTTGGAGCGCTGACTATCCAAACGCCTTGAACACTAGGATTGAGGCCGTCAGAAAGTTTCATATGATCCCAATAAATTTTGAGTATATCTTCTCCTCGCCTAAAAATATCCTAAATATTATTGATAATAAATGTTTCTTTTGAAAACCATTTGTAGTGTCTAAGAACATGTACAATAATGTGACGTCAACTGTCTTTAAGACTTGGTATGTAGGACATTAGATGAGGTGGATGAGAGAGAAGGAGCATAGAGAATTAGGTCTTCTCTCATGCAGTAGTCGACTATAATACGAGAAACAAGACATATTATACCTGAATGAGTTGTCTATAAAGGTATGTAAAAAGACAATCTATTGTAGAAGCTGTTTTTAGTGTTGTCTACAGATGATATAGAGATGCACTACAGACAACAGTTGTCTATGCTATTGTACATATCCTAAACCCAACACAATGGTAGAGGCCGCCAGTTGTATTCATTGCCGAGAAATCCACTGGCACCTAAAATTACATGGAATCGTGATAGTTGTAAAAAAAAACAACTGACACTTGAGATTACAGTTGTTCGTAATATTTTGAAGCAGCTGGCACCTAAAATTACATTGATTCTTAATATATAGTTTGAAGAATAGATCGAGTTGGCACCAAAAACCAAATTGATTTGTAGTAGTCTGAAGGATACAACTGGCACATGAAACTAACTACATCGCACAATCCAGTGCATTTAAGCATATCATCTATGGTAGATGATACACTTAATATACAGTCAATTACGAAGTTTGATGTGATCCCATGAATTCCGGCCGATCGCATATCTCATAATATTAAATTGATAATAAATGTTTCTTTTGAGAACCATTTGTAGTGAGCATGTACAATAGTGTGATGGCAGCTGTCTGTACGACTTGCCAAGTAGGACATTAGATGAGGTGGATGAGAGAGAGGGAATATAGAGAATTAGGCCGTCTCTCATGCAGTAGTCGACTATAACACAAGAAACAAGATCCATTATACATGAATGAGTTGTCTATAAAGATACGTAAAAAGACAACCCATTATAGGAGTTATCTACAGATGATATAGAGATGTACTACAGACAATAGTTGTCTATACCATTGTACATATCCTAAACCTAACACAATGGTAGAGGCCGCCAGTTGTATTCATTGCCAAGAAATCCACTGGCACCTAAAATTACATGGAATCGTGATAGTTGTAAAAAACAACTGACACCTGAGATTATAAATTGTTCATAATATTTTGAAGCAGCTGGCACCAAAAATTACATTGATTCTTAATATATAGTTTGAAGAATAGTTGGCACCTAAAGTTGATAGATTCATAATAGTTGAAGAATAGATCGAGTTGGCACCAAAAACCACATTGATTTGTAATAGTCTGAAGGATACAACTGGCACATGACACTAACTACATCGCACAATCCAGTGCATTTAAGCATATCATCTATGGTAGATGATACACTTAATATACGGTCAATTACGAAGTTTGATGTGATCCCGATGAATTCCGGCCGATCGCATATCTCATAATATTAAGTGACAATTAAACGTCCCTTTTCAAACAACCACTGAATGCAATACCAAGAAACCGAATCTGAAGAATGAAAACCCAAAAGGAAAAGAAAACCCAGAAAGGAAAGAAGAAATTGGCATCCAAATTAATCCCAGAACGCGAGGCCGCCTGCCCGCCTGCCGGCGCCGTTGACCGTAACGCCGTCCCGTCCCGTTAGCGCGCCGCGGGTCGGGGGGCATCCCCGTAAACTCGACAGCACTGCCCCACTCCTCGTCTCCTCCCGACTTCTTATATATAGCCACCTCGCCTCCTCTTCTTCCAATCCCCCCTTATCTTCCCTTCACTCGCTCGATCTCTCACCGTCACAGAGGTGCATGGGGACAAGGCGCCGAACGGGCTTCTCCATGGAGGGGGAGGCGGGGTTGGAGGAGGGCGAGACCGGGGCGAAGAGGCGGAGGACAGAGGGCTCGATGGAGGTGACGGTGCCCGGCGCCGGCATGGGAATCTTCGAGGAGTTGCCGGACGAGCTGGTCCTGTCCATCATCGCCGACGCTGCGGCCACCGCGAACTCACCGGCCGACCTCGCCTCCGCCTTGCTCACGTAAGCCCGCCACCGGTTTGGTTTGGTTTGGTTCCTTTCCTTCTCCGTCGTGTCACCCGTTTTGGTTCTTGGGTGCGCGGTGGTGTGGTGGAAGGCATCGATTCAGTCCTAATTAGGGGATGACTTTTTGACGGGGAATATTATCGTTTTGTCTGTGATTGCAGGTGCAAGACATTCAGGGAGCTGGGGCAGCACAGGCTGGTGCTCGCGCGGGCGTCGCCGTGGTGCATGGCCGTGCGAGCCGAGGACTGGTCCGACGACGCGCACCACTTCCTCCACCGCTGCGCCTGCGCCGGCAACCTCGACGCCGCCTACCTACTCGGCATGGTACATCGATCCCCCAAAACATTTCGTCTTGATTCCTTCGCGCATTCGCATTTGACGATCGTGCCCACGTTTCTGTTCGTGTTTGCCCCCTGCTGCAGATCCGGTACTACTGCCTGGGCCGCCGCCGGTCGGGATCGGAGCTGATGGGGATGGCGGCGCTGCGCGGGCACCCGGAGGCGCTCTACTCGCTGGCCATCATCCAATTCAACGGCAGCGGCAGCTCCAAGGAAGAACGCAACCTGCGCGCCGGCGCCCATCTCTGCGCGAGCGCCGCCTTTCGCGGCCACACCGACGCGCTCCGCGAGCTCGGCCACTGCGTCTCGGACGGCTACGGCGTCCGCCAATCCGTCTCGGACGGCCGGCGCCTCCTCGTCCAAGCCAACCTCCGCGAGATGCGCGCCTGCGGGGGCAAGCCGCACATGTGCCTGCTCAGCGACTTCGGGTGCCACTGCCACGCGGCCGCGGGGCGCAGGGCGCACCCGGCCAACGCATTCCTGGTCGAGTGGTTCGCGTCGCGGCCGGTTGGGGAGGCCGATGGCCACGCGCTGCGGCTGTGCTCGCAGCCCGCCTGCGGGCGGTCCGAGACGCGGCACCACGAGTTCCGGCAGTGCTCCGTGTGCGGTGTCGTCGTCTACTGCTCCCGCGCGTGCCAGGCGCTGCACTGGAAGGCGGCGCACAAGAACGAGTGCACCCCCAACGTACAGTGGCTCGCCGCAGCCAATGCCAACGTCAACGGCAATGCCGACGCAGCTGCCAATGCCAACGCCAACGCCGATGCCGATGCTGCTGCCAACGCTGACGCCGATGCCGACGTAGCTGCCCCCAATGCTGATGCCGATACCAACGCCAACGATGCGGCTGTTAATGCCCCCGCTGCCGGTGGTGCAGATGCGACGGTGGCCGTCCATATGGTGATGCCGTGAGCGTGGCCGCCGTCTCCGGCTGTGGAGTGTTTGTTGTGTTAAGGATGCTGCTGCTGCTTATGTGTTAGTTTATCGCTCTTGTTTTCCCTTTCTCTTTTAGGGCTTATTTGAATACATTATGATTCGAGTCAATTCAAAGGGATTGACTCGGAATTTGAACTAAAATCCTTTCCAATCCAAATAGATTTGTTCTAATCCATCTCTATCCAAACAAGCTATTAGTGTATAATTAAGTCTGTGTGTATCTTTTTTTTGAGAGAGAGAGAGAGAGCGCGCATTTTGTGTCATCTTTTGTACCTGGCCCGCTTGTTCTTGTACATGGTTTGATTAAGTTATTTAATTTTGAGTTATGTGAAATGAAACGAATAAGAGTAAATTTGCAATGTACCATCAAGGTCGTCACAAAGTTGCAAAATAATTACGAACACCTATTTATATATAACCACTGACTAATTGGGCTCTAATATAATTGAATTCACTGCAACCAGGGGCGGAGCCAACCCTCCGGGCAGGTTGGGCACTTGACCGGGCTTCGATCTAGCGTGCCATTAGATCCCATGGATTTTTTGCCTGAGATGTTGGAGGTTGAAGATGACCACCCAGGCGGCTAGGCTGCGCTTTGGCCTGGCATGCGTGTGAAGATGCGGCATGGCTTGGGTTGGGCCTGATTCATTGGGCCAAACAGAAGGGGCGAAGGCCAAAGCGACAAAGCCCACTCAGTTATGTGGTTTCACCCGGGCGGCCGGGCCGCGCTTCGGCCTAGGATGCGTGTGAGGAGGTGGTATGGCTTGGGTTGGGCCTGATTCATTGGGCCGAACAGGAGGGGCGAAGGCCGAAGCGACAAAGCCCACTCGGTTATGCGGGTTCACACAATTGACAGACGGACTCTGCTTTAGACTCTAGTCTCCATCCCCATCCCCCCTCCCTCCTGATTCCTGAATCCTAGCCCTAACTCTCCCCGCCTCCCCTCCTCGCTTCCTCCAGTGGCGGCAATTTGGCAAGCGAGGAGCCTTCTTGGGCGCTCTTTGTGACACCACGATTTTGAGCCTTTTGAAATTTTCAAAAATAAAAAGAACCATTTTGTTTTGATAAGAATTCAAAGCTTAACTTGAAGTTTCATAATGGATTTAAGTTGACTAACTCAAACTTCAACTAAAATTTCCTTGAAGATTTGTTGAGTTGTTGGAGTTTTGAGGATCTTCCCTTCTCTGTCCATCTTTTATCCATCTCTGGACCAGACCTCCCTTCGTCTGGGATCTAATGGTCCAGATCTCCCCTTCGTTTGGATCCAAAGGTCCGGACCTCCTTTGTGTCGTCCTCCTCTGGTCCAGACCTTCTTGGGTCTAGATCTCCCAAGTGCTTGGACCTCCCTAGGTCCAATTCTCCCTCTCATGTTTCCTCCGGCTTACAACCTCCCCAAGCCCTCGCCACCCTCATATACATCTGAGCTCCTTTGGAATCCTGTTGAAGCTTTTCGTGTTTACTAGACTTTCCTTCGTCGCTTGTATCCTTGAAACCTTCTCTAGAGGTTCCCTTCGGCACCAACCTGGTAGTACCGCCCGCACGTTGCGGTGCTACCGCTTCTTAGGACCTCCTCTTTGTTCACTTGGACCTCCCGTGTCCTTTAGGGCCTCCCCATGTCCTCTAGGACCTCCCTTTACCTTTATTGGACCTCCCCGTGTCCTTCAGGACCTCTCCATGTCCTCTAGGACCTCCTCTTACCTTTATTGGACATCCTCGTGTCCTTTAGGACCTCCCCAGGTCCTCCAGGATCTCCTCCTTGTCTATTTGCATCTCTATTGATCGTGAGTCGTTCGATTTGTATTGGACGGTTTGATCTCGGTGAGATATCCGGATGGTCCAAACGTCCCACCCTCCCTGAGCCTTAGATCATTCTGGGCGGTCCGATCGCAATCCAGCGGCCCCGAACTCCTCCTTGTAAATCTGGACCGTTAAGACCTCCCCCTTGGAGATCTTAACCGTCCAGACCTCCCCCTTGTAAATCTGGACCGTTAAGACCTCCCCCTTGGAGATCTTAACCGTCCAGACCTCCTCCTTGTAAATCTGGACCGTTAAGACCTCCCTCTTGGAGATCTTAACTGCCCAGACCTCCTCCTTGTAAATCTGGACCGTTAAGACCTCTCCCTTGGAGATCTTAACCGTCCAGACCTCCTCCTTGTAAATCTGGACCGTTAAGACCTCCCCCTTGGAGATCTTAACCGTCCGGACCTCCTCCCTTGAAGATATGGCCGTCAAGACCTCCTCCTTTGGAGATCTTGGCCATCCAGACTTCCCCTTTTGGCAGATCCAACCGTCAGGACCTCCCCTATAGGTGAGGATCTCCCTTTGTTCACGGCAAGACCTCCTCAATGTCTTTGTAGGACCTCCTCCGCGGGTCTTGGCTGCCCCCACTGGGCAGTCACACCCAGTTTTCTTTACCTTTGACTGTGTCCTGGTGTAAGAAAGTCTTCACCGCATTTAATGCATGTTGTATCACATTAAATGCTCTCACCTTTGCAGTACTCATGTCATACCATTGTCACATTTTTTTGCCTACTCCCATTGTCCTCTTTACCAACTCCTGAGGACCCATATTCTGGGTCAGGTACTTTGGCTCCCGCTATATATAGTTTGGGAAGTCCTCCTTTTTCACTTTCTTCTCCATTTCTCCTCTCTGTCACAACCGAGCATACCTTGGACCTCCCTCCAAGTTCTTGGACCTCCTCTCTTGACTCTCTGGACCTCCTCCGACAAGCTCATTGGACCTCCTCCCGACCTCCCAATATCTCTGTTGGTTTTGTATTTAAGTTTATTTGGAGTTCTTTGGATTTTATTGGAGATTTATTTGAATATTTGGTTTTCACCGTGTAGATTGTCAAGACCGTGAAGAGCCCGAGTTCTGTGAAGGGGAAAAAGAAGCTCAATATTGTGAGCAAGACAAGTTACACTCTTGATCATGTTGCACCCAATACTTCAAATTACTTATGTCAATTTCAAAGATGTATGCATGCCTATTTCACTAAGTTATATCACTGCCAACTTTCAATTCATAGTTATGCCTACTGCTTGGTATGACCACTGTCCATGTTGAATCAACCTCATTGTCACCCTAGATAAAACCTGGTTCTTGCAATAGTGAGGACCTGTAGCTCTTGAAAAATAGAATGCTTAGTCTTGCTTAGACCAAAATCTTGATTTGAGAGTTCTAGCCAAAAATATCACTTATTCAAATGATTCGGGCCGTGACATTGGTGTGTCATGGAGATTTCGGCCATGACATTGGTGTGTCATGGAGGTTTTACAAATGGCCATGGCATTGGTGTGCCATGGAGGTTTGAAAAGCAAAGTAAATGAAAAATGGATTTGGACTTGGGCGAAGTTAGTTGCTTGGTTGGTGCATGTCTATGCACGGGGGTCATATGATCCGATGCCCCAGGGTTGAGGTTTGTCGCCTAAGTCAGTTAAGGACCGGTCTTTGAGACACCACTTGCTAAGCCTATAATGGGCTATGCCACAATTGTGCAACCACATGTCTCCAGTATGGGGCGTGGGACCTGGCCAACTAATTTGCAAAGCTCCTTCGTGGTTGATCCGGCGGAGGCGGTGGGTAGTCCTGTTACGACCGTTGTAGTCCCACCTGGCATAAGAGGGGCACCCCATTAACCCGGCAGGTTTCTATTCAAAGGGGGGATCTGCGAAACCTTAATGTGGGTGGACTGCGGTGGAGCGATGCATTGTAAAAGCCTTGTCATGTGCTCTAGACCTCTCACCAAAGGAAGTGTGAGGTGGTATCGACGGATGCCAAGCAAACTAGAGAATTCATGTCATGTGGGTAAAGTGTACAACCTCTGCAGAGTGTAAATCTATTCGAATAGTCGTGTCCACGGTCATGGACATGCTGGCAATATCACTCAAAGTTAGCTCTTGGTTTTGGTTTTCAAAAGGTATATGAACTTGGTTTTGATGGTTTAACCAAATTGGGTTTGGGCGGGAAGACATGTGACAGGAGGGTATCCTTCACCATTGTAACGACCCAACTCTAGGGCTCCCGGGAGGTCCTCCAAGAACTCCTGGAAAGTCCATCAGGACCTCCCAGAGGTCCACAAAGGACCTCTCGGACAGTCCACCAAGACCTCCCAGGAGGTCCAGCAAGACCTCCTGGAAGTCCAGGAGAACATAACCCGAGAGGGTCTTGGAGCTAGGGAACACCCGAAGACTTGCCACGGCCAAACCAGGGGAGATCGTGGGGGTCCGTGGGCATCTCAAGTCCACCCGCGACCACCAGAGGAGGTCGTGGAGGCCGAGGCCACCACGAATCCGCCTGCGACCCAGCCCTTGAGTGGGCGTGGAGGGTGGACATGCTCAAGGTTCCTGTGAAACCGAGCTAGTCCCAAGGATCATGGCTAGCTCCTCACGGCCAATTACAGTGGTGACATCCGAACGCATCTTTATTAAAGCGAGAATATCTCTGAGTTGTTTACAAGGTGGCCTTGGGCCAAGCACATATATACAAAAGAGCAAAAGAACAAAAGGTCCATCGGACGCCACGTAACCCAAGGAGTGGAAGGCACAACCTATTAAGCAGAGTCTTCTTCCTTTGCCAAGGTCCTCTCCTGGCAAAAATTGTAATGAGCAAGAGTGAGCACACAACCGTGCTCGCAAGTTACACCCGTGGGTTAGCAAAATGACATGCATATATGGACAATCAAAGGATGGCGTAATATGGTTAATTTGCACAAATCCAATTTTCTTTCAAATACCATTACTAAGTTCCAAAGCAGGTCTTTAATAACTAAAATTCATTTTAGCAAAGCAATTTTTCAGTTGGATAACATTCATCAACAAGTTGGTGAAGGATACCCTCCTGACACCAGGCTCCCTGCCCAAACCCATGGGATAGAAATCCCAAAACAGATTTGAAAACATTTCTGGAAAACCCCAAAACCAACATCTAACTCTGAGTAGCCTTTGCCAGCACGTCCATGACCGTGGATACGGCTATTCGAATAGATTTAACTCTACAGAGGTTGTACACTTTACCCACATGACATGATTTCTCTAGTTTATCCGGCATCCGTCAATGCCACCTCTCACTACCAAAGGTAAGAGGTCTAGAGCTCATGACAAGACCTTTTACAATGCATTGCCCCACCACGACCTTTCCTTGCTAAGGTTTCACTTTCCTATGGATCGCAATCCGTGAAAGCCCCTCTTACACCGATGGGAGCGATGGGTCATAAAGACCATTAGCCCTACAAGACCTCCCACACCTCCAATGGAGCGACATATGGTGGAGTTTTGCAAATTACTCGGCCAGTCCCACGCCCCATGCGGAGACATGTGGTTGCACGATTGTGGCATAGCCCATTATAGGCATGGCATTGGTCGCTCAAAGACCGGTCCTCACATGACTAGGGCGACCTTCACAAACCCTTGGACCTCCACCTTAGCCAGGATAGAGTCCGTGCACAAACATTGCACCAACCCAGCAAACCATTTCGCCCCAGTCCAAATCCAATTTCATTTTCTTTGCTTCCCTAGCAACACTTTCATATTCCCATGACAACCACATGTCATGGTCAAAACATTTTAAGCAATATTTGGTCATGTTGGTAAAGATTTCCCCAAATCAATACTTTTGGTCTAAGCTTGACTAAGCACAAGTTTTTCAAATGGTCTTAGCTCACACTACTGCATGACCCAAGTTTGATCTAAAGGTGGCAACAAGTTCAGTCCAAAGTTAACAGTGGCCATACAAAAGAAGTAGGCATAACTATGAATTTAAAACAGGTATTGAAATAACTTGGTAGAAATAGGCATGCATTATACTTTGAAACTGAACATAAATAAATTGAATTATTGGGTGCAATATGATCAAGAGTGTAACTTGCCTTGCTCACTATCATGAGAATCTTCCTCTTCAGAACCCTCAGACTCCCTGGAGTCTTCGCAATCTACACGTGTAAAAGAGCAATTTCAAAGGAGACTCAAATAAAGATCCAACTAAGATCAACAAGAAAACCAAATGAACCCCAGAGGGAGTCCAAAAACTTAACCAATAGGAGAGGTCTATATTTTAGAATAGGTTTTTATGGAAGAGGTCTAAGCTTACCAGGAGGAGGTGGTCTTTAGCAAAAGACCCCAAAGGAGTGATTTAAGTAATACAACAGAGAGGCCCTGAGAATGATTCTTGCGTAAAGTCGAGAGGAGGTCCTCACACAAAGGCCATAGAAACCGAAAAGGAGTCCACCAAGAGAGGTCCTGAGATGGACACGACCATTTCGGTCTTGATGGCGAAAACAAGAGTGGAGCAGATCACCAAGGAACTTACCAGGGACAAGAAGGAACAATGGATGGAGGGGAGGTCGTGAGCAGCAAGGTCTTCCCTGGAAGGCCACTGAACGAGAGCTAAGATGGTGAATGTGAAGAAGGTAATATGGCAGAGTTCCCTAGGCTGATTATAGTCAAAGTAGGTGAAGAAAACTAGAAGCATACGTACCAAGGATAAGTATAGAAATGGGTCAAAGGTATGTGAGTGGCAGGACAAGTGTCACTACCACCACAGGTAAAAGGTGCGAGGAAGGACAACGATGTTGCTATGGGAAGGAACAATGAAGGATGTCGAGTCTGACTAAGTGACCCGATTCAGAGTAAGCGCCACGTATGTGGATGCATTTAATGTGACAAGACATGCATTAAATGCCCAAGATACTTACGTGGCGGGGGCGAGAATGACCAAGGCCGGCAAGTGGGGCCAGCCACTTTAGAAACAGTCGAGTCAAGAGGGGAGGTCTTGCCCCCGCAGGAGAGGTCTTTGAGGAGGTCCGAGAGGCTTAGGAGGTCCTAGGCCCGAAGGACTGGGAGGTCTAAAGGTTGAGGAGGTCAAGATATACAGAGGAGGTCTGGACATGCGGAGGTCCCGACGGTCAGGATCAGCAAAAGGAGGTCTGACGGTTAGGATCTCATCGGGGAGGTCAGGCGAGAACTCGAGCCGGATGCAAAGGCCACGGAGAGGTCTTGGGCGGGAGGTCCAGAGAACTACAAGAAGGTTCCGTGGTTGAGATTAAAGGCAAGTTGAGGTCCGGGCGGTTGGATCTCAGGAGAGGAGGTTCAACGGCCAAGATCAAACGTCTTGAGGGAGGTCTGGGCCTTTGGATCGGAAGTGAGGAGAGGTCCAACCGTTAGATTCAAAACAAAGGGAGGTCCACAGAGGGACATAACATGCGGGAGGTCGGACCTTTGGATTGGAGATGGGAAGAGGTCGAACCGCCAGATCCAAGCGAAAGAGGTCCATGCGGAGGGTTCCAAGAAGAGGATCTCACAAAGGAGTTCCACCCATAGTAGTTCCAGATGGAGTCGCCAAGGTCAAGGTAACTCAAGGGAGGTCTTCAATCCGATGAGGTGAGGTCAGGGTGAACCCACAGAAAGTCCTTTCGGTTAGGGAGAAATATCGAGGTGGTTCAAAGGCATACAAAAGACCCGATGAACTACCATCATGTCTTGGCTGAAAAGAGGATGGGCATAAGGAAAGTGCCCGAGCAACAAGGGTCTTGACTTAAGAGAGGTCTCGAGTAAAAGAGAATCGGCCCAAGAGATTGAACCAACAAAGAGGTCCAAGTGACCAAACTCAAAGGAAAAAGGCACGGACATAAGGGTTTGTCCAGTGAGAAAAGGTCCAAGCCTCAAGGGAGGTCTAACCTCATGAACCCTTTGGGAGGTCTAGGCCACGAAAAGGTCTAAACCTACATAATCCAAAAGGAATAGGTTAAAGGAAGATTGCCGAGCTTACCAGCAAGGAGGTATAAACAACTCAAACCCTTCCAACAGAACCAAACTTTGAATTCTCATTAAAATAAAATAGTTTTAATTTATTTTACACATTTAAAAAGGATTTAGAAAATCAGAATGTTACAACCATCTTGATGATGAATGTTATCTAACTGAAAATGGATTTGCAAAAATGAATTTTAACTATTGTAACCTGCCTTGAAACTTAATACTTGTAATTGAAATAAAATTGGCTTTATGCAAATCAACCCTAATATGCTTTCCCTTGATATATCCCTATGCATGTCATTCTGTTAATTGACGGGTGTAACTTGCAGAATGACGGGTGTAACTTGCGAGCACGGTAGTTGTGCTCACTCTTGCTTGATTCATGAATTGAGCAGGTGAAGATTCCTATGATGATGAAGATGACCAAATCAATTAGGCCGCGCCCTCCAGCCAGTCACCTGTGGTGTAATGGGTGGACAACATCTTTGGGTTTTCATTGCGTTTGTGTGCTCTCGGTTCTTTGGAGCTTGTAAGCAACCCCTTGTAATCAAACCTCCTTTTGTTGTTAATAAAGTTACGTGGATGTTTTTTTGTCACTTGCTTGTTGTGAGGCTGGTCGATGATCCTTGGGGACGAGTTTAGATCCGATGGACTTTAGGCTCATCCTCAAGCCTCACGACCTCCTCGGGTTGGCTCCTTTGGGACCTCCCTCAAGTAGCGCGTCGAGCTTGGGAGGTCGAGGTCAACGACCTCCTCGGGTCGAGACCCGGGCCTCGGGTGGATCTATCGGACCTCTCGGGAGGTGCAGGAGGTCTAGGGATGTCCTTCGGGGCGTCTGGGAGTCCTTCTGAGACCTCCTAGGAGGTCTGAGGACCTTTCAAGGCGTCTGGGGTCCTTTGGGACCTCCCGGGAGGTCTTGAGGACCTCTGGGTGTGCCTGGGTGGTCGTGGAATTTGCTTGGAGGTGATTTCCTCCTCGGCCGCCACCTCCTCCTCGCTCCCTCCAGTGAGGCATGCCTTGGCGGCGAGCAAGGTGAAAGCCATGCATTAGTCCCGTGAACCGAGAGAGAGAGAGATATATATATATATATATATACACACACACACACACACACACACACACACTCCTATCTGCTTAGCCATCGTGCATGCACTGTAGTATCTTCTAGCTATAGTGACCGACTGACCATGCCTAGCTGGGCCATGGCAATGCCTGCGTCGTTCCAGACATATATGCGCCCACATACAACAAGTACGTGGCATGCATATTTAGCATACCTCTAGCTAGTTTCCCTTGCAACGATACTATATTCAAAATGGGACTGGGATATGTACAACTTTTTAAATCGGTCGAATTTTAGGCCATATTAAATCTAGATCTATCCATCCACTTTATCCCCCTCCTCCAATATATTCGAATTCTTTTTATTATTTAATCCTTTTTTAAAGTTGTTTTTAGATAACCTCTTCTTAACTTTATTTTTAATTCTGACCTATTTGGTCACGCCATACCCCGTGATGTGATCAAACTATACTGTCACGCCACCGACCGCGGTGTGACCAAATATGCTGTCACGCTACTCTTCTTGGCGCGACAAGATTTAGCTTAAAAATGGACGCGTCCAAAGGGGTTGGTGGCGTGAGAGTATAGTTTGGTCACACCGTGGTTGGTGACGTGACAGAACAGTTTGGTCACGCCACGGATCATAGCGTGACCAAAAAGATCAGAATTGAAAATAAAGTTAATAAGAGTCTATCTTTAAAATAAATTTTTTAAAATGATTAAAAAATTAAAAAGGCTCACTATATTCTCGCCCCTCTCCTCATCTCTAACCTAGCCATATATATATATATATATATATATATATATATATATATATATATATATATATAGATATATATATATATAGGATCTGGATTGAACAACCAAAATTAATGCGGGTTAGCTAGTTTGTGCCTTGCCTGTGCCAATGAAGCCCTCCTCCACCTCCTCCTTGTCCTCCCTCACAGCTCCCTAGCTCTACGCCACTGACAAATAAAAAAAGGGAGGCGCTAGGGGTCGGACGTACGGGTGGGAGTTCCCACCCATACGGTCCCCCCCGTTGATTTTGAGTTAGTAAAATGGATTCGTTACATGGGCGTTGGCCTCCCTTACATAATACTCTCATTATATAGGTGTCAGCCCGCATTACGGCATGGCTTCATGCTTTGAATCCAGCTCATACCCTGCCTGATCGTGACATACGTGTACCGACATAAATGCATGACGACTTGAAAAGCCACCTGTGAATCTGCAATCGGCAAACTAAGAAGAAAACGAGATCGAGCTGATCGTCACATCGTTATCGAGGTCGCGACACGTACGTACAAGAGTATTCCTAGCTAGGGAGGCACTAGGGTCGAGGCGTCGGTGGGAGCTCTCACCCGTACGGTCCTCCCGTGTTGACGTTCAGATGTAGTACAGTGGCCGGTGTCCTGTTAGGGCCGAGGCGTAGGGTGGCGGTTGTAACATCACCGAACAACAGTTGCAACATCCTCGGACAACGGTTGCAACATCTCCAGACAATGGTTGCAACATCACAAATCGAAACAGAAAATTTGGAAAAAAAACGCGTTGGAAAAAATTGCAACATCGCCGTGAACAGTATGCAACATTTATTTTCTACAGATGCAATATTTTTTTTCTACAGATGCAACACTTGCAACATCCCCGGATAACGGTTGCAACATTCTAGGACAACGGTTGTAACATCCTAGCGCAATGGTTGCAACATCCCCGGACAACGGTTGCAACATCCTAGGACAATGGTTGCAACATCCCCGGACAACGGTTGCAACATCACAAATCAAAAAACAAAGCATCTGGAAAAAAAAGCGCGTTGAAAAAAATTGCAACATTGCCGTGAACAGTATGCAACATTTTTTTTCTACAGATGCAACAATTTTTTTGTACATATGCAACACTTTTTTTCTACAGGTGCAACATTCTAAAGAACAATATACAACATTGTTTTCAACAGGCCGGCAGCGAGGGAGTCGACGGAAGACATCGCGCGGAGGATGAAAATTAAATAAATCCAAAAAAATATATTATAAACAGTGGTAGTAGATGAATAATGTAATTGGATTATGTTTCCCTCAGAAATAACTATGCCGTAAACAAACTGCAATGCTCGAATACATCCGTACCTTTCTTTGTCTGTCTTTATTATATCAATAGTATCATCATCACCACCAATGCTAGTATCACCCGAATCATAATGGACGATGGATTCAAGCGTCCGAACGCAACGCTTATATCGGACGTGAGCGTAGAAGCGTTTCCCATAAAAAAAATCTACGTAGAAAGAAAGGGGGCGGCTTGAAAGGGGGTCGGGTATATATTTGGCGTCGGCGGGGATTCAGCAGTGATGTTCACGCTTTGCATGCAACCGTGGGTTCGCGTGCGCGTTCCGTCGTCGCTACCGCTCGGCGGGCGTGAGCATGGGCAGTGGAGGTGCGCGCGCGTGGCGCCGGCGTGAGTGAGGAGACGTGGAGTGACCAAGCGGCGGGTCGATTGACATAGGATAGGTAGCTGCGACTGTGCATGCACCGACTTGGGGTCAGGCCGCCCAGGGGAAAAGTGGAAAGAAAACTTGGGCCGCATGCTATACACATGTGCGCCAGGACGAAACCCTGTCTACATGCGCGCGGTACATAGTTAGGCCCGCTAATTAAGCCTAGGTAGCCCGCCTTTGCATTGGGCTAAGGGCATATCAAATAAGGCCATGACAACCGCAAAAATCTACGTGGAGGAGAGAGAACGAAGAAAGAGAAGAGAGCTTGTCATTTTCGGATCTGGCGAGCGCAACATGCGAACCGAGACCGAAGCGACAACGGGTTTTGTTGTTGGACCGAGGCCGTCCGTTTGTCCACGCGTTTTGTGGACCCCGCATCGACAAAGACGACGTAGTGTGCCGCAGCAGCCTCCCTTTGCCTCTCCATGACCAAATCCAGACGTCGTAGCTCCATGATAGCGAGGGAGATGAAGCCGGCACAACGAGGAAGGTGGAGACGGTGGAGACAAACAAGGGCGGCGGATCTAGCCAAATCAACATGACGGTGAGGCGATTTCGGCTAGGTTCTGCTGAATATTGGCTCCAATGAGGCGGATCCGACTAGATCTAGCTAGATTTAGAGACAAAGCGTTGGTGAATTAAAGAGGTAGGGGGAAGTGAGAGGAGAGGCGGCACTGAAAGTGGACAACAGTGCTTTCCAGCGGCGAGGATCCGGCCATGGCATCGATTTGGGACAGCGTATTGCTAAGGGAGGGGAGGTGAAGGGTGGTGGTGTGGGATGGAGAGGCGGTGATGCGGCACAAATTACATGAGCTCTAATTTACACACGAATTTGGTCCGATCTTTCACAGTACAACAGTGCCACTACAGTAATTATCTTCTCCTCTCCAATCAGAACACCAAGTACTAGTTGTATATACGCGTATACGAAAATCCGTAAACGGCAGTTATTAATGACTCACAGCCTGCAGCACTCAAACCAACCAACCAGTAGATTGATCCTTCTGATATTAACGAAAGAACAGTAGCCAAGTAAACCGATCAGCCAAACAACAAGTACTAGTTGATTCCTTTCTCTCAGCAGTGAAGGGAAATTAGCAGCAAAATAGACCGAGAACTCGGTTTATGCAAACCTGGGGTAGATGCAAACCAAGAATCAGCCAAATTCCTCCAACCCGTAGCCAAGATTGAAACACCTGAAAATTTCAAAAAAAATTCAAAATCAATTTGAGTTTAATTTGAATCTCAGTTTCAAAATCAGATTTGCAAAATTTCAGCCAAATTTCAAAATCCAAAACCCTAAAACCCGCTTTCCCTTCTCCCTCCCGCTTTCTCCTCCCCGGTTGCGCCCTTGCCCGAACCCGCCTCCACCCCGTCGCCTGTGCATCATCGCCGTCACCGCTTCCAGCGCCGCCGCCGTCATCTGCCACCTCCCGCGCCACCGCATCACCTCCACAAGGTTCCACCGCCTTCGCCGCCTCCACCTCACCCTGTCACCTTGCCTCTTGCGCACGCGGTCGCCCTTATCGCCGTCCTGCTCCCACCGCCTCCACCCGCCTATAAAAAGGCCGCCGGGACAGCCCTTCCTCTTCATCCCTCACCTCCACCCTCCCCTAACCCCTTCCCCTCCAGCGCCGGCCAGATCGAGCCATCGCCGCCACCGCCACTTCAACCCCACCCCAAAAGCCCCGCCGCAAAACCCTAAGGTAAAGGAGACTTACCCGGTGGAGCTCCCCGCGCCGCCCTCCTTGCTTTCGTCTGTGCCACGCCATTGGTGCTCCTTGCTTCCTCCTCTCGCCCCTTCCTCTGCCTTGCGCCTTGCCTCTCTTCTCCGCTCCGCCTGGCTTTGCGGGGCGCAGCCTTCGGCCAGCCAGCCAGACATAAAGGCCGAGGCCAAGTGGGCCGGCTGGGCCTTCGAGCCGTGAAACAAAACGGGCTCGGCCCATTACTGTTTAATCAATTCGGCATGTCACTATTCATCTGCACAGTAATTTCATTTACTGTTCATCCGAAAAATAGATTTACTATTCCAAATATACACTATTCATTAGCCAAAAATAGTAAACCCTAGCTACAGTTCAATTCAGCTAAACACAATAATTTCAATTGCTTTTCACTGATCCATTGTCATGTATGAATAGTATTTTAATACTATTCATTATCCGCAATTTTAAACCGAAACCCTAATTTGACATTATATGTCATTTTAAATAAAATCTCGATCCCGAAAACACATTCTTGACTCCGTTCGGCTATACCAAGCTCCAAATAAATCTTTCCACCTTCCTATAGATTTCTTTAATCCTTTACAATATTTTTGTTGTAGTTGGATTGAATCTCAAACTCCTTCAATCCAAATAAACACGAGATAAATCCCACCAACCCGCACCACCTTCCTTTAAATCTCCTTTTGGTTTTATTTACTTGCTTGTCGTTTCGGCTCATTCCTTGTTGAGCTAGTTTTTACTTAGTTTCTTTTTATTGCATTGCTTCTCGTTAGGTTACGATCTAGGCGACCCGAGCCTTGAGAAGGCAGGACAAGACCAACATCCACGAGTGATTTTGTACAAGAAGGCAAGTTGCATTCCTTGAACATTTTGAACCCACATGTCATATATTTATATTGATACTTTCATTATTATATTTGAGCCAATTACTTTAATTCCTGAAATAATACTTTGGAATGCCATGTTAATTAGATAAATCCTATAATCCCCACATACGAACCTACCCAGTACTTGTAGGCCATATTCACCTTGACAAGTTCACATAAAATATTATCTATATAAATAGCTTTGTCACTCAATTGTGCTATCAATCAAAAGCAGTACTGGCAGTTAGCCAATGGTTTGGGTGGAGAGTTGAGGATTGTGTCCATTAAGTTGGACAACCCAATATACTTGGTAAAATGAGTCATCGGTAAGATCTAGAGGTGGACAATCACGAGTTGGTATTGGGCCATCGCCTCACTGGATGACAAGTAAGGACAAGAACCTTGTGCCAAGTAACAGACACAGTAAACCGCTCAACCACATGCGTGGTCATTACTCCCTAACTTAGTACCTTTGCTCTTCCAATTGAATATCTGCAATATCAAAAGGCGAGGCAGGGGTGGGCCTTTAAGGACACTCATTTGGTTCTCATAGCAGTATGGGCCCGTCGATGATTGGGGCACAAATTCCACTATTGGCCGGTGGTCTCCCAAGGGCTGTATTGAATTTAAACTACCGGGTAGAGGCTAAAAAGGATAAGCAGTGAAAATGCTTTGTTATCTCAGCTCGATCCTGCGCTAAAGTGTTGCGTGCATGTGATCTGAGCATGAGATATCGTGTGGGTAAAGTTGGGCAACTCTGCGAGTGTATAAAAGGTATTGAATCGTCGTGCTTAGGTTAATGAAGGCTGTGTTAATGGGTGATTCGATTACACTAGGCATAAGTAGAGTTTTGGAGATGGTAAGTTGGTAATTGTGGTTTGTTGAAAACCCCCGATGTTATTATGTATTATCATTTCTTGTTTTGTAAAGCGCTTAAAGCGCAAAGCTGCATCCACATATACTGTTAAGGTAAAACCTAACCATCCTTTGAACTCCTTGCATGTAATTATTTAGCTTTCCCATGTGGCTTGTTGAGTACGGTAGTTGTACTCATTCTTGCATAATCTGCAAACAATCTCTGAAGAAACCGGGAAAATCACGAGAGGATCTAGTTGAGCAGATTTTGGTGGACCCACGGATGTAGCGACTCATTGTTATTAGGTCTCGGCCGCACTCAAGTATACTGTGGTTTGAAATTCTTTTGTCTTGTATTATATTAACTTTGGGCTTGGATGCTCGTGTCGTTGTCAAAACTGGTACATTAAGCCTTAATCTTATGTAATAAAAGGTTGGCTTTTGTTGTAATCGAAAGCTTGCTTGAGACACTACTTACTTCGCAACTGCACATCCTGGACGGTTGTGAAGAGTTTAACGTTCCCGGAATTTGAGACGTTACAAAGATGACCACGAACTAAAAGAGGGAACCACCAATGATCCAGACGTGCAACTGCAAGGCGGAAAACTTGAAACCACATAGCCAAATATGAAATCCAAGATGGCTTCACAAGGAATCCATACACAGAAACATGTCGGCAACCCTAGGCGTTTTATGGAGCTTTTCTTGAATGAAAAATAATAAACAAAATCTAATCTCCCTCTACCAGACGACGAATGTTGGAATATAAAGGCCTTGAGGGCCGAAGCTACATGGTTCGGTCTTGCCGAACACAACTCCTAAAGTGCACACGCACATGGACGCGTTCTCATAATTCCTAAACAACTCGGACACCATCTAGGGATACAACTGATCATGCATCAATGAGTACTTGTTGGACCTCCCGTGGTGTATAGCATTGCGATCATACTGCCACAGACGTCCCAACAACAAGTGACATGAGTGCATAGGCACGACGTCGCACTCCACCTGGTCGTGATAGTCTCTCACTAAAAAAGAAATTTTGGCACGGTGAGTAATTTTCAGCTTATCGACATTACGCAACCATTGGGCATAATATGGTTCTGTATGTCGTCATGTTGTCCTCCCCAAAGCCTGCACCAAATGCTTGCTAATGATGTTGTAGCTTCCACCATCAACGATAAGCTTGTAAACTTTGCCACTGATTTTGCACTCAGATTTTAACACGTTGGTTCGCTACCCCGTTGTGAGAATTAAAGTGTTGTCAACTCGAATTTTTTGGTCATCATGCTCAAACTATCTTGATGTTCATTACCTTCAGATGGTGCCTCTCCAGCGGTTTTGTCATCATGAGAGGACTCCTCCTCTTGTTGTTTTTGGGTAGAAAGAAGGGTCGTCAATTCCGATTTCTTCTTTTCTTCCTCAACCAACTGTTCTTCATCCTGTTTCTTTGCCTTTAGCCTTTGTCGTTGCTCTTCAATATCACCTTAGACCTTGTCTCGTCGCTGTCTATCTTCAAAGTACCTTGACGAGGACCAAGATGTAATCTCCTTTCGCGTTCCTCTCCACGGAAAAGAGTAACGCATGACGGGACGTGATGCAACTCGGTGTATGTTATGTTCTTTGAACCAATAGTTGCCAATCACCAACGAACAAACTCTCATATGCATAGGAATCACGTAACAAGTAACAACAGTAGTATACCTGTGAGGACCCCCGGGTTATTTCCGTAAGATCGAGGCCTTCTCGGTCTTATGGAAATAACTCTAGGCCTCGAGTAAATGAATTCCAAATTAACTTCATCTAGGTGAGAAGGCCCGACCGAAACTAGAGCTCCGATGATCATGTGTACTGCTCATCTGCAAGCACTACATGATGACTGGTTCTCCAAACAGTCTAGGTCCACACTTAATGAGTTAAAAGGGAATTCAAAAACAGCAGGTAGGTAACCGTGTTGGCTCCCAAGATCAGTGACCAACACGCTGATACCCTCATTCAATGTCAATCAGTCATACAACATTCATACATTGATAATCCAAAAGACATACAATATAATAGTTAAGTCTACTACTATTACAAAGCGACCGACCAGCCAAATTAAAATAAGAACATTAAGTAGCAGAGGAAGCAATATAAATAAACCAAAATGTCCAGCATGGTGTGCCCCATAACTCATGGCAACTGACTAGGAGTTAAAGAGCAACACTATTCGTTAGCGTCGCCTAAATCGGCGCTAACGAACTCATCGGGCGTAGAATCGTCTTCACTTGAATTTTGCAGCACCCGGGTTAAGTACAAAATGTACTCGCAAGTTTTACAGAAAGTAAAAATTATTTATGCTTAGAGGATATTCAAAGGATAGTATTAGTGGCTAAGTTTTGTGGAAAACACAACAATTTTCACCATACACATACTAGTTTTCAATTGCCATTTTGCAAACAAGTTTTTAAGCAAAAGATAAACATGTGACATAGATATACATTAATAGACAATTGAATCAAACAAATACCAAAGTGGCAGCCCACTTTGATAAACTAAAATAAATGAATACCCGTTCATACCGAATACCAAGTTGTAACCATGTCAATTTTTAATTCAAAGTCTAACAATAATGACTCCCGAATTCAAGCGGTCGTCCGTAACCGTGGACACGGCTATTCGAATAGATTTACACCCTGCAGAGGAGT
The DNA here is from genome assembly GCA_036346405.1 of Phyllostachys edulis. Taxonomy (NCBI): domain Eukaryota; kingdom Viridiplantae; phylum Streptophyta; class Magnoliopsida; order Poales; family Poaceae; genus Phyllostachys; species Phyllostachys edulis. The sequence goes on along the minus strand of CM070547.1, from coordinate 54,219,064 downwards.
ACTACTTTACCCACATGACTCGATTAGCCCGCAAGCCTCCGGATAATGACACACTTCGTAATGTATGTCGGCCGAGGTGTAAGACCCTCAAATATTGGAAATGTGCCGAATTAAAATTATACTGGTAGCATAATTCTTAATTAAGGAACAGTTCAATTCCCTCATTAAAAATCATACTAGAAGCATAATAATAACAAGTAACATTTCCAATATTCAGGTTCCCGGATATATGTCTTGCAATAGTTCCCAGGATCAGTGACTATTGCACATATATCCTTAATCAACATTGTATCACACATACAAGGCATATATTTACATTAATTCGTACAAAGTTTACATTTTATTTCTACAAGTTCAAGTGACTCACGGTCACAACATAAAAATTCAGCAGTGGAAACTTAAGATAAACAACAAAATCCACCAATGGCCCCATCACCCTCAGGCTATTGCGTGGAGGAAGAAATAGCCACACTCGTTAGCGTCACCCTGATCGGCGCTAACCGGCATCTCAAGTAAATAATCATCTCACACTCGCAACAAGAGGTTATAACTTTGAGTCTGAAGGTACTCGGCAAGACTTCACAAACTAATAAAAGCGTTTGATAGAACCTACACAAAGGATTAGAATTTATACATGCATAAGGTTAACAACAGGAAGGTCATAATGGTTCAATTTTGCATAAAGCAATACGTACTAACTTATACTTGTTAAGTTTTGACAAAGCAGTTTTATAAATCAATTTGGACTAAAATAGTAAGTAAATGAGAATGTAATCATAAACAAAGAACAATATTAAAGTGACTGTCCACCACCAACAAAACATTGCATGAATACCCCTCATGCCGAATTAATTCCCATAACCCACTTTATTTCCAAAATCTATACAAAGCGCTATTCAAACTCAAGCGTTGTTCGTAACCGTGGACACGGCTATTCGAATAGTTTTAACCCTGTAGGGGTGTACATCTTTACCCACACGACTTAGTTAGCCCGTAGCCTCCGGAATAATAGCACACTTCCTTTGGTATGCCGGCCGGGTAAACTAAGATTTGGTATTTTTCAACAAGTTGACACTATTGAGTTGGAATACCCATGTGCGGTGATCCGCTTAAACAACGATGATAGCATCTCTTCAACCGGGGTCCACATGTTGTGCCGGGAATGCCGACCCAATCAATTAAATGCGAACTCGTGCATAACTGCACATATTAGACCGCAGTCGGGGCCCTAAAGGTACATACATGCGATGGAACACATCTACGCCCTCACCCTTCTAAGAACATCTGATATCGATATAAACTACACATGGAATACGACACGGCCCGAAGACTTAAGCATCTATGCCATATGAAATCAATACACATGTCCTTACTCTCCTGTTTTCAACTCAATAGTATTAACCCTTTACTTAACCAAACAGTGCCCATACACTGCGTGTGGAAGTACGTTGGGGCTTGAATCATCTAGACGATGTTTAGTCCTTAATCAATCCAGACAAGACAACCACATTTCCCAATTCTCGTGCACAAAGGCACCATCACTAGCATCCACTTGTCCAGATTTAAATTCAGTTTATTAAACAGAATTTAAATTCATTTCTGATTTAAATAAACTGAACAAAGAATCAAAATAAATGAAATTCATTTGTTGTTCCCATGTTTGACAAGGTAAGCTTGCCAAACACTACCGTTCTATGGACTGTATGGCTAAGCAGATTTCTAACCTAAATATTTTAGTACAACAATACCTTAAGTTGAGTGTATGATCAAATTTAAGGTAAGCCACAAAGATTGGGTTGTAACTACCTAGAGACAAATCACAAATAATTTTTAGAAAATTTGCATGCACAGTATCACTGTATTTTGTAAATCTACAGTTCCAAAAATTGGGATCAACATGGTGCAGAGAGGATGCTTGCCTTAGTAATATTACACCTCTTGTTCAGGTTCTTGTTGCTCAATAACAGAGTCAACCACTTTTAGAAGAGCCAAAATCTAAAAGACAAATAAATTCCAATAAACACAAGAAAATCGACTGAGAGCAAAGTATTGAAAAAGAATGCATGATCAAGATTGTAGTGCACGATTAGCAACTTGCTTAAGCTATACTAACCCAATAAAGATAATACCCCATATTAATATTGGTGGATACTAACTGTTCATGAATTAAGATTTAGTTTGAAATTATAGTTTCAGATTTTAAGACTGAAAGTAAGACAAATTATAAAAGAACAGTTTGCTGCTTTATTATCACAATTAAAATAATGTTTTAGTTTAAGTTACAACTAAGTAGTAAAGCTAAAAGCCTAACTTGCCATGTACTAACATTAATTGGTTAAGAAATAATGTTGACTGCTACTTATAGTTTCAGGTTTAGCAACTAAAAATAGGTCAGGTTATAAAAGAATAGTTTACTGCCTCCTTATTTTATAAGCCAACCATTTTTTTTAGTTTAAGTTACAGTTAAGTGAGTAAAACTAAAAGACTAAATCAACATTTATTGTTACTAAATTGACAAGATTTAAGGTTCGATTTAGAGCTATAGTTATAGATTTTGAAAATTGAAACAGGACAAGTTAAAAAGAATTTGTTGTTTTATATACATTCTAAGCAAAATGCTTTTACTTCAGCTTAGAGTAACCTTAATTAATACAGTAACCTAACTCATCATTTTCTAGTACCAACTTAGCAAGAGCTAAAGATTTCAGATGCTGCTGTGTGCACTGTCGGTTTAACCGACAATACCACAGAGGTGCATCCGGCGGCTCAATTGCCAGGTTGTGAAACATACTTAAGTGGAGATCTTCAGCTTAAGCTACTTCTAACCCTCTGGTAAGCTTAATAACCAAGATAGAGCCTAGCTAATCCTAAGCGGCCAGATTAACAGAAAAGGAACAAAACTACAGATTTTGTCGGTTGGCCCGACAACAGCTGACAGAGGAAGGACTTGATATAAAGCTAAGTTGAAGGTATTAAGAATCAAAAGAACAACTGCTTATACTACTAGGGTTTAGTTAGGACCTATTTAAGCTGAAAAAGAGTTGACATGAGAAACCCTAGAGCTTGAAGATGATATGAAAGACCGAAAAGTTATAAAAACAACTTTTCAGTAAAAGCAAGATTTGAGCATTACATGCACAAGTGGATGGCTCAGGTGAGCTACTAAGGTCCTTAGGAGGCTCAGGGTGACAAGAATCAAAGTCTAGGCTTGCCAGCTGGAGTTGGAGAAGATGAAATCAAGATTTCGGCCGAATAAGAAAGATGCACACTTCACTTCTCCTGTTTGGTCAAGAATGAAAATAAAGAAAGACTTAAGCTATTCGGATCATGATACACGTTCTTGATAAGATGGGAGTAAAGGAAACCTAACCGGAGCAAGAAAATCAACCCAGTGGTGCTCGGTAATATCGGTCAGAGAGTGATCACTGCAGTTGCAACCTACAAATGAGGCCAAACTCACATCACAAGGTGACTTAAGCACCGAGAGGATAAACAAGAAAGGAGAGCCAAGAAAACTCCACTGAGATGGAATCAAGGTGAAGAAAGCTCTCTCTCTCTCTCTCTCTCTCTCTCTCTCTCTCGGTCAACAATGGTGGATAAGCACAAAGGCTAGGGTTATATAGAGATTGAGCCTCCAGAGCAACCAAGAGAGTTCTAGAGATGATGCGGTGGCAATTTAGTGCCAGGTGGCAAAGGAGTATTTGCAAGCGCCACAATGAAAACGCCACCACACCCATGAGGAGGTTGTTGTCTTGCATGTGTGCGAGGAAGAAGAGAGAGGCGCCAATGACATGTGGGTCCCAATGTCAGCCGCAGCCTCACACACACCCGCAAGATCAAAAGAACAGTAGCCGTTCGATTAGAAATGAGCGGTTGCGATTAGGATGGGCGTTAGGAGTGAAGTTCTAACCAATATTTTGCATAAGGGCCGTACGATGGCAAAGGAACGGTTAGGATTGATTAAGAGGATCGGGAGGTCCGAACGGCTCAACTCACAGGAGCCCTTCGATTTGAATCTGACGGTCGCGCGATCGAGCGTGCCTTAAGGCCTTGGCACCGTTAGATTTCGAATTAACGGCTGAGATTCGGCGGTACTGCAGATGGTCCGAACAGCCCATCTAATTTGGATCACACGATCGAGATCCAGCGGTTACCATTTAATGCGCGCCCTTGAGTTCAAAAACAAAAGCGCTGGCGCGGTTGGATCTGAAATCTACGGTCAAGATCGAAGAGGAGTCCGGGTGGTCCGAACGACCCAATGAATCTGATTCGTTCGCTTAGGATACAACGGTGAAGGTTGAGTGGTGCTTTCGGATGGTCCGAACAGCTCACGAGATCTAGCCCGCTCATTGAGAATCCAACGGCTCGCGCTCATTTCAGCTTTTGCCCCTTTAATATAGGCATAACCTGATAATTTGCGTATCGTACGATTTAGATCTAACGACCAATATTGAATGGCTGATCAGGATAGTCCGAACGGCCCAAAGAATCTAGACCATTCGTTGAGATCTAACTTTGAGAGTAGGATCGCGTTAGGATTCTGAAGTCAAAATTTGGATGCGGTTGGCTTGAGATCCGGCGGTGAAATTGCACCATGTGCGTGGAGAACCCGACGGCTGCGGATCTCGCCCAGTAAATCAAGAAATCGATGGCTCGTGTCATTTGGGGCTGATTTGGGGCACACGCAGAACGCAGCGTCGAGTCTTGACCCGATTACGCAGTTTGGATCCAAGATACTTGAGCTCGGTCGCTACAGTGCCTAACGGCTGGGGTTAGACCGGAAGAGTTGACCAAACTAATTCAAAACTTCAAAGGTTTGACCGGGGCTTTAAAAATAGCAAACAAATTTGTAAAAATACAAAATTTTGCCAAGACACTACTGGAATCATATATGTTCCAAATAATATTTAAAAACTACTGTTTTACTTTTGAAAATACATAAATAATTCAAATAATCCGAATGGGTTTATTTAAAAACAAATATTTTTCTCAAGGCCAAAATAATTTCTAAAAACTTAACAAAATTTATTTTTGGTCAAGATAATTCATCTAGTCTTTATTAAAATACTTCCCGATCATAATACCAACATTGACTTGGCATTTTCTTTTGAAGCTTAAACAAGTTTTGGAATTTTGGCTAGAAATTGGAGGATTTAGATTGTAACATAATGCCCAATTTGCAAAAATGAACAGTGATGCTATGAAAAGCATCTTATTACTGTTTATTAAAACTGGGGCTGTTACACGAGGAAATCGAGATTCGGTACTTTTTAGCAAGAAGGCCCTATTGAGATAAGTCCCCTTTACGAGATGAACTCCAAACTTAGTACAAACGACCGATAGCGATTGCTAAGCGGGCTCGTAAGTTGTGTTGGAAATACCAATGTGTGAGGATCTGCCTCGGGAGCTCCTAGAGAGATCTCCCAGGACGACCAGGAGGTCAGACAGGACCACTTGGAGGTCTGGGAGGTCCTCAAGACCACCCGAGGAGGTCTCCCAGCGACCACGAGGAGGTCCCTAGGAGGACTCGAAGGTCCACCCGGAGGTCCTCTGAGACCGCCCGAAGGTCCGGATCTCTGTGCACCATGAGCTAGTCCTAGGATCAGATTAGCTAGCTCGCACAGATTCAACAATTGGTGTAATCAATTCCATACCACAAGCACAAAAGATGAAGCAGACAAATTAACACATATTATTAGAAAAAGACCTTAAGGTCAAGGTTTTTACAAGGTTGCCTTGCGGGCTTACAACTCAAAAGAGAACTTGTAGCAGAAACATAAAACACGTGAAGGCCAATTGGCAAGCCCAAAAGCTACTGAGTGGAGGACGTCTCCTATGCGCAAGGTCTTCAAAAGAGGTCCCCATCATAGAGCACAAGACCTCCTGGATCTCTCTCCTCTGCTGATTAAAACAGAGGGCACAAGCCATGAGTACTTTGAATGTACTCAACAAGCCGTGGGGAAAATGAATGCAAATAATATTTATGCACAGCTTGACAACAGAGAGCTGTAGGGGTAGTTTGCAAAAGCAATATTTGACAGTGAATATCATAAGTAGATTGCAAAACTCAAGTTAAAAGAGATATACATAAGTACATTTGTTTTCAAAAGAGGTCGTGAGTACCCACTCACTCCCAAGACCACCCTAGACCACAAAGGTCCAGAGCTCCCGAGACCACTCTAGACCACAAAGGTCCAGAGCCAAAACCACCCTAGACCACCAAGGTCTAGAGCTCCCAAGACCAATTTTAGAAAAGTCTACCCCTCGTTCGAAATCTCCAAGCGTGTCCATAACCGAGGACACGGCTATTCGAATAGATTTACACTCTGCAGAGGTTTTACAGCTTTACCCATATGAGATAATCTTCTTATAATATCCGTCTGACACACTACCGAAGGTGTGCGACTAAGAGATTATCACAAGGCCTTTACAAAGCTCAATTCTGATTCAGTTTTGCCCGCTAAGGTTTTGCCTCAAAGGCCCCCTCTTGCGCCATTCCCAACCAAATAGAACCAAGTCAAAACTTCACTAATTAGTTGGCCAGGTCCACCTCATCCTGGACATGTGGTTGCACGAAAAGACCCAGGTCAATGGCTCACAAGGTAAAGTCCTTAGTTGCTGCTCAGGCGAGACCTTCCACAACCCAAGGTGCACAAAGCACCAAGGTGCACACAGCACCAAAGCAAGAGATTAATGCGCGCATCACTAATGTGGACACATCACTAATGTGCACACAGCATGAATGTAAGAATGTGCATGCAGCGCTAATGTGCACACGACACAAGGTAAAAATGTGCACACAGCACCCCCTGCTCACCTCTGGCCACTCGCCCAAGCATAAAAACGTTTTTGGTTACACTCGGCCAATGGCTACCCAAGCCAAGGCACACAAATTTTAGTAAAGGTGGCAACAAATGCTGTGACACACACAGGTCACACTTCTTTTTAATCAGCACATTGGCCGCTACTACACAAGCCACAAACTAGTGCACTGGGTTAAAGATAACATTGATGGCTATTATGGTGAGACAACGCCTACTAAAGCAGGGCTAAGCAAACACAATACCCGGGTTGGCAATATCAATAAGAGACCAACTAAAAGTACCCAAACTACGGCTATCAAAGGTAACATGACAACATGTCGATTGCAAGGTAACAAGGAGGTATAGATACAAGCAGGTAAATAGTTATGCCCGAAACCAACTTTATACAATTAGCCATGCAAGTTTATCAAATCAAAATACTTTTGCAAAATGGGATCAAGATCATCAAAGGACCACGACTTGCCTTTGACGACAAGCTGCTGGTCTTCTGAGAAGGTTGCTGGATCCTCGAGTTCTTTCGTGAAACCGGAATCTGCACGTTCGCAAAGAAAGTAAATGAATAAAGCAACTCCAAATAGAAATCGAAAAGAGCTTAACTAGAACCAAAAGAGAAGAGATCCTTGGAAGGAGGTCCAACCAGAGGAGCCAAGAGAGCTCTCCAGAACACAGAGAGAGAGATACGAGGGCAGATAAGGAAGCACACAGCGGCGGGGCAAGGTAAGACGAAAATGCAACGCTGGGAAGAGCAAGTGGCGGCGGGGAGCAAGCTTCGGTGGTGAGGGAGACCGAAGGGTGGGGGTTGGAAGAGGAGGAGTGGCGGCGACGGGTGAGCGAGGCCGAAGCAGGCCATGTGGCTGGGAGGGAGATCGCCGGGGAGAGGGGCGAGCTGAGCGAGGGGCCGAGGCCAGGAGAGAGGAGGCGGGGCGGCGACGCGAGGAAAGGCAGCGCAGGAGGGGAACCAGGGGAGGAAGGGCTGTGCACGAGATGCGAGTAGACCTAGGCAACGATCGGGCGGCCCGGAAACCATCAGGCGCGATCCGACGTTGAGACTGCTGGTGCGCGGGTGGAGCCGATCGAATGGCGTGGAGGCGTGTGGGACACGATCCGACGGCAGGGATTTTTCGGGTGACGTAGAGGGCGCCAGAGGCCGCCATTTCCACCAGCTTTAATAATCTAATAGATACATGGAAAAAACGGCCTGCCAGTTAATTTAATTAGTATGTTCTCTATACTCACCATGGGGCTAATTTCGAAAGCCAAATTGAATTAATTAACCTTCGTGCATGACATCTAATCTGTGAACCACTAGCTAGGTCCGAGATATATTTTGGAAGCATTAATTGCATTTGAGAGTAGAACGGGAACATGATAAAAGGATTTATATAATTGCACACGCCCTCAGATTATAGTAAAAAAATGCAAACTTTACGGGAGAGGATTGCACAATTTTGTTGGTCCCAAAATAATGTTAAAAGGTTACTCATAGAATTTGTTTAGAAAAATGAGAGTGTCACTATTGTCCATATACATCAATACATGTGCCCGAAAGGCGCACTCTACGGTTGTTGTCTCATTTCTTGTCACCACTGTTATGTTACTATTTTGCTCTCCAAACCACGTACACACCTAGTTGTTGAAACGGTAGCCACCGCCTATTGCCATTGCAGCCTCCCCTTGTATGCGCTCCCGTTAGTCACATTTGTCTTTTGTTGTCGGGAAGTCCTTTTTCGGCGGATAACAAAGTTCACCGAGTAGCCACGTTTGCCCTTTGTTGTCGAGAAGTCCTTTTTCGGCTGATAACAAAATTCACCGAACAAGCTTGATGCTGTCGTAGGGGAAATCCTTTTTCGGCGGATAAACACCTTTGCTTAACTAAAAGATAACAAAGTAAACACCTTTGCTTAACTAAAAAACCGAGTCGCTACGTTGTACGGCAGGAGCGAATGAGTGGTACTTGCTGTAAATAAAAATAAACCGGTTGGCTTACGACCGTGTATCCTCCGTGGGCCGTCCGTCTGGGTTGGCTGCCGGCGCTCGTCGCCGTTAGTAACAAGCCGAGGGCAGAGATGGAAAATCTCCCAGGGAGGGAGGGAGGGAGTGACACACCACGCCAGGTTCTTTTCCGAAGCGCCACGCGGACGAGCGCCCAGGCGGGCAGTGATGAGCTGGAGGAGGTGGGGTCGGATGTGTCATGCGTGCGTGCGTGCGTGCGTCTATCTGGCTTGCTATCTGTCTATCTACAACTACAAACCGTAAATTGTAAAGTGAAGTGGTGATTGGATCCGTGCGGGGACTTTTGAAGCGAGACCAAGATGCGGTGAGTCACAGATGTGTACCCCTTGCGCTTTTCTCCGCATACCGCCACACCGCGTGTCGTATTACTCGTATACCTTCGGAACAGAGATTACATCTACATCCCAGCCAGGAACCATCCAGATAGCCACGTGTCGGTGAGGCCATTGAGCCACGTCACCCTTTCCACCTGTGGCCGCTGGATCTTCTCATGGCTGTTCGATGCGCTGCCGTCGAGAATGGCAAATAAAAAGTTCACTGGTTACTCTACCTGGTCTCTCGATAGCTCGCTCACTCTCCGTGCACCCACCGGAGCATCTCTCCAGGCCGTACGTTGTCGCTGCCGTCGTCGTGGACAACCATCGCGCTGCCGATCTTGACGATTGTATCCTTTACGTCGGACCACACGACCGCTCGCTGTCCTCGAGGAAGACGGCCATGAATGTGGCCTGCCGAGACCACAAGGTCCGGCGTATGTCACTACACTATAGCATAGTATTAAAGACAATATAACTGTCGGGAAAACAGTTTTTTTCGGCAATTTATCTACCGGGAATATATATTTCCGGTACTTATTGTCTGCCCGGTTAAGTGCTACCGGGAAAAACATTTCCCTGTAGATGTATGCATTCGGCGATTAACGCCTAAAAAATTGTTTTTCCCGGCGATTAGAGTTTTCCGGCGATTAGAGTTTTCGGCGATTATATGTATTGCGGCGATTAACTTGCCCTCGATTGCATGTTTTCCGGCGATTAAGTGCCCTAGATAAGTTTTTTTCCGGCGATTAAGTGCCCTAGATAAGTGTCCTAGATAAGTTTTTTCGGTACTGTTAAGCGCCTCGATTATCGCTTTTTCGGCGATTAGGCGTATTCTTTGGCGATTAAACGCCCTTAATTATCTTTTGCACCATTTATCCATAAGCAGCTCTATAGCTTATCAAGCACTTAACAGCAATATCAAATGCTAGCTGTACCTAGCCATCCATACTCTTTCAAGCATACACAGAAGCTTAAAGTGAGCAATCAAGAGAAAATAAGCTATAATATTTGTAGAAAATGTCTACAGTTAGTGTAAAGAAATGCAGAAAGATGTCCATTGATGTTTAGGGATATAACTGTATGTTGGAGCTCTAACAAATGAATAAATTGTAACATCCCAAAATTCCTAAGTTGGATTAGTTATGCATCTACTGTGCATTTATGAAATTTTGGACCTTTTTAAAACTTTTTTGTGGCAAAGCAATTAGGTTACAACCTGGTTTTCCAAAACCTAGAAATAAAATTTTTCAAACAAAATAAAAATTTGTCAAGAATTTGAAAACTTAGTTCCGAGTAGGGTATAAAACCCTATATAGAAAATCCTTTGATTCTGAATACTAGATTGAAAACCTAGTAATCCAATACTCCTTCTCCATTTCAAACTTGAAAATATATTTTCTATGGCTCAGAAATACAAACTGATTTCTATTTTGAAAATATAGTGGGACTCAAGTTGGTAATATGTTATTTATATTTGATATGCTCTGTTTTGCTCATTTGGAATTTTCTGGAATTTTTTTGAGGTTATTTGGTTTCTATTTTATTTGCATGTTCAAATTTGAATCTGAATTTAAAATACAAGTAAATCTTGTGAACAGTGCTTGAAAATATTTTTCTAGATTCTGTGACACCTGATAAACCCTCCTACAAAAATTCACCATTTTAAGTACTAAATGTCTATTTTAAAACAGCAAGTCAAAATTGAAAATCAAAAGTCAAACACCATAAGAGCAACTTAACATAATTTTAGAGAAAAATTTAGAAAGTGTAAAATCCTAGAAAAATTAATTAATGGACTAACTAGTGTTAGGGAACTTTACTAAAACTTTCATCAATTTTTGTAGCTAAGAGTCTACCTTTAAAAATTCCTCAAACTCTCAGCCCTTTTTATATAAATCAGAGATGACACGGTTCCTCCGACTCAAGCCGGACCACACCCGAGCCCTGGTCTAGCCCAACCCGTTCGCCCAAGCTCCCTTCTCTCTACCTCTGACCTGTGGGTCCCAAGCGTAGGTTTTCTTCTCCACCGCGGCAGCCACGCGGGGCTTCTTCTCTGCCGAGCCATCGCGCATGCGCGCCACGCCGCCCGCGCCTCCTTCGTCTCTTTCCGCCAGCGCGCCAGGCTCGCCCCCGGTTTCAGACCATACCGCCCATGGTTTTCCTCCTCGTCTGCATATCTTGGCCACTCCCATGCCTCACTCCTCTTCCCCATTCCCCTTCTCCATTGAGCACAAGCCGTGAGCCATGGCCACCATGACGCCTGTCGCCATTCTGGCCTCTCCGGCGAACTTCGACCGCCCACACCCGTGTCACGGCGTGCCTTCAACACCGAGGAGCAAATCCCCTCGATTGATTTGGAGAATACGCCACTGGAGCCCTGCGCGACCGGCTTCTTCTCCGGCTCCGGGCGCAACCGCCGCTCCCACCGCCGCGTCGCCCCCAGCACTCCTCCCTTCAATTCCTCCCCATGGGAGCATACTCTAGTCTCCCTCTACCTCCCCCTAGCACTCACTTGTGCCCTCTTCCTCTCCAGGACCGGCTCCACGGTGGAGCACCCGCGCCGCCGCCGGCTCGCGTCGCCGGACTCCCTCAGCCTCTCCCGTCTTCGGCGACCACTCCGGTGAGTTCCCCTTAGCACCCTTGTGCTCATGCTCCTCCTACTTTGCCCTCTACTCCACCCGAACGCCGGCGCCTCTTTTCACGCCCCATGGCCGGCCGCCGCTCAACCTCGCCGCGCCACCACAGTGCCGCTTGAGCCTTAGCGCGACCACCCCTAGCCTCCTTTTGCTCCGGACAACCCATTTTTGGGGAATGCATCGCCTCCACGCTGCTCCAACCACCGGCGTTTCCCATCACTCCAAACTGGCCAGAGCCCCTGTTCATTGTCTCTAATTTCTCTCCGTCAAGTCCTTAATAGTGGGAACCACTCTTATAATCCCAACCTTTGACTACTAACCAACATTGCAAATGTTAATTAGGTCACTCTTTATGATTAACAAAAATTAAGATTGAATTGAGGATAGCACTTTAAGTACAGAGATAAGTTGTTTTGTCTGTTGGTTAAACTGTAAAGGAAATTTGTAGATGTTCAAAACTGACAATAGGTTAGTGGTGTTCCTATACCAATAGCTAGAACTTTTGTCATTTCATCTAGCTAAGTTGGTGTTGAACTAATTAAATCACTCGTTGTTGTGTTTAGCATTGTATAAGTGAATCAGTGGGAAGGTTTTTGACAAGTCAGAATAGTCTTTTGAGCTGAGAAGGGAGTTGTAGAGAAATTGGTTTGTCAGAGAAACTCATTTGTAACCCACTACTCTCTTAGTCAAATGCCAGTTTGGTCACTTTTGTGAACTAGCAGAAGTTTAGATTTGAGCTTGTAAGGAAGTTTAGCATCTTAGTTGTGAAAATCTTGCTGTTGTTAGTATAGGAACAGTAAACTGTAGAATTTCAGAATTTTGGCAGAGGGCTAATAGTAGGATTAATTCTAGTAGTTAGACCTTGTTTTCTTGTTTTAATTAGTTAAGTGGGGCAATTAGAGATCAGTAGCAACCAAATCTGAATTATGAATAAGGATTTTCAGAGGTCGACCAACTCTTTTATGTTGAAGTGTTAGACAAAAATGAGAGAGCAATGCTAGTACCTTGTTGAGTCTGTCATTTGAGTCACTCTTTTAAGTTAGCATTTGGAAGTAGAGTTTAAAGGAAGCTTAGTTGTAAGTTGTAACACTTTTGCTATAGATTTGTTGGTTGTTGTAAGGATGTAGGAATAGTAATATAAAGATAAGTAATTTTGTTTATAGACTAATGTCATTGTTGTTACAGTAATTAGAAATGCTCTTAAGTCTTTTAGTCGGTGGAGCATCTATTTTCTAGTTGTAGTCAAATCTGAAGAAAACCAATCTGGTTTTAGGTTTTTGGAACCTAGCAGAGAGCAACCCATTTCTTTTGATGAAGTAAAATCAGTGCTAAGGACTGTGTTTAATATTAGATCACTCAAAGCTTTGCTTAATAAATTTGTTTTGTAGGAAGTCCTAGTTAGTAAGGGTGCATATCTAGTGCACATAGTGCATTTGCACATATGCACAAACTTTTGTTTGGGTATAAAAAAGCATAAAAAATTCTGAAAAAAAATTCTAGATGTAGTTGATGGTGTTTTGTTCCACCTTTAAAATTTCAAGTTCAAACTCATTGTATGTTAGAAGAAACAAAAAGAGAAATTTACTGTGAATAGTAACATTTCTGTTTTTCTTTCCTCTTTCCTCTTTCCATACTATTCACAGTGAATTTCTTTTTGTTTCTTCTAACATACATTGAGTTTGATCTTGAAATTTTAAAGGTGGAACAAAACACCATCAACTACATCTAGAATTTTTTCAGAATTTTTATGCTTGTTTGATACCCAAACAAAAAGTTTGTGCATATGCACCAAATGCACTATGTGCACTGGATATGCACCAGTTAGTAAACACTCTTTCTCAGAAATTTTCTTCTAATAGGTTTCATAAACGGAGGTAGTGTTTATCTAAAATCCACTTAAGCCAGTGACCTTGCCATGGTGTTGATGAACAAGTAGTAGTAAGTCCTTGGGTTGGTTGGTAAAACTTGGTAAAGCAATGCAAGATAAAAACTCATAAGTATGTTCTTAGCATAAAGTCATAAGATCTTAGCCTAAAAGTCATAAGATAATACTCCCAGTTGAAAATCCTAAGTAAATTGTTTACCATAAGAAATTGAATTAACTTCAAAAATTCGCAAGTAATTCAATTGAACTCCAAATAGGATGAATCCAATTGGGTTGTTCATATAATTTTGTCCTCTATCTATTTTTTTAATCCTTATATCCACCACTATCCTACAAAATTTCACTAAATAATTCACTCGGATGAACAGTAACAGATAGCAATTTTATTGGATTTTCTTGAAACCTGATTTTCAAACTACCATAACTTTTGCATAGAAAATCCAAATCAGTTGATTCTTGTTGATAAATTCACCTAAAATCATGCTCTACCTTATGTGAATTTTTCATAATTTTTGGATGAATTTGAATTTTTGAGTATTCTCGGTGTTATTCGTTCTTATTTGTGCTTCTCGATTCTTTCGATAGGTTACGATGATTATATTGAAAACAAGAGTGATCCTCTGCAGTAAGAAAGTTATCTCCAGCAAAGGCAAGCAGTTTGATCATAAATGTCCCATTATTTTCAAGTCTAATACTTTGTTTACAAATTGTATGTATGCATGCTTTTGTGTCAAAGTTTATTTTCCCGATTAGAGGTAGCTATTCCTATTGCATGGTTGCCCTTAAATTGTTATCCCCTGCCACAAAACATAAGTTATGAATATCGCTGGTGAATTAGAGCCCGGTGATTTAATTATGCTCTTTTATTGTCTTTGTGGCGTCATGCTTAGAAATGCTTAGTTACCTGTAGAATTGGGCGGTTATCGACTTAGTCGATAACTGTGATCACACAAAATTATTATTATCATTATGCTCAACACCTTATGCTTTGTTACTTTGTAAAGTCAAAAACTGAAAACTGAAAATAAAATTGTTTCATGACTTGGGCACAATGGATGTTGGTGTGATCTGTTGGGTGTGAATGGGATGGTGCCTAAGTCTCCAAGGATCGAGTTACTTGTGTCACTAAGCCAAGTGGTTTTGCGTGCTAACCACATGAGAGACATATGAGACCTCTCTTGACTTAGTACTTTGGCGTGTGTTAGCTCCGGGTCGCATGGTGGTTGTGTGCGTTATGTCGAAAAAGAAACTTGTGTGTGTTTGGGTGAGCAGTGGTGGAGGTTATCCACTGCAAGGAGCATCGTCCTTTTTAAAGGCGGTGAATATCTTTGATGACTCCGCATCAACGTATGGGGCTTCCTCCCATATGGGCGACTCGTAGTTAATGCACAATATTGGAAATATCTCGTAGGACTTAGCCATGCCGGCATACCAAAGGAACTATGCTAATAGCTTGGCGAAAAGGCGGTTTGACATGTGGGTACATTGGTACACCCCTGCAAGGTTCAAACTATTCGAATAGCCTCATCCTAGGTTATGGACATGCTTGGTAAGGTCGTGTAAGAACTAGACTATAACATTTAATTAAAACTTGATGTGGGTGGTATGAATGGGGAATTCATGCTATTGTTGTGGTGGCTATTGGGTTAGCCACTTCCAGGATGTCTTTTATTATTGTTACTTGTATCTCGCTGTTTTTGTCAAATAAAATCAGATTGTAAAACTGCTTTCAATCTATTACATTATTGCAAATGAAAACTTGCTTTATGCTAAAAATGAGTCTAGAGCCTGCTCTACTTAAATAAGCTTGCATGTAGCTACGTATAGGCCTGTTACACTACACGTAAGTCTTGCGAGTACATTTTTGTACTCATTTGCTTTGCTTAACTAATTGTTGCAGAGGAGGTTGATCCCCAAGGGATTGACTATTGTGAGATCAACTTCGTACAGGATGACTAGCTTGGCGGCCCGGTCAATTGCCTTGTGGGTAATGGCAAACCGTTTGGCTTTCGTTTATCGCCATCTTATGGCTTTTTGCTTCCGCTGTTTATTTAACTCTTTAGTTGTTATTTGGCCGGCCGGCCCCTTTTGTAATAACTCTATATTGTATGTCTTTTGAATTGCTTAGTTGTGCTTCGGTTCTTTGTGTTGAATGGAATTGATGCATAATTTTTGTATAGGGTATGTGTACTGCAATTCTGGGAAGTACATATACGCTGAGAATTAGGATATTCTATTTGTAATGCTAGGACCAATTTGATGGTTAAGTATTACAAGTTTAATACCCCGGGTTCTCACATAAATTAAGTGAAGTCAATGAAAAGTGCATTGAGATCTCCAAGTATCCTTATCATAATATGATAACACCAATCTATTTTACATACCAAAATCTTATAGTCAGAACAGTAACAGCTAAGTTTCCTTATCATAATATGATAACACCAATCTATTTTACATACCAAAATATGCTTTTATTTGAGTAACACTCCAAGAAATGCGCTCTCCTCTAGATTCTTTAACCGCTTACTCCAAGAGAGCGCATGCCGCGATATGTGCTCCTGCTGATTGACCCATCAAGTAGATCCTACAGGTTGGTGATAAATTAGTTTATTAATGTAGTGAAAGCTAAAAAGTGCCTAAACCTTGTAGTGCACTTAAAAGACAACATCTAAAGTAGAGCAATTGTAGAGCCCAAACAGATGAATTGCAAGTCTTGACAAAAATCATTAGTAAAAATATTAGTTATGTTATTACTAGAATGCATGGGAATAATACTATCATCATTTAACTAAACACAGTTAGGCAAAACAAGAATGGTAAATAAAAGTGCACAAAGACACCTCAGAAATCAAATACAAAGATGGATTTTACTCGCACTATTTCATCACCATGCATAACCAGATTAGAGCCCTTTGATCATATGTCAATTCTTTACTAGTCAGATTTGTTCTTCGTTATTTTAGGGACATAATTACATATAGTTCACACGGACAAATATCAGATCAAACAATTTCTATCACAGAAACCATCACGGTCTAGAAGTTTTGGCGGTGGGGCACTTAAAAGTGGGGAGGAAGGGCTCCCATATGCATTTCGGCGACTGTTGCCACATCCAAGGCTTTTACGGTCTTGACCCACATTCTGAGGTTGGTTCGCTTGCATATTTGCATAAAGCCTACAAATGGATTGAGAGAATAAATCATCTTTGGTTTGCGTGCTTATAACTATACGAGAGAACTCATGCAGACATTGAAGATGCACCCTGAAGATCACTAGAAATAACATGGTGTCGTAGGGTGATCCTTTGGCATATCATAAGTTCGGTGGAGAATACCAAACAACATATTTAAATATTGCATTCAAGGTTAGTTTTGACCTTTGATGAAACAACAAGGCAATGTTTCTCAACTTCTCATGCATTTGTCACTAATGCTTGACATGAGGAAAATACATTGTGCGGTACTCGTCGAGCTAAAACATTGTAGTAGCTGATGAAAAAACACATCTGATGCATATTGATTATTGAGCACATGGATTTTTCCTCCTAGAGAAACAAGACATCATGGCTAGGAGACAAATAGACAATAGTCAAGTTCATCTCATGGTACTCTGGGAGGGCATCTAATAATTTTGGTTTTCTTCTTCTATGGTTTCCTTGTGTATTATTCACTGTTCATTGGCAACATTTACAAACTAGTAACACACGACTCAAATAGAAAGGATTCATAAAGCACATTAAATTATACATATCAACACTTCAAAGCAGGAAAAAAAAAGGAAAGACACATCTTTAGAAACTGATGTACTGCTCAACTGCTTATCAGACAGAATCGTGAAATGGTGAAATTTGTAAACATTGTTTTAGAAGAAACATAAACCTAATTGATGTAATTATGTGATTACTCATGTGACATAAGCAGCAATTAGATATTTATATGGTATAAAAGATCAAAAGAAACAAGATATGCATGAGGAAGGTTGCCTTGAATTTATTACGGCAAGAGAAATTAGGTGCCTGTATTGCTAGCATGAAAGCCACAACATACAAGAGCATCAGACATCAGGTCATCAACCACATAAAACAAGCATTGTGCCAAACTAAATAAGGTCTAAAGCATCATTGAAGAGTTGGACAATATTTTCAAGTTACAGAAAACTAAAATTCCTTAAAGAACAAACATTTCCATACCCAGCTATTTATTTCTATTCACCTTTATCAGACACCAACAACATATTGATTAAAAAAAATAAAGCAAAGGAAGAGGACTGGCCAGTGGGGAAAAATATTACATGGAAGAAAATTAAATACTCCTACTCTTCCATGTTGATCATTTCTTGAATAATGGGGAGATCTAATGGCTAGGAGGCTACTCTAAAATAAAAAAATGGTACACCTAAGTAGTCCTTAAGGGCTAGTCCAACACAAATTGCAATTTAGCTATTGTTCTTGCCTTTTCCTATTCAATGGCTGGTTTCAAATTTATTTTATTTGCTTGGTTCAGTTTAGTGCTCAATGCCTTGTTCTTAGGTTTGCTTGGACATTCTTCTTTTAATCTACCTTTATGCTGGCAATCTCTTTAGCACGCTCTAACAAAATGGGGCAGATTATTTTCAGCGCGAGAACTAGCTAACTCGGTGTTTAAGCGCTATTTGCCAAATGACGTAATTATAAGATATTATACAATAGCATGTTACATTAGAAAGGAACTACATGGTCATAAGTTCCTTCCAAACTCACAAACATGCTACAAAACCTCGTAAATAAATAGAACAAGCGTAAGTCAACACACTAAAATAAAACAAGCTGTATGCATAATTAAAATGGCATACATGTTAACCTCAATCGATCGGAAGCTACTATCGGCTCGGCAATGCATAATACAAGTGGTTCATCCTTCTTTGTTGGGTTGATAGCCAATCAAGCTAGCTCCAAGACGAGGGTGCCAGGAGATTGTGGCTGAAGAAGGGCATTTGCCAAGGGATCTGCACTATCCTAAAACATCGTTCATGAACTCAATACTATTTCAACTTGTTCCATCATGACACAGTATTACAGACATGCTGAGAAACAAAAGGACCAAATGTATATTGGAAATGAACAATAAAACATGCATGAATTACATCGAGGATGAAAGGGGAGCGCAAGCAATTCATCATGTATCAACTTATTAAAGTATCAAGATGCAAATTTTCTGGTTACTCAAAGTGTAGCTCAATTATTCTTACATAGTGTATGGTGTGTAGCAGCATTTCAGACAAATACATTTCAGGTTTTCAAATGATTCATTTGTTGCATACTCTTGTCATATTTCGGTTTAAATCATTTTTTTCAAAAAGCTTGGGATATGTACAGAAACAAATAATCCTAATGGTAGATAAGTCATTTTACTTCAAAACAGATTTATTTAACTTTATATTTTTTACAAGGTAGATAAGTCATTTTACTTTAAAACTGATTTATAACTTTATATTTTTACCGGATTCGCTATAAAACCCCACGAACCGATTCGTCGAACCCAAACAGGTTTAGGGTACGGGGTTCGTCCGAGTCGCGGTACGGGATTCGGGTTCGTAGTTCGCCATCCACTATAAAAACACTTTGCAAATTGTCGCTACGCTCCCGCTATACGCTATTTATTACATTGCAAGCAGCTAAGGCCTAAAGCTCTAAATCAAAAGAATATTATAGAAAGCTAATTTCAAGGTATCTGTATCTATAATAAATGGAATGTATTCATTTAGTACAAAAGTCCAAATATAATTATTGCAATTTGTTTCTATTAGGCACACGATGGTCTGTTATTAACATTTTCTAGGAAATGTTGCCCTTCTACCATTATGCATGTTTACAAGTTACAGGTATTCTGTAAAACTGAAAATCTCTGAACACAAAGAAAATTTCAGATAAGTAACACTTACTAGGATATTTTTTGTTTCATCCAAGTCTCTCTGGATTTTCATTAACTTGTCAGCCTCTGCAGGGTCCTACAAAGCAATGAATTATATGAAAACATGTTTTCTTGTGAGGGAGAGAAAATAGATAATATAGGTCCAATGCAGACACAAACCAGTGAGTTGCATATTTATGCTTAGAAAAATAAGACAAGGCTTTGCTCCTGCTACCAAAGTTTCATTTAGCCATAAACTTGACAAGCAGAATTATATGATTACTCGTAAAAAACTAACATGCTCCCTTTTTTAAAAGGTTGTGGGAAGCCCTCAAGCCTCAGCAATACAACTAGTTGAATACTCCCTGAGTCTTTGGCTAAAATGACATGTTTTTTTAAACAAAATAGAAAAACTAGCATAAATGAACGCATAAGCATAAAGTGCTTCTGTTTCATAGAAAGTTGTAAACCTTCGTCAAAGCATCTGTCAGGAAAGGCCACTGTTGAGTAGCATCTGCTGTAGCAGATTTCCAGGAGTATATTCGTGAATCAAATATCTAATCACAAATATGCATATAAGACCCAGAAGAGCTGCAGGAAATAAAAAACACTACACAGTTTATTGAAATCGAATGCCAAGCAGTTACTACATCGGTGTTTTCAGGAGTTAGGGAAGGATAGTGTACAGGGTTTTGTCAATCACTACTACTAGCCAGACTAGTAGCTACTAGCTACTTGAGTAAAAAGGAGGCCCTAGGCAGCATTACAACCTATTGCATGAAACACTTTTCGAGCTTCGATAGACAAAGAAGCCAGATCATGAGAATCTAATCTAACACCAAATGGCATCATATATTCCCAAAGTATGAGGGAATTTAGTGTACTGGGATATTGTGGATTATTTTTCAAGTACACATCAGTAGTTGTATGGGGTGAACTTTCTGATAAACTTTAGCTTCGTTTGTATTTTCTTGAAACAAAAGGCTTTTCTGAATTATGATAGTCTAGCATATAAGATTTCCATGAGAAGCTAAACCCCCATCCAATAGGGCTTTAATCCAATGCACATGTAACAAGTGCCCAAGGATAGGTTTGACATACCCTAAGTCATGAAGTGCTAGAGCTACTGCACAGAAGTTTGGAATCCTACTTCGCATAACCTGAAAAGAAACATAAATAGTGAGATTGTGCTCCAGATAATACAAGTGCAGCATAAATAAGTTCAGAATCTACACGCTTGAGGTGAAGAACGTGAAATGTTAGAAGAGAGGGAGAACATGTTGCATGATCGTAATTTGTATCCATTTCTTTTCTTAAATAATTGTTTGCCTTACTAAAACATACATGACACCCTAATAGTACTAAAAGTATGTATACTGTTCCGAGCAAAACAATGATATGATGCTACCACTAATTATATGTCAGGAAAAAATAATGATACCCGGAGGTAAAGGAAATCGTCAAATATAAGCCTTCTCCGAGCAAAATCAGCTTCATCCCGATTCTTAGGTTTGTGAATTCCCATGTAAGCCTAAAACTTTAAAAAAAATGATATGAGGACAGCATTTAGGAGGGCAAACAGATAACAGAAAATACGATATAATATAAGTTCGAATAAATAAAATACAGCTATATCAGTTATTGCCTGCAATCAATCAGTTGTTCTTTCTTCCACAATTTTTTACTAAATGCTCAAATATGGAGATTGAAAAAAGGGACTTTTCTTGTATTAGTTAATTGTAAGTTGCTGAACATGTTGGTATGACCTCCATTGGTTGAAGAGATTAGCACGCAGGGATGTTTAACACTTAACACACAAATATCTGAAAATAATGAGAAGTATGATCTTCAAGGTTATGTGCACAACTGGAAATTCTTACATAGCCAAATGGAACAAAATAATGTGTAACTAAACGCATTTCATATAATGTAAGGTGGTTCACTCTTTATGTTTTGCAGTCACCGCTTAAAGTGTAAACATAATTTATGTTATGTTCATTTTAATTACGAAGCAACTTATCATAAACACAACCATAATTCAGTTGATGATAAGCATATTTATTGAATGACATTGTTGAGCTGCCACTCCACCAGCCACCTAAGCACAAGTCATGATAGAGTTCAGACACTTAAAAGCCTCGAATTACAAAAGGGGGCGATCTAAGAGTTGAAAAATAAAATTCACAACAAAGAACGCCCATCTAGAGTAGAAAGCAAAGCATTTTTTGCATCAAGTAATTGTGTTACACTCCAGATTATAATATATATGTAAAATGGTCAAAGAGTATTAAAAAAAGTTATCACTGTAGTCTCCAATCTGGAGTGTCTACACTGAAAAACATTTCAATGTTATAATATTCTATACTAACTTAAAGGATTACTCAATGTTATTTTGCCCACAACAGAATCACCCCAATATGAACTAACCATCCCCTGAACTCTAAAAATAGCACCAACCAAAATCATGCAAGTATAGCAGTAGCATCACCCTTTATCTCCACCCCAGTAGCATTATCATCCCTCAACCACACTACAGAACATTCATCATTCATCAGCTCATCACAGAGCAAGGGGAGGGATCAGGGAGTAGAGAGGAAGGGGGAGGATACCTTAGTGTCTTGACATCGGCAAAGACCACCACCACCACCAGTAGCAAGCCCACCTCCAACACCATGAGCATGCATCAGCTAACAAGTAGCAGAGTAGTGAGTCAAGCTCAAGCACAAAAATCCAAAATTAGTAGGAGGGGGTATTACCTCAGGAAGAAATGGGTTGAACTAACAATGAATCAAAATCAGCCTTCCTAACAGAACAAATAGTAGCAATCCACCTCCATTTCTTCTACCTTGCTCAAATAGCAGATCAACTCACATCTATTTCCCTTACCTTGTGTGAACCAAAAAGACATCAAAATCAGAGAACAAATCAAGTTTAAGCCGTAAGGAAAGTAGGGACTCAGGAGGTGAGCCAGAGGGAGAGCCGAGGCGGCGCTGGCCTCCCAGCCACGCCAGGGAGGCCGGAGGCGGAGGCGGTATTAGGAGCCAGGAGGAGCACGACGGCGGCTTGGCGCGGCCGGAGGCTAGCCATTGGGCAGAACCAAGCCGGAAGGGGAGAAGCCGAGTGGAGCCGGAGGGCTAGAGGTGAGCCGGCGCATGGTGGGGTGGCCATGGTGGCGCGAACTCGAACACAGAGGCCAGGAGGCAGGCAGCAGAAGTCGAGGCGAGGTCGGAGGCCAGAGAAGGAGGCGCTGGGAGAGAGGGGGCGGTCGGGAGGTGAATTTTGGGATCCGGAGGCCAAGCCGGAAGGGGAGAAGCCGAGTGGAGCCGGAGGGCTGGAGGTGAGCCAGCGCACGGTGGGGCGACCATGGCGGTGGCTGAACCTGGAGGCACAGGGCGGTAGCGGAGGCGGCGTAGAAAGCCGAGGCGAGGTCGGAGGCTAGAGAAGGAGGCGCTAGGAGAGAGGGGGCGATCGGGAGGTGAAATTGGGGATAAGGGTTCGCGCCTGAGAAAATTTCTATTTTCAGCTCCACGCCCAAAGGATGGCTAGAATCCTCGGCAGATATAATGACTTGGTTAACTTTTTCTAGGGCAGATATATTGTTGCTAACGTTAAAACATTGCCGACAGATAGATTGTTGTAGAAAATAATTATTTCCGGCAGATAATGGGACACTTAATCTTTTGAATATTGCTGGCAAATAGATTGCCACTAATCCAGTTTTTTCTTGGCAGATAATTGCCCTTAATACTATGACATGGTGTAGTGTGTGGCGGCGACGGTGGCCCAGATTTGGTCGGTGGCGACTAGATCTAGACCATTGTCATCTGGTCTAGACGCCGACGACCCCTCTGAAAAAAGAGTGGCGACAGGGAGCAACACGGGGCGGTAGCGATGAAGGGAGTGCAAATGTGGACGGTAGAAACACCAGAGATGACCGATGACTCTGCCGTGACCTCCCCTCCCTTCTCGGCCATCGACACCTCCTCTTCTGTCATCGGGTCATTGCACCACCCCCTTTTTCAGCGCTGCTCCCCATGCCTCCGCCTCACCCACCGGAGAAGCTCGCCATGGGAGCTCAGGTCCAGCCAGGGGATAGGCTAGCATGCTACCAGAGCCGGCAATTGGAAGCGGTGGCAAGGACTGTCATGGTGGCAACGGCACTAGGAACCGAGTGATAGATTGTAGGACCGGAAACAAGCGACTAGAGGGGGGGGGTGAATAGGAGCACCAAATCTTTTTTGCAAAGAATGGATTCAACTCGCAAATCACTCCAAAAGCTATGAGAGCTATGAAGATGAATGCTTAAGCACAGTGAAAGACTTGAAATGAATCCACTCCTAAACCCCCAAAGAGCAGCAGCAAAGAGTCAGAACAGAAACTGTACTGACAGTAAAATCAGTATGACCGACGGCTTAAGTGCGGCCTTACCGCTATGCGGTATGACCGGCGTACATACAGCGGTATTACTGATAAACCTGAGAGGAAGTGCTGCGATATCAGGACAATCGGAACTACCACAAGGTAACCAGTGGTACTACCTTTAATAGGTACTACCGCAGTGCACAGAGAGGTACTACCTCAGTGCGGTACTTCCGCAGGCAAATGACAGGTACTACCGATTGTCCTGGAGTTCGTCCCGATAGCTGAAAAACCAAAACTAAAATTGGCACAACTTATGATCTACTCGGGCAAACTCGATGAAACTTGAAACACAGCTTCTCCAAGATATTAGGAACCTATTCCAATCAAAGATCGCAGAGATCCATGCCAAGGTTTCTTCCTTTTTCAGTTTGAGAGAAGTCTGTTCTTAAGCGTGCCAAATCAAAACCGAGATTCAAGAGATTTGGGACTTGCTCGTGGGTGGATGATCAACAATATGATCTCAGATATATACCCACTTGTCACAAAGAAGCCAAAGCACAGCAGAGCACAAGAGAAAACTCACAAATCTAAGAAAGCCCCAAAAACAACAAATAAACAATAAGAACACAAAGGACTAATCTTGAGCAATCTGGTTGGATTGATTGAGATAGATGGATGATTGTTGTTTACAGCCACTCCAATCTAGGAGGACAAAGCTCAACTCGTGAGCACTCACTCTCAATCCAAACCCTAGAACCTAGCTCTCCCCTCTTTTCTCCTCAAAACCCTAAACCAAAATAGGGCAGCACAAATGGGGTTGGCTCTGGCGGCTCTCCTCCAACAGCAGCAGCAGCAACACCCAGCAGCCACACCCCTCTATTTATATGGAGACTAAGCATCTAGGGAATATTCCATTAGGGCACCCATTAAACCCTAACACCCAATGGGTTAACACAATGCACGCATCTCAAAGCACCATCTTCATCGTCGATTGATTTAAACCGCTTCACCATGCACCGACCCGCGCCGCGGTTTAGTCAAAGGCCACCAAGGTGGTATTTGGTGAAATTACCAAAATACCCCTTCTCGATCCTTCTCCAAGAATCAAGTCCACAGATCATGAAGCAATCCCATGCTTCGCCACGTGTAGGTTGATCAGCGGATCAGGACCAAAGACCATCGAGCACTTGCAGCGACTCCCGCACCGCTTGATCCAACCAACAGACCGAACCACCCGTTCGGTCATCCATGTCCATTCTGCGCCCCGCTTGAGTCCTCTGACCTCACCCGGCATCCTTGATCGTTCTGGACCTCAGCTCTCCAAGCTTAGTCCTGATCCACCTCGCCGCTGACCGTCATAGACCTGCAAGCCACCTGCACAGCAATAGACCAAGAAACCATTTTCGGAAACAAGTTCTTCACAACTTGACCCACGTTAGCCAAAACATGCATCATGCAACACATATGCACTGATGAACATGAACTTGACCTAACCCAAAAACAATTCTCCAATTTAAACAACATTTAGCTCAATTCATTCCAAAAGCGGTACTACCGCCACACATTCACCGGTATTACCGCCATGCGGTCAAACCACTCAAAGCACTGCGGTCATACCGCCACTCGGAGAACCCAAAATCTCCAAAAACAACTCCTCTGGAAAATCCATACCGCACACACGCGGTCATTCTGCCATGCGGTACTACCGGCAACCAAAGCACGGTACTACCTCTCCTCGAGGAAATCCAAAGCTCAAAAGACACCTTCTCTGGAAAAAAAACGTACCGCCATTTACCTTGCGGTACTACCGCCACTTCCCCAGCGGTACTACCGCTCCACAAAAATCCGCAAAGTCCTCAGAACAACGTCCTTTGCCACGTGGACGCTCCAGATCAACTGGGCCGTTCGGACCGTGCCTTTAAACCATTGGATTTGAAGCACTGCTCAAAGTCCGAATATCTCAATCAGTTTGGGCCATCCGATCTCGATCGGACGCCACAAGAAAACCAACATGGCCAAGGACTCGCGGTAGTTCCGCTCACTCTCTTGCGGTCATACCGCTCACCGGTAGTACCGCAGCTTCAATGCCGGTACTACCGATTTTCCTGACACTTACTGAAAACTCCAGATTTCAACAAACTCTCAAAGCAATTGCCAATTGTCTCATCACATAAGATCATGAGCATGTCCACATGACATCCATAATGTCCTCATGACATCCACAATCTCCCCCTTGATGAACACATTGGCAATTTCCTAAAATGTAAGTTTGATGGTTTGAAAATGAAAAACTTGACATTTTCGCGCAAAAAGGCACAACTTGGCTCAAATGCAAGAGAATGCAGTGACAAAGACCAAGTTGGCTTCAAAATAGTTTCAGCAAGTGAGACACGGCAGAAGAAGCAAGAAAAGCTTCAATTTCCAGAGAAGTGACAAAATCTCACTTAAGGTCCATATGAAAGAACAATTGTTCTATTTGACCTTAGATCATTATGAGGCTTCAAGATTTGCAATTCAAGTTCAGAAAAGGCAATAAGACCAAAAGAATGCAATATAAATGCTCCCCCTCACTATGATCACCATTGTTTAAGAGAGAATTTTAAATTTTCATATTTTCTACTTCTCTCCAAAAAGCTCCTAACTCCTCATTTTTACAAAACTTCTCCCCTTAACATCCTAAACTTCTCCCCCTTTTTCTGTAAGCTCTTTTTTTTACATTTTTGCCAAAACTTCTCCCCCTTTGACAATGGATTCATCAAGGAATCAAGCATTCCTCTCATCCAGAGATAACAAGAGCAACAAAAAGGAAGAAGCAAAAGAAAGAGCATGCATGAAGTGCAATGGAGTGGCATCAATTTTTTTGATTTTTCAATTTTTAGGTAAAAGAAGCTTTGGGGATTACTCAATTGAACAAGCTAGCATTTCTATTATCACTCAATACCAATCAAGCCTGACAAAGCTAGCAAGATCATGTGAAGACATATATAGCAAAGCTAGGCTAATGAGCTGTAAATACCACACGTTGTTGGATTAAATTAAGTAATCGCTTCAAAATTAGCAAGTTCAACAACAGGTATCCTAAAGTGATAATGGCCATATCAGAATGTCATTGTGAGAACCAGAAGCTAGCAAAGGCCATCTAGGAGACAAAAGTCCTGAAAAGAATCATTTTGCTCAAGTTTTTGTCAAAAGCCCAAATTTCAACTGTTCTTCATTTGCAATGAATATTCAAGTTGATAAAAGGTCTATCTTAGTAAAGAAGATCCTAGACTAGGAGCCATCCACAATCTCTTCCTAAGCTTCAACCAATTTTGACAGTTTGTTTTCTTAGCCATGTGCTAGATCTCAAGCCTTGCCGCGACCATCCCAAGTAACAAAAGCTTAAAAGAGTGGTCTAGGTCATCCAAAAATCCCACTGAGTTCATGCCTAGTACAATAGCAAGCCGTCTCATGAGAAAAGATTGGTGAGATCAGCTTTTTCGCACAAAAGAGATCATTTTTTATTTTGCACAAGGGCTATTTTTTATTCTTTAAATAACTGAAAGCTCAAAGATGTTCAATTCTAGATTCCAGAGCTAACAAAGCAATTTTGACAGGACCAATGTCACAAAAGGATCACTAATTGTGCAACTAGCTAAAAGATCCATAAATTGCAATTTTCAGTTCAAGTTAATTAACAGTTCTAGCTCATTTAACAAAGACATTGCTGCACATGTGAAATCATGATAATTCTAGCAAGTCCAAGAACTAAACACAATCTTGAGCAAGAATTGAAATACTAAAGCTCAAGAGGGTAATAAGCAAAGCTTCAACAATTTAAAAGCTGAGCAGAAAAGCTTATATTACAATGCATCTTTTTTGTGATTTTCATATAAATGCAATATGATACAATGAGATGCAGAAGAGACTTGAAAGCCTAAAAGATCAAAAGGATCCGAAGAATATACCACTTGAAGAAGGTATCAGAAAAGAACTACAAAAAGTTCAGATGAACAAGGAAAGTTCAGAAAAGAACTAACTCCCCCTCAAACCAACCCATAGGGATAAATTATCCTAACTCGCTTCTCAAGGTGGCAAACCTTGATGGGTCTAAAAGGCTTTGAGAGGAGATTTGCCAATTATGCCTTGGACTCCACAAAACTAGCACAAAGACTTCAAACACCACACGATCTCTTAGGAAAAGCAACTCGAAAAGCTAGGGAGCGAAACACCAACACTAAAAAGCTTACAGGCAACTCAAAAACCTGCTAACACTAGTGATTGGGAGACAAGCTCGACCTAGGCTGTGAGAAGAGTGTATCCTAGCAAACCATGGGATAAGAAGAGTGCCTAGAAAGGACACGTGTTAGAACAGAGCCTCCTATCTACCCTGAACACAACAAGCCCAACACCTGACACAAACCAGATGCTATACAAGGTAGAATAGGGATACCATACATAAAAGTAAGGTATAGAAGCTCGAACCTGAGTCGCACTGCTTGGTAGTGAGATGTAGCGATGATGAATGAAGATTCATTCCTTGAAGCTCCAGAAAGTAGTCGCGCTCACCCATCATCCTTATCTCAAATTCCTTCGTCTCCAAGAAGTGATAGTCAGCATTGAATGCACAAATGAAGAAGAACCAATAGCTTGAGGTGATACCACTTGTTGGACCACATGTTCTTCTTCTTAGCTAAAAGACTACACCAAAGAGACAGAAGAAATCTATGCCTTGGTACTGGGTTAGTGAGACATTATCTAGGGAAACAGTACTAAGACACATGACTAGCAAGGATAGCAAAAGATGATCCAAAGCTCATAACAGTGTATAATCAACAATTTAAGATATGAGCATGAAGATAAACAAATCAATTACAGCACATGCTATCCAAGACAAGACAAAGCTCAAACTATCCTTAATCCACAATAAGGCATAGGAGCAAGCAAACAAGCATATAGCATATCACCCATCATATACACAATCAAAAGTAAAGCATGCTAGTGAAAGCTATGGCAAGACTCATGCATCCACAATTAACCGTAAGGCACAAAAACCATGTAAGCATAAAGCATTTTATAGAACAAGTCATGAATAAAGTATGCTAACATGGATATCAAGTGAACATGTGGATACATACAACAAAAATCAACACGAGCAAGATAAATCATGTACAAATAGCACAGGCTCATGAAGACAAGAGCAAGCTTATATACCCATGGAAGCAATGAACAACAGTTTAATACATGGATACATAAGCAAGAATCAACATGAGCAAGATAATAAGGGTACAAGACAGCATAAGCTCATGATGACAAAATTAAGCTCATACACCCATGGAAATAAAAAACAATAATAGATACATGGATATATAAGCAAAGTAAAGGAAAGGCATGAAGACAGATATCATAAGAGAAAAACATGCCAATATGGTACAGGTGAGCACAAAGACAAGCACAACATGCCAAATATGAATAATCATGAAGATAAGGGCATGAAGGTATAGGATAGCTCACGAGACATGTGAAAGCATCAATCATGAAAGCACATGCCTCTTGGAGGCCATCGTTGAGGTGGAGAACCATCAAGTGTCCCGATCATGTGATGAAGCAAAAGATCAGAATCTTTAAGTCCATGTTCTCCAACTCGCGTTCTTGGTACCTACACATGAGAAAGGCAAGGTGTCCAAGTCTTGGATCCTGAAGGGTTAGAGAGAAAATACTTGGGAACCCAAACCTTGGATACACCACCACCAGAGGCAGTCGAACCATTATGTGAGTTAGCATGATGCAAATGATGATCTATGCAAGAAGATCCAATCTCATCCTTGGAGGCATGCCGCGAGTGGACAACTCGATGAGAAAAACGAGGTCTAACTCTAGAAAAGCGGCGATGGCCTTGCTTGAAAGCACCAAGATGAGAACCAACAGAAGCATCAAAAGAACTCACACAACCTCGCTGTGGGTGTGTACCTCGATGAACAAAACAAGGTCCACCACTTGGAAAACGGTGAAAATCCTGCCTCGGGGCAGCTCGTGGACCAAAACCAAAATCACGCAAACCATGTCCATGGTGCTATCCGACACCGCTAGAAAAGGTGTCAAAGAAACCATCAACAAATCGAGTCTTCGTGCTAGGCTCTTTAGTGTGCATGTCATGAGAGAGACTATGCCCACTAGGAGACTTAGAAACATGAGCTCGACGCAAATATTTTGCACGCCGAAAGCAGAAATCCACATGATGTCCATTCTTCCCACAAAATGAGCAATGATGTAAAGATCTCCTAGGAGATACGGTCCGAGAGGATGAAGAACCATTGTTGCTCAAGGAAGAAGTCTTACAAGAACTAACATCATGACTCGTCCTCGTATTGGAACTAGACTCACACATGCCATGAGAAAGACTATGTGTGTTCCTAGAGGTACGACGACGCTCATGTTTCATACGGTGAAAGAAAAACTCAAAAGTGTGTCTATTATTCTTACAAAATGTGTAATGGTACTTCTCTTTTGAAGATTTAGTACCATTTAAGAAAGAAGCATATTTGTCTTTTGAAATCCGTTGGACAACACAAGAAGAGTTCGAAAGAGTTGAACTCACCAAAGAAGAGCTATCTAAAGCGATGCCACAAAAACCAACATCAAGTGACTCACATTTAGCACAAGAAGACTTCAACTCCGAATGCAAAGAAGCAAGAGAAATCTTGAGAACATCAATTTCGGAGTGAAGGCAAATACAAGAGTCACAAGATTTGGCGCTCATATCATCGCGTGAAGACTCGATCTCGCTCTTCAAAGAAATGCAAGATGTGCAAGAAATTAATGATGCTTTCGTATTAAGCATGCAATTCAAAGCATCAATTTCAGTTTATAAGCTAGCACAATTCTTGCAAGAGACTAAACCATCCTTAAGCAATTTTTCATATTCAAAGCACATGCTACAAGGCCTAGCTTCAATTTCAATAATCTCAGCCCTAGCATTTTCTAATTGTTCAAGATGCATGGAATTAGTCAATTTCAACTTCTCAAAATCAACAAGCATGCCTACACAGGATTCACAATCATTTCTAGCCATAGATCTAAGATTGCCTATTTCTAACTTAGCATTATCAAGCTCATGATGTAAGGCAACACAAGAATCACATGGCATAGAAGCATTTAATCTCAATGTTTTATTTTCAGATTTTAGGCATACAAGAGAATTATTCAAGTTCTCCATGTCTACAAGCAATGAATTATAAGCATTCATGGAGGTTTTCAATTTGGAGAGCTCATGAGACAGATCACCCTTTTCTCTTTTTAGCAATTTCATTTTCTTCCTAAGAGCATGCAATTTGTATTCATATGAAATCAAGCCATCAATGAGTTTTTCTTTGCTCACCTTGCTTAGCTTGATTAGGGGATCGTCCTCGGAAGAGTCATCATCAATAAGCTCTCCACCATGTTCATCCTCAATCGCTACTGCACATTCGCCAATGGGCACATTCTCCTCGGGCTCTAAAAGTGACTCATCCCTGAAACTAGGACAATCAAAACAAAAGGATTTGCCACAGATATCATAGGAGAAACCCTTGTCAATCGACATTATTCTTATCACACGTTCAACCTTCTTGTTACGATGGACATTGGCAAAAGAACCATGACAAGATGCAAAGAAGCGCTCACAAGTCCTCATATTTGTCGCCATGCTCAAAGATCAGTTAAGATCACAAAAGAGCAAACTTGGCTCTGATACCACTTGTAGGACCGGAAACAGGCGACTAGAGGGGGGTGTGTGAATAGGAGCACCAAATCTTTTTGCAAAGAATGGATTCAACTCGCAAATCACTCCAATAGCTATGAGAGCTATGAAGATGAATGCTTAAGCACAGTGGAAGACTTGAAATGAATCCACTCCTAAAGCCCCAAAGAGTAGCAGCAAAGAGTAAGAACAGAAACTGTACTGACAGTAAAATCGGTATGACCGACGGCTTAAGTGCGGCCTTACCGCTATGCGGTATGACTGGTGTACATACAGCGGTATTACCGATAAACCTGAGAGGAAGTGCTGCGATATTAGGACAATCGGAACTACCATAGCGTAACCAGCGGAACTACCTTTAATAGGTACTATCGTAGTGCACAAAGAGGTACTACCTCAATGTGGTACTTCCGCAGGCAAATGACAGGTACTACCGATTGTCTTGGAGTTCGTCCCGACAGCTAAAAAATCAAAACTAAAATTGGCACAACTTATGATCTACTCGGGCAAACTCGATGAAACTTGAAACACAGCTTCTCTAAGATATTAGGAACCTATTCTAATCAAAGATCGTAGAGATCCATGCCAAGGTTCCTTCCTTTTTCAGTTTGAGAGAAGTCTATTCTAGAACTGTGCCAAATCCGAAAACTGAGATTCAAGAGATTTGGGACTTTCTCATGGGTGGATGATCAACAATATGATCTCAGATATATACCCACTTGTCACAGCAAGCCAAAGCACAGCAGGAGCACAAGAGAAAACTCACGGATCTAAGAAAGCCCCAAAACAGCAAATAAACAATAAGAACACAAAGGACTGATCTTGAGCAATCTGGTTGGATTGATTGAGATAGATGGATGATTGTTGTTTACAGCCACTCCAATCTAGGAGGACAAAGCTCAACTCGTGAGCACTCACTCTCAATCCAAACCCTAGAACCTAGCTCTCCCTTCTTTTCTCCTCAAAACCCTAAACCAAAATAGGGCAGCACAAATGGGGTTGCCTCTGGCAGCTCTCCTCCAGCGGCAGCAGCAGCAACACCCAACAGCCACACCCCTCTATTTATATGGAGACTAATCATCTAGGGAATATTCCATTAGGACACCCATTAAACCCTAACACACAATGGGTTAACACAACACACGCATCTCAAAGCGCCGTCTTCATCGTCGATTGATCTAAACCGCTTCACCATGCGCCAACCCACGTCGCGGTTTAGTCAAAGGCCACCAAGGCGGTATTTGGTGAAATTACCAAAATACCCCTTCTCGATCCTTCTCCAAGAATCGAGTCCACAGATCCTGAAGCAATCCCAAGTTTAACCACGTGTAGGTTGATCAACGGCTCCATGTCGTCAAGTCTCTCCCGTCTGGATCCCACCGGCACCACTGAGCACTTGCAACGACTCCCGTGCCGCTTGATCCAACCAGTCGCACTGAACCGCCCGTTCGATCATCCATGTCCATTCTGCGCCCCGCTTGAGTCCTCTGACATCACTCGGCATCCTTGATTGTTCTGGACCTCAGCTCTCCAAGCTTAGTCCCGATCCACCTCGCCGCTGACCGTCATAGACCTGCAAGCCACCTGCACAGCAATAGACGAAGAAACCATTTCTGGGAACAAGTTCTTCACAACTTGACCCACGTTAGCCAAAACATGCATCATGCAACACATATGCACTGATGAACATGAACTTGACCTAACCCAAAAATAATTCTCCAATTTAAACAACATTCAGCTCAATTCATTCCAAAAGCGGTACTACCGCCACACATTCACCGGTATTATCGCCATGCGGTGATACCGCTCAAAGCACTGCGGTCATACTGCCACTCGGAGAACCCAAAATCTCCAAAAACAACTCCTCTGGAAAAGCCATACCGCACACACGCGGTCATTCCGCCATACGGTACTACCGCTCCTCGAGGAAATCCAAAGCTCAAAAGACACCTTCTCTAGAAAAAAAATGTACCGCCATTTACCTTGCGGTACAACCGCTCGCGGTAGTACCACCACTTCCCCAGCGGTACTACCGCTCCACAAAAATCCGCAAAGTCCTCAGAACAACGTCCTTTGCCACGTGGATGCTCCAGATCATCTAGGCCGTTTGGACCGTGCCTTTAAACCATTGGATTTGAAGCACTGCTCAAAGTTGGAACATCTCAATCAGTTTGGGCCGTCCGATCTCGATCGGACGCCACAAGAAAACCAACGTGGCCATGGACTCGCGGTAGTTCCGCTCACTCTCTTGCGGTCATACCGCTCACCGGTAGTACCGCAGCTTCAACGCCGGTACTACCGATTTTCCTAACACTTGCTGAAAACTTCAGATTTCAACAAACTCTCAAAGCAATTGCCAATTGTCTCACCACCTAAGATCATGAGCATGTCCACATGACATCCACAATGTCCTCATGACATCCACATAGATAGATAGAGATAGAGAGAGAGAGAGAGAGATATGAGCGGTGGCGCTAGAGGTGGAGCTCTGTATCATCCCAAATTTCCAGAGTTTTTGAAAATTTTGAAAACTTTAAAAATTAACCATTTGGTTTTATTAATTCTTTAAAGTTTAACTTGTAATTTAGAATTTTAAAAGCAATTTAATTTGAATTAAATTAAAACTTCAATTAATTCAAGTTGGTTTAATTGAGTTTTCTAGATCTTAATCAGATTTAAAAATAAAAAGTATTATTTTAAGCTTTCTCTTGGTTTTTGTTGGATTTTAAAATTGGTTTTTTCCTTTTGCCTTATGTTAAAAATAATTAATTACAAAAATGAAAATCAAAAGTCAAGCTGAAAATATTTTTATTAAGTTCCATATAATTCAAGGGATTTCTGTGAATTTTCCTAGAATTTTTGGACGGCTTTAGCTATTTTCTAAAAATGCCTTTTCTTTTCTGGTATTTTCTAAATTCGAAATCCTTTTTAAAATCTCCCTCCGGCTCTTGGGCCGAATTCCTCCTGACCCGCCTCGCCGTTCTCTTCTCTCTCTCGCTGACCGGTGGACCCGCCTTGTCAGCCCCGGTCGTCTTCAACCTCCCGCCTCCGCCGCGCCCGTTCTCCCTGCCGCGGATCTCACCGAGCCGCGCCACTTCCTCGCCATGCCCTAGCAATCTACCCTGTCCCATCCGGTTGCGCTGCCCGTTCCCGCCTCCGCCGCACCCGTGCGCCCCGCTTTCCCTTCTTCTCCACGCGGTCAATTCGGCACCCGCCGCTCGCCATTAAAGGCCGACACACCCTCCACGATGTCCTCCTCCCTCAGCCCTCCCCGCGCCTATTTAAGGTGCGCACTGGGATCGCCTTGAGCTCCTCTAGCTCCTCCCCCAACCCACTCTTCCTCTCTCGCCATCTTTTCACCGTATTTCGCGAAGAACCACCGCCGGCCGTGAAGCTTTCCTCCGCATCCGCCGCCGCCGTCAAGCCTCCTCCGGTGCCATCGACCTCGCCTCCGGCATCGCCAAGATGAGGGCTTCCCCGTGCGCACCTCCCCGTCCCCGGAGCCCTACCGAAGCGCCGCCGCCTCGTTCAACCACCGCCGCCGTGTTCAACCGCCGCCGCCGCCGCCTTCCTCGCTCGCCGTCGGTCTTCCCGTGCCACCGCGTCCTCCAAACCGTGAGCACTGTGTTCACCTCGTCGAGATCTAGCCACCGGTGCCCTCGCCGCCGGCCATCTCCCAGCCTATCGCCGGCGACATTCGGCTCCGTCGTCGCCGCCGGGCAAGACATGGTCTTTGAGGTGGCGCCACACCAGCGCCGCGTGGCACCACGTCAGCCCTCCGCTGACGTGTCAGCCCCGTCAAGCCCAGTCAGCAGCCCGCGTGGCATTTAACCGATTTTCCTGTTGAAAAACAATTCGGAAAATCAGGAAATCTCCAATTCTAGCATTTCATGTGTTTTTCCCACTTCCTTTGGCCATAACTTCTTCATTCGAACTCCGATTCGAGTGATTCAAATTTCTAAATTCATTATCTTCCTATTAGTATTTATTTTGTATTTATTTGAATTTTATTTGGTATTGTTTTATTTATTTAGCTTTGTTCACACGTATAGATTCCGGTGTTTCGGACGACTTTGCAGACCCGACGACCAAAGAACCTCTACTCTTCAACAAAGGCAAGTCGAAGACCTTTGATCATATTGAACCCATCTTTATAAAAGTATATTGTTTGATATAAACATGCATTGCTAATTTTATAATAAATGGTTTCGGGGATTAGTTAAATACCTAATTGCCATTATACCTCCTTGCTAAATTGCATCGACATGTATCCTTGAATGACATAAATCCTTGGATACCCTAGGATGGTTAATTATTAGTTGGACATGATGGTAATACCAACTTGGGTATCGTGTTATGCTTAGCCAATGCTTTAGTTATACGATAGACTCACGATCACATACTCAAAGAATGTTTGAATTTAACTAAAGGAATTATGGAACCGTGGCGGAGCCACTATTGATAAAAGATGTTGTGCCATGGCAAAGGTTGTCATTTGGCCGGGTTGAACGAAATTGATTTATGCTCGGACGAGTAGGCGGTAGTAAAGGTGGGTGTGTAAGCACATTTGGAATGCGAAAATGTCGCGTCGAAGCAACCAACTAAGGACTTAACCTTGAACCATTGATCTGGGTCATCTCGTGCAACCACATGTCCAGGATGGGGTGGACCAGGTGTAATAATTAGAGATGCCTGAGTCAGTTCTATGCTAATGGGAATGGCGCAAGAGGGGGCACGAATCCGGGGGGTTATAGCCTAGCGGAAGCGAAACCTTATCGAGAGCAGAACCGAGTCAAGTGGACCTTTGTAAAGACTTGGTGGTGGTCTCTACTTGATTCACACATCCAAGGAAACATGTGTCGTATCAAGCGATCACTTCTTGTGGGTAAAGTGTGCAACCTCTACAGAGTGTAATATCTATTCGAATAGCCGCGGCCTCGGTGATGGTCATGCCTGGTGATTTCATGCAAGGGGTAGACTTTTGTCAAATGTTGGAATGGGTTGGTCGAATCTAGTAGATGGTTATGGTTGATGGTTGGGAAGTGAACCCTGTTCACTAGTTGTTTCAAAGAAAATTGATTACGTATGTATTAATCTTTTAAATTGTGCTTTGCAATCTACTTACTGTACTTAATGTCAAATATTGCTTTCTGCAAAATAGCCATAAAGCTATCCTTGTCAAACCTTGCATGAATATTACTTGCATACATTTTCTCTGCGACTTGCTGAGTACATTCAAAGTACTCACGGCTTTATGCCCTCTGGTTAATCAGTCGCTGAAGAAGAACCTAGAAGCACCGAGTTCTACGAGGAAGACTTCTTTGAAGACTGTGCGAATTAGGTTGCATCCTTCACTCGATTGCCTGTGGGCATATTGGGTGATCTCCACCAGATGTTTTGTTTCCGCTTCAAGCTACTCTTTTATTGCTAAGCCCTGTGTGGCAAACGTTGTAAGACTTGACCATAAGGTCTCTCTTGCTAAATAATATTAATTTGTCTGCTTCATCTATAGTTTGGTTGTGTGGATATGATTACACCAATGTTGCAATTGTGTGAGCTAGCTACTGATCATGGGACTAGTTCAGAATACACAGAGGGTCCTGAGGTTGCATACTCGGGGTCCCGAGAAGCTCACGCATTGGCTGGAGGTGAGGACATCGATAGCCACACAAGAAGCAAGAGGAGATGGTGGAGAGTTAAAAAGAAGGATAAGGAAATAAAAAGAAGAGAAGAGAGGAAGATAAAAGGAAGGATAATCATAACGTTCTTACGTCCGACCCGTAAGAAAATATCGAACGGCGTCGCAGGCTCCCAGCCACTCATTCACAACTAGGCTCACAGCCACTCATTCCTCATCTGGTTGTGTGTATGTGTGATCGTCTATCTAACTCAAAAGGTTCTCCTCTCTCTCTTGGATGCTCCAGTGTCGAACCACCACCATTGAGCTCCTAGGCGCGAGCTCCTTCCTCCCCTCTCCCACGCGCAGCACGCGAGTTTCTACCTCGACGATGAGCTACACGAGAAGCTCCCTCGGTGAAGACCTGTGCGGCGAGGAGGAATGCGTGCGGGGATGCCGCAGCCACCCCGGCGGTGTCCTCTACGCGGAGATCATTGAGGATGTAGAGCGCCGAGAGCACAGCCCCGACGAGGAAGCACACCGCGGTGTGCGCCACGAGGACGAGGTGAGTGGGTCCGAGGAAGATGGGCGCGTGGGAGTTGGGTTTGCCGGGCCTCTGCGGGAAGGTGAGGTCGGAGAGGAGGAGGTAGGAGAGCACAAGGACAACAAAGGCGATGTCGTGGAGCGACACGGTGGTGGAGAAGGTGAGCATGGATGCCATGCCCAACATGTTGAGTTGCTTGATGGAGAAGATGTAGTAGTGGTGGTGCGAGCGCCGGGTGGGCGAGGTCAGCGTCGGGTGTAGCGGCGAGGGCGGTAGGCTGGACAACATCTAGTCGTGGTATGTTTTGTCGCAGACGTTTGCTCAGTTTGTTGCTACAGTTGGCTCGAAATGTTGCATAGAGTGTTTTTTTATTGTTGCGGCATTGTTGCATCAAATGCTGCAGCAAGATGTATTTTTTGTTGCAATGGTATTTTTTATTTGTTGTAATATTTTGTTGCAGCCCCTTTACCATTTAATTGTTGCACGTATTCTCTAGAATTGTTGCAGCAGTTTTTCTCTATTGTTGCAGAAAGTGATTTATTTTGTTGCAATACATCTTCCTCAAATTTTGTAAGAAAATGATTTTGTTGCAACTGTTGTCGCTGATTATTGCACACATATAATCAAAATGTTTTATATGTATTTGAATGTTTCCACTGTTATTTTCAAAATGTTGCAACGTTGTAACATCAATTTTTTTTTGTTTTGGGATATTTGTACTATTTTTTAAAAGCACAACCATGTTCTATACTGATGGTTTAATGCATTTTCGGTGAGAATTTGGTATTTTTTTTCCAAATTTTTTCTTGGCATTGTATTTATCATTTGCGCATTTTGTTGCACACATGGATTGTTTTTGTTGCAAACATTGTGTTTGGATGTTGGGTCGGAGTGTACGATGGGAAACTTCCAATCGTATGTCCAAGTGCTAGTTGTGTCAAAAAAGGAAAGGAAAGAAAAGGAAAAGGAAAATAAAAAGGGGGAAATAAAATAAGATAGGAATTAGGGAAAAAAATTGGGGTTTTCTTAAGTCTAATCAAAATTGAGTTTACAAGATTTTCGAGAAAAGTCAGTTATTTTGCAACCACAGATTTATGAGAATACACTGCTTTCCATACCGATTCAGCATACATTTAATTGTTTTATCATTTCTATTTCTTTCTAAAGAAAAATAAAATAAAAGAAGGGGTAACACGCAGCGATGACATGCAACATCGCGCTATCGCGCAGTCTATTCACTAGTAAGATTGGGAAAGAACCGAAGTTCTACTGGTGCACATGTTTGATGAATTTTTGTACGCAAAATTCATGAAATAAAAAAAAATAAAAATAAAGACGTACATGTAAGTCAATGTATATATTGACACGCGGCATAACTGCAGCCTGCAGCGTACAAAATTTCATGAAGCAAGACTGACGTGCGGCGGTGCGGGGCTTGCGTCGTAAAATATTTTTTCTATGTGTGACATATCCAATATTAGACTCCTTTGGTTGGATTCCTCTAAGGAGCATAAAGATTGAAACGGGTCGCAAATCCAACGAATGG
Source organism: Phyllostachys edulis (assembly GCA_036346405.1). NCBI lineage: Eukaryota > Viridiplantae > Streptophyta > Magnoliopsida > Poales > Poaceae > Phyllostachys > Phyllostachys edulis. Next base: position 54,179,715 of record CM070547.1, on the reverse strand, counting down.
TTTAAAAGACAGGGTCTCTTGAAAATTAGAGATCAACAAGTATAAATTAGATGTTTAACTTGGTCGCCGCATCAGCAGATTACACGATCGCCTCCTTGGCTGATTCGGTGGTGGGCGTAGAATTGATGCATGTGTTGAAACACTCGATAAGGGACGTAGACATCGTACCGAAACTATTCTTGATAGGGTTTAGTCTTTAAATAAGACCTTCATATATTCAGAAAGAGATCAATCAATTTATAAAGAGGTTCCTTCATATTGTGTCCCCATCTATTATCTCTCTGTTGATTGTCTCTTATTGGTGATCGGTCAATTTCTTCCTACAACGACTACGTTCTTCAACACGTTATCAGTACGAATCGTTCTACACGAATGAATCGGTATGTCGTCGAGATTCTCTCTTTCAATCTCTAATCTTGCTATTAATTAATCTGGTAGATTAATTTGCTTGAACCCGATTAGATCTATTAAGTGCTAATTATGGTTCTAGATCTATTTAATAGATAATTACGATTAATTAATGATAATTGTCGCAACTAGATTGAATATTTTGTGCTAAGATGAAATCGAATCTGTTCATCTTTACTGTTCACACGTGAAAAAATGGGCAATCTGTTGCCGGCCCGACGCCGGCCATCGCCCCTGCGGGCCCGATGCCGCCCGCACCATCGCGATCGCCTTGCAGTTACCCGCGATCACCGCACGCCATTACTCGCCGCTTCCATGGGCCACGGGCCATTGAGGCCGGCCTGAAGCCATTGCGCACTGCCCGGCGGTGCCGCCCGTATGCACTCGCCGCGACACGCCCCGCAGTCGCCTCTGCCTGGTCGACGCCCTCCTCACGGCTCGACGCCAAAGCCATTGCGCCACTGTCGCGCGGTCGCGCCAACCGTCGCCGCCACTTGCACAGGGTAGGGGAAACCGTAAATCCCCTCACCTCTTTGCAAGCGGTGGGTGGCCAATCCTAAAATTTCGCAAATCGACCCTCGGAGTTTTGAAAATTACAAGGAAACTTTCACGGATAAGGGAATTTTGCGGACAACACCCTAGAGTTTGGGAAATTTGCGGCGGATTTCGGTTATTTATATATTTTTGTAGAATAACCCCTTAGGAATCTAATTTTTATGACAAATTAGTATATCTCATGGTTATTGTGTATTTTAAACCCTCGGTTTATGGTTATTTGCTTTAATATTATTTATTTTTATGACCTTAAATAATCCTAGAAACATGGTTTTGGGGCATATGAGCTTCCATAATTTTTGTGAAACCTTAGACTTAGCACACCTTGGAAGCTTCATATCAATGGGTTTTTATTTGTTTTTCCTAGCTTTATTTGTAGAATTTTTTTTCTGTCATATTGATAATTCTAAAAATTATCCATATACCTCATTAATTAGCAAAAAATCATAATAATTGTTAGGAAAATTCTAGAAAATTCATAAAAATATCCGTTGAATAGATATTAAACCAATCTTTACTGATTTTGCAATATTCATGCTTTAGACTCTATTTTACCTGTAGTAAAAATGAATAATTATATGAACCTAATGTAGGAGATGTTAGACATCGTAAAGAAAGAATTTGTTGAGCTTACCTTGAATGGCAACAACTACCTCACTTGGTTGATGGACGCAAAGATCAGCCTGAAGTATCGATCTCGTGGAGCTGCCATGACTGAGCAAGAAGCTGGCGCCCCTGCCATCCAAGAGGTCACTAGGTATGCAGCTCTACACTTCCTAAGGCACCACCTCCATGAAGACCTGAAGTCTGAATATTTAATAGAGGAGGACCACTAGCACTGTTGAATTCCCTGAAGGAATGCTATAACCAGTAGAGATCTGTCCTTCTCCCAGAAGCACAACGAGAATGAACTAACCTGAGTTTTCAGGACTTCATGACCGTGGCAGGATATAACTCTACCATGCACAAACTTATCTCCAAATTGATGTTCTGTAATCAGGCAGTTACAGAAGCCGATATGATAGAGAAAACGTTGTGCACCTTCCACCCCAATATGAGGATGTTGTAGAAATAGTACCGCAATGCAAAGTACTTGAAGTATTCTAAGCTGATGTACACTCTGCTAGAAGCAGTGAAACATGCAAGAACTTCTGATGAAAAACCATCACATACATCCTACTGGGATGATAGATGTGCCTGAAGCACACGCAAATGCTCAGTATGCTAGCAAAAGCAAGGACCACAGAAAAGGTCAAAAACAGAATGGGGGCAAATGGAAGAAGGTTGGGATGCAGAGAGGTAGGGGTAAACCCCATGGTAGAGGAGCAGGTAAAGGGAGGCCCTAGAAGCAAGAATCAGGTAGCAAGACTGCTCATCCTCCCTAAATGTGCTTCGGATGTGGTTGCACCGCCCATTGGTCGCGCACTTGCCGCACCTTGCAGCATTTGGTCAACCTCTACATGCAATCCACGGGAAGAGTCAAGATGACTCAGGGGAGCAAAGTTGAGGCTCACTTCGCCGCTTAGCCCGCTCTGACTGGACCGTCTCCTAGCCAAGACGTCGAGAAGAATGATTACATGATTCTTGACGATGGCTCAAGGGGAAGGCACCTCCATGGATCACGATGATCTTCTTGGGTTGGAGCTCCTGGACCTTCATAAGGACAGCCAGGATCCATTTGGAGACATGAAGTAGTCTCCTTAGATCATTTTTTTGCATATCAATTTTAGTTTTAGTTCCCGATGAACATTGGTTTATTCATGCTTATGTTGAGCATTTATCTTTCATTATTTTCTTAGGCTAAACTCTTGACATTATTATTTTTCCAGATTAATTCAATTCATTATCTTATTGGTCAATGTGCGTTCTATTTCATTTCGAACTATATTTCCTGTTGAATAATTGTTTGATTATAAATCATGTTTTAAACATAGAACAACCCGGTTCGATCAAATGGCGGAAGAGGAAATCTATCTTGTAGACAATTGCACCACTGATTCAATTTTTATGAAAACTAAATATTTTCGGACATTAACTAAGAAAACTGGAAATATCATGACCATCGCCGGAAATGATGCTCTCATTGTCGGCACTGGAAGGGCCGTCATGGTTCTCCCTATGGGTACATGTATAATAGTCGAGGATGCTCTTCTGTATCATGAATCTAAACGTACCCTCCTCAGTTTTAAAGACATTCGTTTGAACGATTTTCATGTAGAAACCAATAATGAGAATGGTACAGAATACCTAGTCATGACTAAGTAGGATGCCAAAAGCAAGTTGTCGAAAAACTCCACTCTTTCTCATCAGGATTGTACTACACTTATATAAAACCTGAAGTTTATGTTGCGATGAAAATAATTGTTAAACATCTAGAAATTTTTTAGATCTGGCATGATCGTCTCATCGTGGTTTGGGTATGATACGAAAAGTTAGTAATAATTCTTTTGGTCATAACATAAAAATACAAACTTTCCTAGACCCGAAGATTTCATGTGTCCTACTTGTGCCAAAGGAAAATTGATTACTAGACCCTCTTATGTGAAATTAAGAGATGAATCACCTAGTTTCCTAGAGAGAATTCAGGGTAATATTTGTGGACCTATCCAACCCTTGTCAGGCCCCTTTATATATTTTATGGTCTTGTTAGATGTCTCTACTAGATGGTCCCATGTTTGCCTGCTGTCTACATGGAACCGTGCTTTTGCAAATTAATTGCCCAAATAATCATATTAAGAGCCAATTTTCTAGACGAACAGATTAAGTCCATTTAGATGGACAATGCTGGCGAGTTTACCTCAAAGACATTTAATGATTATTGTATGGATCTAGGCATTAAATTAGATCATTCAGTACCACATGTCCACTCTCAAAATGGCCTCACGGAGTCATTAATTAAAAGAATAAAACTTATTGCTAGGCCACTCTTACAGAATTATAGGTCGCCCACTTCTTTGTTGGGGTCTTTGACATCACAGCATTAATCCAACTCGGACTCCATTGCATGTCATCTAAATTTCCCCCTTGCAATTAGTGTGTGGAAAAGAACCAAGTATTTCCCATCTGCGAAAATTTGGATGTGCTGTGTACGTGCCAATTTCACCACTGCAGTGTACAACCATGGGCCCTCACTGGAAGTTGGGGACTTATGTAGGTTTTGAATCTCCGTCAATTATTAAATACCAAGAGCCGATGATAGGGAATCTGCACACGGCTCGGTACACTTATTGTATTTTTGATGAGGACAATTTTCCGGCATTAGGGAGAGGAAGGTGTTGGTGATATGCCCTAGAGACAATCATAGAGATGATTGTATCACGTATATATTTATGAGTTATAGAATTAATGTTATTATGTTCCTTGAATGAATTATCATTTATAAATATTAACAAGTTTGTGACTTATTGGTGAAGCTCTTTAACTTATATGATGTCATTCTAAATGTATCTCTGGTCTGATGTCACTAGCTGGAACACTAGTGATTTATCGACAATCACATGTATTGATTGATGACCATGTTTCACCAGTCATGGATATGGAGATATCGAATCAATAATGTGAACACATGTTAGAGAACATGGTGTTGGATTGACCCAACTTGAGACAGTTTGCCTCAAGCAATGATGGTGTATAATCCTTAGACCTAAGATCAGCATGGTTTCCAACATGTGTAATAGTGCACTTAGGGGTTGCCAAACACTACTCCATAACTGAGTAGTTATAAAAGTAGCTTTCGAGTATGCTATGAAACATGCAGAGGGATGTGACTGGTCGGATATGGGATTTGCCACTCCTAACATAACAGGAAAGATATCTCTGGGCCCCTCGATGTGGTCGGATAAAGAAAGTGCATGGCCATGCCACTAGTGGTCGAAGAGTCGACCACATGAAGTTATCCATCACTTGATAGAGAAAGTATTGAACAGTCCATGGATGACAAATTATCTCACCTAGAGTTGAACCAGATATCGTGAGGCAAAGGGAGAATACGCAAGCAAGTCATTTAGTTCGACCAGATATGGACTGGTCGTATGGAGATATGAGTTGGCCGTAGACTGGTCGAACATAATCACTAACTGGTCATAAAATGGTCGTAAGGAGTTACGAACTGGTTGTAACTAAATATGAACTGGTCGTATAGAGATACGAGCTGGTCGTAAGTGACAAGGACCTGGTCATAGATCATATTGCATTAATGTTCATCCGATATAATTTATGTGTATTCGGGAATCGTTATGTCCTGCTAGGAGCTGTTAACGACTTGTGGTCGGAAAATAGTTTCCGAGTCACAACCGATTACGCATGAACCAACAGGGTTACACATTTAACGGGTTGGAACAAATGAATTTGAATAAGATCCATCATGAGATCTTTATAAGGGAATGCATGAGGCTGTTGGGATATACGACGTGAGTTGCTCCACCGAAACCCTAGCCGTCATCTTCTCGAAGGCCCTGCCATGCGCATTGGTGCTAGCACACCAGCGTACGATGACATGTGGATACCATAGAGGCATTGCTGTGGTTGCTGCTGTGCTGGTCAAGGATGATCCATGACCTTCGTAAAGAACGCGATAGGTTGCTGGAAGAGAGGATCGGTATCGAGGATGCTGGACGATCGACTATGACCACCACATCGATGCGCTCGACATTGGATCAGGCTGCTCCAACTCTTCTTCCGCTGCACTGCGAGTCTAGTGGTAACGATATATGATCTCTTGCTTGCACGGCTTCCGTGTTTACGTGGTAGATTTTTTAATTACCATCTAGTGTAGCCTACCCGTATCCCTACAGAAGGTACCATTTTAAAGAATGCCGAGAAATAGATTGGAATGCCACTGGCATTCAGTTCTTAGATCCACTCACCAAAGACTCAGAATTGGAAGTTTGGAGAATAATAGATTTGTAACAAATAACTAATAATCTGCAAATGTCTTCACTAATCTTAAGGGAGTAGCAAAATCACAAATACCTGTAGTAAATGCATCGAAGAGAGTGGAAGTACCCCAAAAGGATACTGATCCCACTCATGCCCGTCATGCAAAGAAGAGGGGAGACCTTCGGGCGCACGAGACTTAATTCCACGAAGACGTTCGCAGAAACAAAGAACCGAACAAGACAAATCACTCCATAAGACAGTTGAGGAACCTCAACATGATGTTGAGAAAATACTTGAAGTGATCCATCCTAAGGATGGTAACCCTAGCGAAAATTTGCACGCACAATCTAATGACCGGAGATCGGAATACCCTAACTTCATCACCATGGGAAATCACGAGGAGCTGGAAGAAATAAATGAAGAAATTTCCACAAATTATGTGGATTCAGGAGAGTCATATAAAAGAAAGACTACAGTTATCGACATATATTTTGCCTCTAAAATTGCTAAAACTCTTGAACTGGATCCAGAACCAAAGTCCATAGTAGAGTGCCAGAGGCGCTCAGATTGGGTCAAATGGAAAGAAGCAATTGAGGCAGAATTGCACTCGCTAAATAAAAGGAAAGTATTCGGCCATGTTGCCTGAATACCTCCTAAAGTGTTCCCTATAGGATCCAAATGAGTTTTCATCCGGTAGAGAAATGAGAACAATCAAGTGGTAAGACATAAAGTGAGGCTTGTAGCACAAGAGTTCACGCTGAGACCCGGCGTCGATTATGATGAAACCTACTCATCTGTGATGAGTGGAACAACGTTCCGATAGTTAATATAAATGGTAGCTTACATGAATTTAACAATGTAGTTGATGGATGTAGTGACCACATATCTGTATGGGTCATTGAATACAGATATCTATATGAGAGTCCCCGAAGGAATCAAAACTCCAGATCCTAATAATACTAATCGCAACATGTATAGTGTCAAACTGCATAGGTCGCTGGCATTAACACTCTTCTCAAATACCTCCAAGGTACACAAGATATTGGCTTATTTTTTTTTCCGGAAGAACCAAGACTTGACCATGGTGGGATATACGGATACTGGCTATCTGTCTGATCCCCACAATATCAAATCTCATGCTGGGTTTGTATTTCTATGTGGTGGTGCAGTCATCTCTTGGCGGTCATTTAAGCAGACTTTGGTAGCTACTTCTACCAACCACTCAAAAATTATTGCACTATATGAAGCCTCATGTGAATGTATTTGGCTCAGATGTGTGATTAGCCATATCCAGAAGTCATGTGGCATTAACACTGTCGATACTTCCACAATTATCTATGAAGATAATGCTGCTTGTGTTGCAGAAATGCAAATGTGTTATGTTAAAAGTAATATCACGAAGCATATTGCTCCCAAATTCTTCTATCCTCATGAACTCCAAAAGAACAATGAGGTGAAGATCCCGCAAACTAGATCTTGTGAAAATCTAGATGATTTATTCACTAAGACTTTGCCTACGTCCAGTTTCCAACGATGTGTTCGTGTTATTGGAATGAAGTGGCTTGGAGAGTTGCAGGGATCAAGGGAAGAATGTAACATCCCAAATGTACAATCTGGGTTTATTCAAGTATAATTATATGTGTAGAAATTAAAACTTTTTCCCACATCTTGAAAACCCCTAATTTCTCATGTAGTTCTGGTCCAAGAGTTGTGTAATCCAAAAACACAAAGCTCTTGTTGACCCAAAAGTCAAATTCATTTTTCCAATTGTCTAAATCTGGTGTCAAACATTGGGATATATTTTCCTGGTCCCAAAACTGATGTGGGACCCTCTGAAAAATATCACAAGTTGTAAAACTAGTTTGATAAATTTTGGAGGTAAAACAATCCTTTAAACAACCTTAACGAATTTCCTGAGAAAAATGCATTGCACAATAACCTCTGGAAATTTTATGCAAGGTTAATCTCATTGTCAGCAAGCTCCAGTTAAAATTTCATTAAATTTGGAGTTCATTTGCTATCTCAAATAATTCTGCTAAGTTTCAATTTGTTAAAAACTAAATTTAAAAGCCTACATTGTTCCTTGGGCTAGCCACTTTGCAAATCTGGTCGGCCCAACCCCATCGACCTCCTTCCCCACCTTGATGAGGTCGTAGTCGTTGGATCCAATCCAAAGGCCACGACCTCCCCTCCAACGCACCCAGACCTCCCTTGAAGTCCTCACGGACCGCGTGGACCTCCTCGGGTCAACGTGGGCGCCAGACCTCCTCCGCAGTCAACACCGCAAAGGCTTTCCCACCTCATCAGGTCGTAACCGTTGGATCAAAGATCCACGGTCATGACCTCCCCTGTGTGTTAAATCCCAAAGACCTCCTCACCTTGTCCAGGTCATAGCCCTTGGATTAAGATCCAACCGGCCCTGACCTCCCCTTGTTATCGAACCTCAAAGACCACCTTCCACCTTGGCGAGGTCATAGCTGTTGGATTTACATCCAACCGCTCCTGACCTCCTCCTCTTAAGCTAACTATCAGACCTCCCTTTGCACTCACTTGAGGTCGTAGCCGTTGGATCAGATCCAACAGCCCACGACCTCCCCTCAAAATGTCCAGCGCACAAAACCTCCCCTATTTCATGTTGTGCGCCGTTGGATTTACATCCAAAGGCCACGACCTCCTCTCGAAAAACATCACGGCTAGGTCCTTCACAAGACGTGAGGTCGTTGCCCTTAGATCTAAATCTAATGGCCATGACCTCCCATGTGTGTTGTGCAAGCCCAAGACCTCCTTTGCGCCACGTGCGAGGCTCGGGACCTCCTGTTTTGATCACCACCGTTGGATCAAAATCCAAAGGTCTTGACCTCCCCTCGCTTCACGCAAAGCCTCGAGACCTCCCTTTGGTTGTGTGCCCTTGGATTTTAATCCAAAGGCCATGACCTCCCCTCATGTTCTAAGGCCGCAGGCGTTAAGTCCTCCTCGAGGTCCGTGACTGTTGGATTGAAATCAACGCCTTGGACCTCTGTCCCCTTTTCCACGTGCAGATCGCGTTATGGAAATCGGAGGGCCACGACCTCCCTTTCCAAATCGGGTGGTGTGACCTCCTCCTTCCATTTTGAACCTTACCGTTTCAAATCAAACCGAGGGTCATGTCCTCCTCGGGTTCTTATCCAACGGTTGGGAGGCATGCCTGTTCTTCTCCTAGCTCATGCGCCAGACGCCATGGCAGGAGGAGGTCGGTGGCATGTCTTGTCCAACGACTCTATGCTGTCAAGATTTAATGCGTGTCAGTGCCTTTCCGCCCTAGCCCATGCTCTGACCTACCTACTCTGTCCCATCCATCTTGTCCAACTCCATGGACCTTCCGTGGACCTCCCTTGGGCTAAGCTCACCATGAGCTTAACCCGTGGTCCAGGACCTCTTTTTGCCCTAGCTATAAAACCCCCCCACTGATGCCCTTGGCTTCTTTTACACACCATTGAGCTTGGCCTTGCTGCTTATTTGGTGAGCATCTCCTCCACCGACCTACCCTTTTGGCCGCCTTTGTTGAAGTCCTTGGAGCTCCTCGGTGGCGGTGCTTGATGGCTCCTCTTCAACCTCTTGTTCACTTTGTGCTCCCTGCACCTCTGGAGTTAACCCTAACCCCATTTGGGTTGACATTTTCAGAAGAGGCCTAACTTGGAGCTTGGAGCTTGGAGTTGGCCGTGGAGCAACCCTTCTTCCCCAACTCCGGTCCTCCACGTCCCCCAACATCTTCAGCACCCCCCCCCCGCGACCTCCAGGTAACCCTCCTGGTAGTCCTTTAGCTCTGGGCACCTGCATGTATGTTGTTGCGGAGCTTGGCACACGCTGAATGTTCATTGCGGAGCTCATTATCGCTGTTTGTGTTTTGGCCGTGTGTTTTGCGCCGCCAATCCACGGCTCGTCGCCGTTCAGGCCACCTCGCTTGGGAATGGTCTGGCGTGTAGCGCAACACTATTGCGCACACGTTGGTGTCCTGGATGGCGCCGGTGAAGTCCTCATCGCCGCGCCGAGCCTTGGTAGCCTCTCGGGATTTTCTTGGGACGACCATGGCACCGTGCCTTTGTCGTTAAGACAAAGACCTCCCCATTTTGGCTAATCACCTCCAATCATTGTAGCTTTTAATGTGTCCTTAGTCTTTGCAGGCGAGGTCTTGTGCCGTCCATCTTAGGTCTCGGCCGGGACCTCCTCGGGGCCATCTTAGCCATCTTGGACCTCCCTCGGGGTCCTCTTTGCAAAGACCACCCCGGTCTTTTGTAAGGACAACCCTAGGACGTCCCTCCATGCGATCTTGACCGCTAGGACCTCCTTGTGGGAGATCTTAGCCGTTAAGGTCCTCCTGTGTTGATCTCTACCGTGTAGGACCTCCCCGAGGTCCTCTCAACCTTGTGGACCTCCTCGGGTAAATCTTAGCCGCCTGCACCTCCCAAAGGAAATCTGAGCCGCTTAGGACCTCCCTTTGTTAGATCTTGGCCGTTCAGACCACCCCAAGTGGATCTGAACCGCCCAGACCTCTTTGTTGTTGTCTTGACCGTTAAGGTCCTCCCAGGACAATCTAGACCATTAAGGTCCTCCTTGGAAAATCTGGACCGTCCCAGACCTCCCTCGAGAGGTCCCGACGTGTAGATCTTCCTTGGGGAGATCTTGATAGTTTAGATCTTCCTTTGGAAGATCTCGGCCGCCAGACCTCCCTCGTTTGATCTGAACCGTCCGGTCCTCCCTCATGTGTTGTGGTTCGTTGGATGCGAGATCAACGGCCACGACCTCCCCTCCGGCCTTGCGTGGCGGGGAGGACATGGACCGTTGGATCCAAGATCAACGGCCCATGTTCTCTGGACTCATGCAGCGCGCGCGTTTTCCTCTGGAGGTCTTGGGCGTTGGATTTAAATCAGCAGTTCACGTCCTCCCTCTGCTTTTGGATGTTTAGAAATTCCGAGAAGCACTTATTTGTAAACTGAAAAGGGTAGGAACTTTAAAATGCATAACTAATTCAATTTCAATCCAAATAGGGTGAATCAAATTTTGTTAGCTCTGGCTTGACCTGGACTTTAATCTAAAAATGGTTAAGAGCCAGTTCAGCTCCAAAACACAGTTTTGCAAATAGATTTTAAAACTAACTTCAAATATACACCCAAACTAATGTTTAACTTGTAAAATACATAACTAATGCTCTGTAGATTATTTTTGAGTGAATCCAACTTTGTTGGTTTCCTCTATTAATGAACTTACTATGAAAATTAGTTTTGAGCTCGTTGCTGTTATAAAAATGAGGACTTGTGCATTACAATTTTGTTCAAGTTCTTGTTTTTGAAAAATGGTAGAAAGTGCAATCTAGCTCCAAATGAGATGAACTCAATTGTGTTATTCATCTCATGAGGTGCTGGTTTTGCTGTAAAAGTTTCAGTGTCACCACTTTTCTAGAAAATGTTGCCTCATAATTAAATTAGTGAATAGTGCAGTTTGGTATTTTTAGGGCTGAGCAGAATTGTTTTGCTCATATCTTTTGCATTAAGAATCCAAATCAATTGGTTCTTGTTGCTAAATTCCCTAAAAATCACCCTCTTGCTGCTGTAGAAAATTCAGAGTGTTTGGAGTTTGTTTGCTGTGTTGTCTTTGTTGTTTTCGTCGTTCTTATCGAATCTTTTCGTCTTTTCGATTAGATGCCGGCGGTGTATTGAACCCGTGAGTGATCCTCAGCAACAATTTGGCCAGCAACAGCAAGGCAAGCAGTTTGATCATTTCCATCATTGTCCCACTACTTTAAAGTCTAATATTTTGTTTAACTTGTATGTATGCATGCTTTTGTGTCAAAGTATTTTATCGCTTAGAGGTAGCTATTCTATTGCATAGTTGCCCTAAATTGTTACCCCGCCACAAACCATAAGTTACTAATATCGCTGGTGAATTAGAGCCCGTGATTTAAGTATGCTCTTTTATTGCTTTTACGGTGTCATGCTTAGCAATGCTTAGATAACGGTAGTAATGGGCGATCATCGACTTAGTCGATGGTCTTGATCACTCAAAACTGATTATTACTCCTATATGTCCAGCACTTGTGCTTTGGTTTAATTGTAAAATCAAAACTGAAAATAAAAGATTGATTTAGACTTGGGCATATTGGATGGATGGTGTGGTTTTTGGATGTGGTGGTATGCCTGAGTCAACAAGGACCGAATTCTTGCGCCATTGATCCAAGCAATTTTGCGTGCTAACCACACGAGGGGCATATGGAACCCCTCTTGACTAAGTACTTTGGGCGGTGTTAATTGGGGTCGCTCGGTTGGTGTGTTTTTAAAGATAAAATGTGTGTGTGATGTGGGAGGGGAGCATTAGCTTCCGGGTAGGTTGTGTGATGTCTCCTTCTCCCCGTGGGTTGTGCGACTCAGAATTAGCATTGTCCATTGGAAATGTCTCGTAGGACTTAGCCGTGCCGGCATACCAAAGGTAGTGTGCCTAATGGAAAGGCGGTCTGACGTGTGGGTACAATGGTACACCCCTGCAGGGATAAAACTATTCGAATAGCCTCGTCCTAGGTTATGGACACGCTTGGTTATTTCTCGTAAGAATTAGACTACATCCTTAATTAAAACTTGACATGGTTGTTGTGGTGACTTGGGTTAGTCACTTCTAGGTTGTTCTTGTTGTTGTTACTATGTTATCTACCTCGTTGAATTTCAACAATTAAAATGCTTTGTCAAATTGCCTTCAATCTATTATATTATTGCAAATGAAACTTGCTTTATGCTAAAATGAGTCCAAAGCCTCATCCACTTAAATAAAGCTTGCATGTAGCTATTTATAGTTCTGTTATCTACACGTAAGTCTTATGGAGTACTTTATGTACTCATCTCGCCCGTGGTTGTGGTATTTTTGTGGCTTTTGTTGCAGAGGAAGGAGGTGAGCCCCAAGGGCTTCACTCTTTGAGATGTGCTTCGGGTTTGACGACTAGCTTGGCGGTCCGGTTAGTTGCCTTGTGGGTAAAGGCACACTAATTGGCTTTTGTTATGGCCATCTTATGGCACTTTTGCTTCCGCTGTGTATCTTTGTAGTCTTGTTGTTTTTTGGCCAGAAGGCCCCTCTTTTGTAATGACCTATTCCTTTATTAGTATTAACTTCTGGTTTGTTGCTTATGTACTATGTGTTGTATGGAATTGATACATTCTTTTGTTGTGAGGTATGTATCCTGCATTCTGGGAAGTATACATCTCTCGAGACCGGGTTTATTTGGTTGATAATACTAGGGTCAATTGGATGGCTAAGTATTATGAGCTTAATAAATCCGGGTGCTCACAAAGAATCCCTTGAATCATAATCCAATTATGGTCATGAAGTTTTACCTTAATCCTAAAGATTAACCCAGAAGGTAAAGAGGTTGCACTCTTTTTTCCTTAGTGAGTTTTTCCTGAAGATTTCTCACATAAAGGTTTTTAACGAGGTAATGATACAATACAACTTGCGGATGCAATGTACTCTTTTCTCTGATCCCTTTTTTCTAACTGGTTTTTTGGGAGGAGTTTTTAATGAGACATGTGCATGACACGGTATTCGCCCAAGGGGAAGAGTTGAGAAACCCTAATTTAATGGTTGATGGGCTAAATACCGAAACTACTCCTGGTGGGTTTTAGTCTTTAAATAAGACCTCATTGTTCTCAAAAAGAGAAAAATCTATTAATAAAGAGGTTCCCTATATTGTATCTCCATTATTTGTCTCTCTATTGATTGTTTATTGTGTAATAATTGGTTGATTGAATTCCTACGACTGCTACGTTCTTCAACATCTGATACATACATGTACAAATCAGTTCACCACAGTAGACTAGGTTGGCATTGGACCCACGTGGCATTGTTGGGAAGCGCCCCCCTTGGTATGAATGGCATGCACATGTAACAGTTTAATTAATTAAAAGATTGCAGCAACAATCAAAGCAATCACATGGGCCGTTGGTTGGAGATTAAACGAGCATGGATTAAATGAGCGAAGCCGTGTTCATATCCAACCGAAAGTCATGCCATCGCGGTTGACAGGGGTGGATAACGAGTGTGACGTCCCGCGTCATTACCCTAAAGATAATAACATTTAGACATACAGATTACTATTTATTTACTCAGTAGAACGCTGCTCCAACGAATAGTAAACTTTTACCAGAGTTATACAGTAGAACAATAAGATAGAAAATGTACATTTTTATTCCAGTAATAGTCACGCAAAGCTATATTTCTTAGTACAAATATTATACAACTACAAAAGAGAACTTCTCCACTTCTCTTGCCTACCCTGAAGTACCAGCCGCCTATTCGTCCCACACGTCAACTATGGCGTCCATCTCGCCCTGATCATCGTAGTCAGTGCCATCTCCTCCTGCGATTGCTCCAGTACCTACATGTCCATCGTCCCACTCGAGATAGCTCCCGGCCGGACTAGGACCTACAAAGGAGAATACTAACAAGGTTGAGTACACGAGTATACTCAGTAGGCATTAATAGCAAAAATGCACTGGTTGACTATCTCTCGCTTATTATCACATTTTCTAAATCACCTCTTTTACGAAAATAATTTATTAAAACATTAAGTAGCAAATTTTAATACTGAAAACACTAATTGTCACTTTCGGAGAGAAGAAAGACCATCGGCGGTTCTCAGAGACTCCAATCCAGAGGTGGCATGAATTCATGATTTTGTATAGCACCGCCTTGAGCTTGTACCACTTTACCCATAGTTATTCTGAGCTCTAAATGAGCCAGGTCCCTAGCATTTCCTTATATGCGGGTTCGAGTTCAAAATACAGAATGTTGTCCAGGTTACGTGATCAAGTCTCCACCCATTACTTTCCGCTTCGGTCTGATTTAATCACGTTGTCGACCTCGCCACACACCGAAGTTCCAAAGAATGTTGGTTGAGGCAGCTCTCGTCCGTGCCCAACACTCCACCTTGGGGCAGCTCTCTTCTGTGCCCAACACTTCCGACGTGACCCATTGTGGAGAACTTAATTACGTAACAAGATAGCATTTTACGTCGCAAAACAGAAAATGGTTGGTCAATTTCTGACTTCAGCACCGAGTAAGAGTTTTGTTTGTTCTTATATTATAACCATATGTAAAAAGGGGCCCACCTCTTATCTCATCATCATCGTTGTCGTCGCGTTCCCCTGCCAGGGCCCCCTTTTACCCACTTATTAATTTTCATTTCTTTCCTCTACTCATTCTCATTCCTTCATATTCATCTTAATCATTTTCATCTCAATCATTGATTTAAGTTTTGAGAAAACAATTTTGATACAATAAACATATAATACAGCAAAATATGGTTTACATTTAAGATAACTATGTTTATGTTCAAGAGAATCGTTTGCCTTCAGAATTGCAGGAAAGGTTGGCATTGAGGAATCTCTCGATCAATCTGCTTCCGTCGGTCTTTGGTTCGCTTCTTCAGAGCAATACGACAAAGACGAATAATAATAATATAAGTAAATACATAGTTGATTTTGAGTGATATTATGGATACATAAGTTAGTGGCTTCTAATTTGTTAGCCCAATTTAATTTAAATAAAGCTTTTCAAACCCTCTGCTAAGTTAGTACACCCCACTATAGCCGTTCTACTGATTAGTTACTCGCTCTAGGTCGAAAATGCCTAAGCTCGTGATTAAACTAACTAGAAAAGAAGTACGAATCACCCTCACATTTCATTAAGTCTACCAATTTTTTATGCTTAATCAATTAATTGCTCCAATAATTATATAGCGTCGATATGCTAAAATTAAATGTGCTCAATTTACTGAGATAAATCTAATGCTATTTATTTATACGCGGTTTTACAAATTTAAAAGGTCAAATGATTATACGGTGATGACACCTACAATTAACGAGGTTCAATCTACGGTTTCTTTGTGAGCATTCGACGTTTATTAGGTTCATAATACTTAGTCATCCAATTGACCCTAGTATTATCAACCAAATAAACCCGGTCTCGAGAGATGTATACTTCCCAGAATGCAGTATGCATACCTCACAACAAAAGAATGTATCAATTCCATACAACACATAGTACATAAGCAACAAACTAAAAGTTAATATAAATAAGGATAGGTTATTACAAAAGAGGCCCTTAGGCCAAATAACAACAGTTCTAAAGAGACAACAATGAAGCAAAAGTGCCATAAAGATGGCTATAACACAAAGCCAATCGGTGTGCCTTAACCCTAGGCATCTCGACCGACCGCCAAGCTAGTCGTCAAGAAATCGCAACACG
This sequence comes from Phyllostachys edulis, assembly GCA_036346405.1. NCBI lineage: Eukaryota > Viridiplantae > Streptophyta > Magnoliopsida > Poales > Poaceae > Phyllostachys > Phyllostachys edulis. Next base: position 54,163,611 of record CM070547.1, on the reverse strand, counting down.
AAGCGCAAAGAGAGGCTCTTGAGCTCTCCTTCTTCCTCTGCAACAAAAGCCACAAAAATTGCCACAACCACGAGGCGATGAGTACATAAAGTACTCGCAAGACTTACGTGTGAGATAACAGAACTATAAATAGCTACATGCAAGCTTTATTTAAGTGGATGAGGCTTTGGACTCATTTTAGCATAAAGCAACATTTATTTGCAATAACATAATAGATTGAAGGCAATTTGGCAAAGCATTTTTAAATGTTGAAGTAACAACGAGAAATAACATAGTAACAACAACAAGATCAACTCGAAGTGACTAACCCAATAGTCACCACAACAATAGCATGAACTCCCGCTCATACCAACCATGTCAAGTTTTAATTAAAGGTTGTAGTCTAATTCTTACGAAATAACCAAGCGTGTCCATAACCTAGGACGAGGCTATTCAATAGTTTTATCCCTACAGGTGTACCATTGTACCCACACGCCGATCGCCTTTCCTTTAGGCACACTACCTTTGGTATGCCAACACGGCTAAGTCCTACGAGACATTTCCAATGGACAATGCTAATTCGAGTCGCACAACCCACGGGAGAAGGAGACATCACACAACCCGCCTGAAGCTAATGCTCCTCCCACATCACATACACATTTTATCTTTAAAACACACCAACCGAGCGACCCCAATTAACACCGCCCAAAGTACTTAGTCAAGAGGGTTCCATATGCCCTCGTGTGGTTAGCACGCATAAAATTGCTTGGATCAATGGCGCAAGAATTCGGTCCTTGTTGACTCAGCATACCACCACATCCAAAACCACACCATCCATCCAATATGCCCAAGTCTAAATCAATCTTTTATTTTTCAGTTTTTGATTTTACAATTAAATCAAAGCACAAGTCTTTGGACATATAGGAGTAATAATCAGTTTTGAGTGATCAAGACCATCGACTAAGTTGATGATCGCCCATTTCTACCGATAACTAAGCATGTCTAAGCAATTTAAAACGAAACTACTAAGTGATAAGAGCTCATCCAACGAGCTCAAACCACAGCAACTAACCTAGGCTCATGGTAGTAGAGGATAAACAATTCCTACAGATTATGCAACTATAGGCTTGCTAGCGACATTTAACACAAAGTAGCATGCATACATAGAAGTAAAACGATATATTAAGCTTTAAAGTAATGGGACAATGATGGAAATGATCAAACTGCTTGCCTTGATGTTGCTGGCCAAGTGGTGGCAGAGGGTCACTCTCGGGATCGCCACAAATGTCGGTTTCAACGGAAAAGCGAGAAAGAACCGATAAGAACGATTTAAACACAACAAAGACAGCACAACAAACGAACTCCAAATTCTCTGAATTTTCTACAGCAGCAAGAGGGTGATTTTAGGAATTTTGCAATAAGAACCAATTGATTTGGATTCTCAATGCAAAAGTTATGAGCAAAACAATTCTGCTCAGCCCTAAAATACCAAACTGCACTATTCACTAATTTAATTATGAGGCAACAATTTCTAGAACAGTAGTGAAGCTGAAATTTTACTGTAAAACCAGCACCTCATGAGATGAATAACATCATTGAGTTCATCTCATTTGGAGCTATATTGCACTCTCTACAAATTTTCAAAAACAAGAACTTGAACAAAATTAATGCACAAGTCCTCATTTCTACAACAAAGAACATGCTCAAAACTAATGTTCATAGTAAGACCATTAATGGAGGAAACCACCAAGTTGGTCTCACTCAAAAATAATCTAAAGAGCATTAGTTATGTATTTTACAAGTTAAGCATTGATTTAAGTGTATATTTAAAGTTGGTTTTAAAATCTAAGGCAAATCTGTGCTCGAGCTGAACTCAACTTACAATCATTTTTGGATTAAAGTCAAGTTCAAGTCGAGCTAACACAATTTGAATGACCTCAGCTTGGATTTGAAACGACAAAGATATGAGATTCTAAAGTTTATACCTTATTTCAGTTTATAATTAAGAGTTCACTTTGGAATTTCTAAAAATCACAAAGGCATGGGAGGACGTGAGCCATGATCATAGATCTAACGGCTCAGACCTCCCAGAGGTAACGCACACACGCTGGCGCATGAGTTCCAGAGGTCCTGGACCTCCTAGCAACGCACATGCGCGAGGTGAGGGGAGGTCGTGGCAGAGATGGAGAATCCAACGGACCACAACGATGAGGGAGGTCCGAGACGGACCCGAGATCTAAAGGGGAGGTCCTCAACGGTGAGATCTTCCAAAGGAAGATCTAAACTATCAAGATCTCCCAAGGAAGATCTACATCGTCAAGACCTCACAGGGGAGGTCCCGGATATCCAGATGTTCCAAGGAGGTCCTCGATGGTTCGGGATCGCCCGAGGGAGGACCTTGACGGTCAAGATCTAACGAGGAGGTCTCGAGCGGTGAGATCTTCCAAAGGAAGATCTAAACTATCAAGATCTCCCCAAGGAAGATCTACAGTCGACCTCTCGAGGGAGGTCCTGGACGGTCTAGATTTTCCAAGGAGGACCTTAATGGTCTAGATTGTCCTGTGGAGGACCTTAACGGTCAAGACAACAACAAAGAGGTCCTGGGCGGTTCAGATCCACTTGGGGTGGTCCTGAACGGCCAAGATCTAACAAAGGGAGGTCCTAAGCGGCTCAGATTTCCACTGGGAGGTCTGGGCGGCTAAGATTTACCCGAGGAGGTCCACAAAGGTTGAGAGGACCTCGGGGAGGTCCTACACGGTGGAGATCAACACAGGGAGGACCTTAACGGCTAAGATCTCCCACAAGGAGGTCCTAGCGGTCAAGATCGCAAGGAGGGAGGTCCTAGGTTGTCCTTACAAAAGACCAGGTGGTCTTTTGCAAAGAGGACCCCGAGGGAGGTCCAAGATGGCTAAGATGGCCCCGAGGAGGTCCGGCCGAGACCTAAGATGGACGGCACAAGACCTCGACGCAAAGACTAAGGACACATTAAAAGCTACAATGATTGGAGGTGATTAGCCAAAATGGGGAGGTCTTTGTCTTAACGACAAAGGCACGGTGCCATGGTCGTCCGACAAAATCCCGAGAGGCTACCAAGGCTCGACGCCGCGATGAGGACTTCACGGCGCCATCCAAGGACACCAACGCAGGCGCAATAGTGTTATGACACGCCAGACCATTCCCCATGCGGCGAGGGTGGCCCTGAACGGCGACGAGCAGAGATTGGCGGCAAAAACACACGGCCAAAACACAAACAATGATAATGAGCTCCGTGAACAATATCTGTTGCAGCTAAGCCCGCAACAACATACATGCAGGTGCCCAGAGCTAAAGGACTACCAGGAGGGTTACCTGGAGGTCGCGGGGGGGTGCTGAAGATGTTGGGGGACGTGGAGGACCGGAGTTGGGGAAGAAGGGTTGCTCCACGGCCAACTCCAAGCTCCAAGCTCCAAGTTAGGCCTCTTCTGAAAATGTCAACCCAAATGGGGTTAGGGTTAACTCCAGGAGGTCTGGGGAGCACAAAGTGAACAAGAGGTTGAAGAGGGAGCCACTGAAGCACTGCCACCGAGGAGCTCCAAGGACTTCAACAAAGGCGCCAAAAAGGGTAGGTCAAGGAGGAGATGCTCGGCCAGCAAGCAGCAAGGCCAAGCTCAATGGTGTGTAAAAGAAGCCAAGGGCATCAGTGGGGGGTTTTATAGCTAGGGCAAAAAGAGGTCCTGGACCACGGGTTAAGCTCATGGTGAGCTTAGCCCAAGGGAGGTCCACGGAAGGTCCATGGAGTTGGACAAGATGGATGGGACAGAGTAGGTAGGTCAGAGCATGGGCTAGGGCGGAAAGGCATCGACACGCATTAAATGCGACAGCATAGAGCCGTTGGACAAGACATGCCATCGACCTCATCTTGCCATGGCATGCTTGGCGCCAGAGCTAGGAGAAGAACAGGGCATGCCTCCCAACCGTTGGATAAGAACCTGAGGAGGACATGACCCTCGGATTTGATTTGAAACCGGTAAGGTTCAAAATGGAAGGGAGGAGGTCCAGCCACCCGATTTGGAAAGGGAGGTCGTGGCCCTCCGATTTATAACGCGATCACAAGACGTGGAAAAGGGGACGGGGAGGTCCAAGGCGTTGATTTCAATCCAACAGTGCGGACCTCCAGGGAGGACTTAACGCACACGGCCTTAGAACATGAGGGGGAGGTCATGGCCTTTGGATTAAAATCCTAGGGCACACAACCAAAGGGAGGTCTCGAGGCTTTGCGTGAAGCGAGGGAGGTCAAGACCTTTGGATTTTGATCCAACGGTGGTGATCAAAATAGGAGGTCCGAGCCACGCGACGTGGCGCAAAGGAGGTCTTGGGCTTGCACAACACACACGGGAGGTCATGGCCATTAGATTTAGATCTAAGGGCAACGACCTCACGTGCGCTGAAGGACCTAGCTGTGATGTTTTTCAGAGGAGGTCGTGACCTTTGGATGTAAATCCAACGGCGCACAACATGAAATAGGGGAGGTTTTGTCTACTGGACATTTTGAGGGGAGGTCGGGTCGTTGGATCTCGATCCAACGGCCACGACCTCAAGTGAGTGCAAAGGAGGTCTCGATAGTAGGCTTAAGAGGAGGAGGTCAGGAGCGGTTGGATGTAAATCCAACAGCTATGACCTCGCCAAGGTGGAAGGTGGTCTTTGAGGTTCGATAACAAGGGGAGGTCAGGGCCGGTTGGATCTTAATCCAAGGGCTATGACCTGGACAAGGTGAGGAGGTCTTTGGGATTTAACACACAGGGGAGGTCATGACCGTGGATCTTTGATCCAACGGTTACGACCTGATGAGGTGGGAAAGCCTTTGCGGTGTTGGATCATGAGGAGGTCCGGCGCCCACGCTGACCCGAGGAGGTCCACGGTCCGTGAGGACTTCAAGGGAGGTCCTGGGTGCGTTGGTTGAGGGGGAGGTCGTGGCCTTTGGATTGGATCCAACGGCTACGACCTCATCAAGGTGGGGAAGGAGGTCAGATGGGGTTGGGCTGGACCAGATTTGCAAAGTGGCTAGCCCAAGGAACAGTGTAGGCTTTTAAATTTAGTTTTTAACAGCTGAAACTTAGCAGAATTATTTGAGATAGCAAATGAACTCCAAATTTAATGAAATTTTAACTGGAGCTTGCTGACAATGAGATTAACCTTGCATAAAATTTCCAGAGGTTATTATGCAATGCATTTTTCTCAGGAAATTCGTTAAGGTTGTTTAAAGGATTGTTTTACCTCCAAAATTTATCAAACTAGTTTTACAACTTGTGATATTTTTCAGAGGGGTCCCACATCAGTTTTTGGGACCAAGGAAAATATATCCCAATGTTTGACACCAGATTTAGACAATTGGAAAAATGAATTTGACTTTTGGGTCAACAAGAGCTTTGTGTTTTTGGATTACACAACTCTTGGACCAGAACTACATGAGAAATTAGGGGTTTTCAAGATGTGGGAAAAAGTTTTAATTTCTACACATATAATTATACTTGAATAAACCCAGATTGTACATTTGGGATGTTAAAATCTCCCCTTACGTAAATCTCGTCCGAGATTTGGTTCAAAGGGAAGAAAGAGGGGCAGTCCGCATGCAGACGATTTTCCCGCTTCCAAGTAGCTTCATCCTCGGAATGGTTCGACCACTGAACTTTTGGGATCTTGAGGACACGATACCCAGATCTTCATTTAACTTCTTCAAAGATACGAACCTTCCTTTAAGACTCTTATCCATTTATAATCTTTTTGTTGTACTTGGATCTAATTCTCAAACTCTGTTCAGTCCAATCAACGCTTTACTTACTGGCATATTATTCCCAGCTTGTTTCTTGTTGAGTCGGATCTTATTTGATTTGTTTTATTGCATTGCTTCTCGTTAGGTCACAATTCCGACCCAACTTCTTGCACAACAAGAGTTTCCAACGGAGCTTCCTCGGTTGGAACACGAAGGCACTTCTTTGAACGTGGACGCATGGAACACATCATGTATCCTTCAAGTGCAGCAGTAATTTCAACCTATAGGCAACACCCTTTCTTTTCGATAACGCGGTAAGGATCCACATATCGAGGAGCTAACTTGCCCTAGACGCGGAAACATTGATGGCCTTTTCGGTCTGACCATCAGTTTGAGGAGGGTAAGCTGATCTTGAAGAAAGACGAGTTCCCATAGCCTATCGTAGATTATGCTAAAATCGAGAAGTGAGCAGAGAAGCACGATCTGAAACGATCGTCTTCAGTACACCGTGCAAATTTACGATGCGGAATATGTAGAGATCCTTTGGAAAACCTACAAGAAGGTTACTTTTGACAGACTGAGAGCTTGTTCTTGATTCGATGGTTGGTGGTGCATGGCCGTTGTTAGTTGGTGGAATGATTTGTCTGGTTAATTCCGGAGCGATTTATTTGGTTAATTCCAGTAACAACGGGATCTCAGCCTGCTAACTAGCTTTACGGAGTCATCCCTCCGCAGCTAGCTATCTTAAAGGGACTAAGGTCGTTCTTAGTTGGTGGAGCAATTTGTCTGGTTACTCCACTAACAAACGAGACCTTGGTCGGTTAACTAGCTAGACGGAGTCATCCCTCCGCAGCTAGTCTCTTACAAAGGATTATGGCCGTTTAGGCCACGAAGGTTCGAGGCAACAACAGGGAGGTGATGCCTTTAAAATGTAAAGGGACGGAAATGTGCCACTTTAGTCAAACGATCGATGACAATCCAAATGGCATCATTTTTCTTAGGGTTCGTGGTAGACTAGTAGACCTTTTGAAACCGGGTGGTGCCGCACCGGATAAAAGAGTGAAATCAGATCACCAATAATGATAAAAGATGGAGATACAAGGGAATGAGGCGCTCTGAATCGAATAAAATAATATCCTGGCAAGAGTCAGCGAGAAGCGTACCTAACACGACGCCGTGCCTCCAGCTTTCTCATTTGGGATGGAGTCGATGGATTACAAACGATCTTTTGTCGCTTCAAAGGGCAATTGTTGGCGAATGCCCTTATAGTTGCGTAAGAAACAAGTGATTCCGCAAATGGATTGCTATGCTTCACAGGCAATTGTTGGTGTAGTGCCCTTTCTTGCTACAAAGAAACAAGTGATCCCAGATCTAATTTATGGGGACCACCTTGTCGACTCGCAGTGCACGTGATGGAGGCACGACTGCGAACGACGAGGGGTTGTCAGAAGCTTTTAGGACAATTATTAGCATAATGGCCCTTGAGATTGCAGAAGAAACAAGTGACACCGGCGACCTTTGCCGGAGTCACCCCGAGTCCTCTCTTGACACCGCGACGATCCTCCGACTTTCTCTTTACGCCCATAGCAATAACAGATTTTCACCAAGTCGAAAGTCGGGAAGGTATAGATCGATAATTTGTCTCTCGGCTCCTCGCATAAATCACCCAAGAACTTCTCCGGTTTGGAGGCATTGGCGATTGCGATGCTTGCAGATGATCGAAGAAGTAGTCGCTGTAGCCCAATGACTTGGCAATCACCAGGTTCATGCTACATTCCTTGGGATAGTGATCGCTTCCTCGCAAAGGAAACAAGTAACTTTGGCGATTGGACAATCTTTCGTAAATGGTCTTCATCACAGTTTGGACAAGCAAAAGTACACCGATTGTCAGAGTGTCCTTCCTCGCCACAACGCCGATGCAGACCTTGATTCTTCCTAGTCCGCAATTTTCGCCGAAATGCCCTCCTTCACCACAACTAAAGCAAACCGGTGGCGCTTTGTCGCCTCGTGGCAGCGAGACGATAGTGGCCCTCCTCGCCACAATTGAAACACACTCTAGGGCGGAGGCGTTATTTAGTCTTGTCCTGGACAGCTTGGAGCCAGGAGATTTTCATCCCAACCAAATTTTGTTGACCTAGTCCGGACATCCTGCTCAAGAGATAGGTTAGCAAGGAAACCTGAAGATTAGAAGCTAAAGAACGGGAAAGGAGAAGCCAATGATTAGGGGGATGAAATACCACCCTAACCGAGAGCTAACAAAACAGGTGGTATAGAACCCTACCGAGTTAATAATAGATTAGATGGTAATACATGCAACTAAATGAAGCAAGAAGAATGAAAGAAGCCAAAGACATCATAATAAAGAGGAAACAAAACAGCAAGGAATGCACTTTAAAAGCTTCTAAAAAGACTCCAAAACAGCGAGGAAAACACCAAAACCAAGGCTCAACTTCCCAACACAACTCAATTCAGTATTGAATGAACGAGTAATTGATTGAGGAGATCAAAATCAGATCATAAGGTAAGGTCTAATGCTACTAAAGAGCAGGGTTAAATTAACAAAATAAATGTTAGATACTTAGCTAACTAGTATCACACCTTACCCTTTTATTCCCACAAGTTTTAGTTGATTAACCTCTCATTTTCTACCCTATTTAGAACCTTTGAGCTTGCTGTCCGAAATTGAATGGTCGCTGTCCAGATTTTGCATCCAAGCTTCCAAATAAATTGGCCATTCCAAGCTTCAAAACCTTGTAGATGGGCAGCTAACACTTCAATTTGCCAAACTCATTGATTCCCCAAAACCCCATTAATCGATAACAACTATTTTGCGTAAGGGAAGAGAGGAAAACAACTTTTAAAACTCAAATTAGAGGGAGATGAGAAGAGAAAGCTAAGATAGATGAGGAGTAAAATCTGAGAATTTCCTTAAGCTTTCGAACTCATTTGACACTTTGAAATTAGGTTTTCAAAATACCCTAAAGACGACTAAGCTTGCATTATTACGGTCAAGATAGCTCGATACCAACTTTTGTGAGCACTCGACGTTTATTAGGCTCATAATACTTAGTCATCCAATTGACCCTAGTATTATCAACCAAATAAACCGGTCTCGAGAGATGTATACTTCCCGAATGCAAGATACATACCTCACAACAAAAGAATGTATCAATTCCATACAACACATAGTACATAAGCAACAAACTAAAAGTTAATATAAATAAGGATAGGTTATTACAAAAGAGGGCCCTTAGGCCAAATAACAACAATTCTAAAGAGACAACAATGAAGCAAAAGTGCCATAAAGATGGCTATAACACAAAGCCAATCAAGGTGCCTTAACCCCTAGGCATCTCGACCGACCGCCAAGCTAGACGTCAAGAAATCGCAACACGTAGCGCAAAAGAGAGGCTCTTGGAGCTCTCCTTCTTCCTCTGCAACAAAAGCCACAAAATTGCCACAACCACGCGCGGATGAGTACATAAAGTACTCCGCAAGACTTACGTGTGAGATAACAGAACTATAAATAGCTACATGCAAGCTTTATTTAAGTGGATGAGGCTTTGGACTCATTTTAGCATAAAGCAACATTTATTTGCAATAACATAATAGATTGAAGGCAATTTGGCAAAGCATTTTTAAATGTTGAAGTAACAACGAGAAATAACATAGTAACAACAACAAGATCAACTCGAAGTGACTAACCCAATAGTCACCACAACAATAGCATGAACTCCCGCTCATACCAACCATGTCAAGTTTTAATTAAAGGTTGTAGTCTAATTCTTACGGAAATAACCAAGCGTGTCCATAACCTAGGACGAGGCTATTCAATAGTTTTATCCTGCGCAGGTGTACCACTGTACCCACACGCCGACCGCCTTTCCTTTAGGCACACTACCTTTGATATGCCGCATGGCTAAGTCCTACGAGACATTTCCAATGGACAATGCTAATTCGAGTCGCACAACCCACGGGAGAAGGAGACATCACACAACCTGCCCGAAGCTAATGCTCCCTCCCACATCACACACACATTTTATCTTTAAAACACACCAACCGAGCGACCCCAATTAACACCGCCCAAAGTACTTAGTCAAGAGGGGTTCCATATGCCCTCGTGTGGTTAGCACGCAAAATTGCTTGGATCAATGGCGCAAGAATTAGGTCCTTGTTGACTCAGCATACCACCGCATCCAAAAACCACACCATCCATTCAATATGCCCAAGTCTAAATCAATCTTTTATTTTCAGTTTTTGATTTTACAAATTAAATCAAAGCACAAGTGCTGGACATATAGGAGTAATAATCAGTTTTGAGTGATCAAGACCATCGACTAAGTCGATGATCGCCCATTTCTACCGATAACTAAGCATGTCTAAGCAATTTAAAACGAAACTACTAAGTGATAAGAGCTCATCCAACGAGCTCAAACCACAGCAACTAACCTAGGCTCATGGTAGTAGAGGATAAACAATTCCTACAGATTATGCAACTATAGGCTTGCTAGCTTACATTTAACACAAAGTAGCATGCATACATAGAAGTAAAACGATATATTAAGCTTTAAAGTAATGGGACAATGATGGAAATGATCAAACTGCTTGCCTTGATGTTGCTGGCCAAGTGGTGGCAGAGGGTCACTCTCGGGATCGCCACAAATGTCGAAGCCTAACGGAAAAGCGAGAAAGAACCGATAAGAACGATTTAAACACAACAAAGACAGCACAACAAACGAACTCCAAATTCTCTGAATTTTCTACAGCAGCAAGAGGGTGATTTTTAGGGAATTTTGCAATAAGAACCAATTGATTTGGATTCTCAATGCAAAAGTTATGAGCAAAACAATTCTGCTCAGCCCCTAAAATACCAAACTGCACTATTCACTAATTTAATTATGAGGCAACAATTTCTAGAACAGTAGTGAAGCTGAAATTTTTACTGTAAAACCAGCACCTCATGAGATGAATAACATCATTGAGTTCATCTCATTTGGAGCTATATTGCACTCTCTACAAATTTTCAAAAACAAGAACTTGAACAAAATTATAATGCACAAGTCCTCATTTCTACAACAGCAACGTGCTCAAAACTAATGTTCATAGTAAGACCATTAATGGAGGAAACCAGCCAAGTTGGTCTCACTCAAAAATAATCTAAAGAGCATTAGTTATGTATTTTACAAGTTAAGCATTGATTTAAGTGTATATTTAAAGTTGGTTTTTAAAATCTAAGGGCAAACTGTGCTCTGGAGCTGAACTCAACTTACAATCATTTTTGGATTAAAGTCAAGTTCAAGTTAGAGCTAACACAATTTGAATGACCTCAGTTGGATTTGAAACGACAAAGATATGAGATTCTAAAGTTTATACCTTATTTCAGTTTATAATTAAGAGTTCACTGGAATTTCTAAAAATCACAAAGGCATGGGAGGACGTGAGCCACAGATCATAGATCTAACGGCTCAGACCTCCCAGGAGGTAACGCACACACGCGCTCGCGAGGTCCAAAGGTCCTGGACCTCTTAGCAACGCACATGCGCGAGGTGAGGGGAGGTCGTGGCCGTAGATGGAGAATCCAACGGACCACAACGATGAGGGGAGGTCCGAGACGGACCAGATCTAAAGGGGGAGGTCCTCAACGGTGAGATCTTCCAAAGGAAGATCTAAACTATCAAGATCTCCCCAAGGAAGATCTACATCGCCAAGACCTCACGTGGGAGGTCTGGGACGGTCCAGATGTTCCAAGGGAGGTCCTCGATGGTTCAGATCGTCCGAGGGAGGACCTTGACGGTCAAGATCTAACGAGGGAGGTCCTGAGCGGCTGAGATCTTCCAAAGGAAGATCTAAACTATCAAGATCTCCCCAAGGAAGATCTACACGGTCAGGACCTCTCGAGGGAGGTCCCGGACGGTCCAGATTTTCCAAGGAGGACCTTAATGGTCTAGATTGTCCTGTGGAGGACCTTAACGGTCAAGACAACAACAAAGAGGTCTCCGGGCGGTTCAGATCCACTTGGGGTGGTCCCGAACGGCCAAGATCTAACAAAGGGAGGTCCTAAGCGGCTCAGATTTCCTTTGGGAGGTCCGGGCGGCTAAGATTTACCCGAGGAGGTCCACAAGGTTGAGAGGACCTCTGGGAGGTCCTACACGGTGGAGATCAACAGTGGAGGACCTTAACGGCTAAGATCTCCCACAAGGAGGTCCTAGCGGTCAAGATCGCAAGGAGGGAGGTCCTAGGGGTTGTCCTTACAAAAGACCGGGGTGGTCTTTGCAAAGAGGACCCCGAGGGAGGTCCAAGATGGCTAAGATGGCCCCGAGGAGGTCCCCGCCAGAGACCTAAGATGGACGGCACAAGACCTCGCACGCAAAGACTAAGGAAACATTAAAAGCTACAATGATTGGAGGTGATTAGCCAAAATGGGGAGGTCTTTGTCTTAACGACAAAGGCAGTGCCATGGTCGTCCGACAAAATCCCGAGAGGCTACCAAGGCTCGACGCCGGCGATGAGGACTTCACCGGCGCCATCCAGGACACCAACGCAGGCGCAATAGTGTTGCGACACGCCAGACCATTCTCATGCGGCGAGGGTGGCCTGAACGGCGACGAGTCAGAGATTGGCGGCGCAAAAACACACGGCCAAAACACAAACAGCGATAATGAGCTCCGCAGTGAACATCTGCGTGCAGCTAAGCTCCGCAACAACATACATGCAGGTGCCCAGAGCTAAAGGACTACCAGGAGGGTTACCTGGAGGTCGCGGGGGGGTGCTGAAGATGTTGGGGGACGTGGAGGACCGGAGTTGGGGAAGAAGGGTTGCTCCACGGCCAACTCCAAGCTCCAAGCTCCAAGTTAGGCCTCTTCTGAAAATGTCAACCCAAATGGGGTTAGGGTTAACTCCGGGAGGTCCTGGGAGCACAAAGTGAACAAGAGGTTGAAGAGGAGCCATCAAGCACCGCCACCGAGGAGCTCCAAGGACTTCAACAAAGGCGCCAAAAGGGTAGGTCAAGGAGGAGATGCTCACCAAATAGCAGCAAGGCCAAGCTCAATGGTGTGTAAAAGAAGCCAAGGGCATCGGTGGGGGTTTTATAGCTAGGGCAAAGAGGTCTGGACCACGGGTTAAGCTCATGGTGAGCTTAGCCCAAGGGAGGTCCACGGAAGGTCCATGGAGTTGGACAAGATGGATGGGACAGTAGGTAGGTCGAGCATGGGCTAGGGGCGGAAGGCACCGACACGCATTAAATGCGACAGCATAGAGCCGTTGGACAAGACATGCCATCGACCTCCTCATCGCCATGGCGCTGGCGCCATGAGCTAGGAGAAGAACAGGCATGCCTCCCAACCGCTGGATAAGAACCCGAGGAGGACATGACCCTCGGATTTGATTTGAAACGGTAAGGTTCAAAATGGAAGGGAGGAGGTCACACCACCCGATTTGGAAAGGGAGGTCGTGGCCCTCCGATTTCCATAACGCGATCAAGCGACGGGAAAGGGGACAGGAGGTCCAAGGCGTTGGATTTCAATCCAACAGTGCGGACCTCCAGGGAGGACTTAACGCACACGGCCTTAGAACATGAGGGGGAGGTCATGGCCTTTGGATTAAAATCCAAGGGCACACAACCAAAGGGAGGTCTGAGGCTTTGCGTGAAGCGCGAGGGAGGTCAAGACCTTTGGATTTTGATCCAACGGTGGTGATCAAACAGGGAGGTCCCTGAGCCTCGCACGTGGCGCAAAGGAGGTCTTGGGCTTGCACAACACACACGGGAGGTCATGGCCATTAGATTTAGATCTAAGGGCAACGACCTCACGTGCGCGGAAGGACCTAGCTGTGATGTTTTTCAGAGGAGGTCGTGGCCTTTGGATGTAAATCCAACGGCGCACAACATGAAATAGGGGAGGTTTTGTGCGCTGGACATTTTGAGGGGAGGTCGTGGGCATTGGATCTCGATCCAACGGCCACGACCTCAAGTGAGTGCAAAGGAGGTCTGATAGTTAGCTTAAGAGGAGGAGGTCGAGCGGTTGGATGTAATCAACATGCCTATGACCTCGCCAAGGTGGAAGGTGGTCTTTGAGGTTCGATAACAAGGGGAGGTCAGGGCCGGTTGGATCTTAATCCAAGGGCTATGACCTGGACAAGGTGAGGAGGTCTTTGGGATTTAACACACAGGGGAGGTCATGACCGTGGATCTTTGATCCAACAGTTCTGACTGATGATGAGTGGGAAAGCCTTTGCGGTGTTGACCACGGAGGAGGTCTCGCGCCCACGCTGACCCGAGGAGGTCCACGCGGTCCAGAGGACTTCAAGGGAGGTCTGGGTGCGTTGAGTTGAGGGGAGGTCGTGGCCTTGGATTGATCCAACGGCTACGACCTCATCAAGGTGGGGAAGGAGGTCGATGGGGTTAATGACCAGATTTGCAAAGTGGCTAGCCCAAGGAGCATGCAGTAGGCTTTTAAATTTAGTTTTTAACAAATTGAAACTTAGCAGAATTATTTGAGATAGCAAATGAACTCCAAATTTAATGAAATTTTAACTGGAGCTTGCTGACAATGAGATTAACCTTGCATAAAATTTCCAGAGGTTATTATGCAATGCATTTTTCTCAGGAAATTCGTTAAGGTTGTTTAAAGGATTGTTTTACCTCCAAAATTTATCAAACTAGTTTTACAACTTGTGATATTTTTCAGAGGGGTCCCACATCAGTTTTTGGGACCAAGGAAAATATATCCCAATGTTTGACACCAGATTTAGACAATTGGAAAAATAAATTTGACTTTTGGGTCAACAAGAGCTTTGTGTTTTTGGATTACACAACTCTTGGACCAGAACTACATGAGAAATTAGGGGTTTTCAAGATGTGGGAAAAAGTTTTAATTTCTACACATATAATTATACTTGAATAAACCCAGATTGTACATTTGGGATGTTACATTTACAACTGCTATCACTAATTACTTCCTTAATCCTTTGTCTAATTCTAATTTTCTACCTCTAGTTCCCTAACTTTCCTCTACCAAACCGCTTTTCTCTAATTACCCCCACCATAACTCCTCCTAATCTCTCTCTCTTATCCATTCCACTCCCTTCGGCCAAACCACCCAGGCTCACTTCTCTTTCCCAATCTACTGCCTCCTTCCTCTCCCCTACTCCGGCTCCTCCCACGGCGGCTGCTCCACCGCCACCGGCCCCGACTCGGTCCATGGCGCCGCCTCCCTCGGCCTAACGCCAGCCCTGCCGCCCGGCTCCCTCGGCTCCTCTCCTGCACTGCGCCCGGCTCCACTCGGCCTACCACCACCTCTCCCTAGGCTCGCCCCTTCGCCTCTGGCGCTCCCCTCGGCCTGGCGGCGGCGCCGCCTTGGCTCTCCTCGGCGCCTCCTCCTCCTAGCTCCCTCCCTTCCTCGGCTCGGCCTTGGCTTGGCTTCTTTGGCCGCCACCATCATGGCCCTCATCTTGTGCCTCCCCTCTAGCCTCCTGGCCTGCTCAAGCGATGCGCCTGGCCCGCGCCCATGGCTCCTCTCCCTACGCTGACTCCCTGGTGTTGGAAATTTTCCTTTCGATCTTCGTACTATGTCACGAATTGCTCCAAGAAGAAATGCTCGCTTTCACCGTTTTGTCCAAAACAAATCGCCTGATCCTTTGCGCCCTCTTTTCTCCGTAGGACCCACCTGAAAGACTTGCATGAAGCAAACAACACCTCTGCTGCCCTCCGATGTGACCCGCCATCGTAGCTTCTGTTGGAGAGAACACGACGTGAAATCGTGAAGCAACTTCTCTGGTCCGTTTTCTTTTATTTCTACTCAACTTGACACACTGGTTGCTTCCTTGCTTTACATTGATTCAACTCAATGCTTCTAAACTCTTGCTTGCTATATTCTTACATGGCACTAGACCCATCCTTTTATACCCTACGGCCTACGCATACATACACAATTTGGAGACAGAAACCAAAACAACCCCGAATCGGATTCCTCTCAGAAACAGAAACAGAAAAACCTTCCTAAACAAGATTAAATCCAACAATCACCCCCTTAATCTTGTTTCTTCATCTTGATTACGCAAATCTTCTCTTTTATCTGAACTTCAAGTCTTCCTCTTTTACTTGCACTCCCGTGCGCCATTCCTCCTTGGACCGATACCGCCCTACTGTCTGCGCTTGCTCCGTCCTGAGCCATGCACAAACCAACGCTTGCCGCGCCTCGAACCTAGACTGAACTCGTCCTTCCTTGCACGCCCGCCTGGGCTGGAGCACCTACTCCCACGACCGCTCAGGCTAGAGCACCCGCTCACACGACCACCTCGGGCCATCATTACCTGAGCCTCCCACTCTTCTCTCTTGGACCAAGTCTATCCACTTCCCCACGTACATCTTAGCTGAGGCTACACCGCCTCTTCCTCCTACGTCAACTTCGTGTACACCGTACCCTTCATACACATGGGACTCACCACCCCCTGCAGTTCCCTGTGCGCCTTGCTGCGTACCGTCTGGACATCCCAAGGCTCCGCCTACTACGCCTCCTGCGCCAACTGCGTGCCACTCCTAGGTCCCGCCATGTCCTTGGTCGATACCTAAGTTCCACTCTGGCTCCTCCAGACTATCCTTCTCACAAACCGGTTTACAAGTTTTCAGAGAAATTTTGTACAACCGGTTCGGAGATTTTTTTTACCTTCATCAACAGATCTTTATTCTTGTCATAGACACGTAAGAACTCATCCTGCAGCTCCACCCTTGTAACACCCCGATTTTCATAATCGGGATGTTAATATTTATTTTGGCGATCTATTAAATTTTTTACTACGTTTTTAAAAACAATTCAGGTGTTTAATTAAAATGTCACTTTTAAAATCAAATTGTTTGAAAAACTGCAATTAAACATTTTATGTTTTTGCATGCATCACAAAAAATTATTTCATTATACGTGCATTAGTATTATCACTCTTCTTTTCTGGCTCGACCGACTGCAGGCGAAATGCTTGCGTGTTCCATGTTTTCCGGTCATCTCCCTTTTTCCTTCCCTGCTAATCCCTTTCGCTTCTTTCCTTCAAATCTCATCCAAAAACTCAAAACCAAGCCATGCATGTCATACCACCGCGATCCTCATCGCACGACCCACCCAATTCTGCAATTCGTTTTCGCATGCATGGTAGTTTGAGCGTTTTCACGAAAGGAGCTAAGAAATCGCAGCCCATTCTTTTCCCAACTTCTCTCCTCGCAATCTCCACCAAAAACCCAAATTCAAGCTTTGCATGTTATATTGTGGCATTCGTCGTTGCGAGGACTTTCCATTCATGCAATTAGTTTGCGCATGCATTGTCGTTTGAGCGAGTTAGAGAAAAGGAGAAAGAACCATACTGCTATTCATCTTCCAAGCAAATAGGAACTTCAAAGATTTTTAGAGAGCATCACACTCTGGATAAATTCCTGAAAATTTTACCTAAGCTTCAACATTATGTCAGGTACCTCCCGTAAAAATTTCATGATTTTTGGAATTAAACTTCTATGCCCAAAAATTCTTTAACTCTCTCTGCCAATTTCTTTATTGCTGTCCACTCTTCATTCGAATTTCTTTCTCCCCACCCGATTGACTCCCTGCCAATTCTGTTTACAAAGCCAATTCTTTATCCCCATGCCAAACACTCCTTTCCACCACAGCCATTCATTCCTTCATCCCTTGCCTTTTCTTTCTCCTCAACTCAGTGTACTGCTATTGCTTCCTTCCCAGCCGTGCAAACAGCACTTCACTGCTTTTCCTTCTTCCTCCAACATCACCTTCATTTCTTCTTTCATGAGCTCAAGCCCAAACACTTCTCTCCTTCCAAACTCTTTTCAAAACCACAAATCAACCCTTGCATGCTAAGTCTTGGTGATTATCCTCACAAGAGCAACCCATTTCAGCAATTAGTTCTAGCATGCATGGCCTTTTGAGCGTTCTTGAGAAGTGGGGAAGAAGAAGCAGTGGTGCTGCTCGGAATCTAGGGAGCAGGCACCAGCCCTGTGTGGCGCATGGGAGCTGCAGCAGTGAGGTCGAGCAGCGGCGCATGCAGCTGCAACAGCAGCCCCGGTGAGGGCACGAGGGCCGAGCGAGCAGCTGCTCGGTTTTGGCCAAGACGAGAAGGCGAGCTAACAGCAACGCCATGGAGGTCGGGAGCCAGCAGTGCCTTGCGCCCAGGAAGAAAAGAAGAAGAGGAGAGCAGTGGCGCATCGATGAGCTAGTGTCGCGTGCACGGCGTCAGCAAGTGGGCACGATGCGACGGCGATGCACGGCCAGCTTGGCGCGACGGCGTCAAGGTCGTGTGGCGCGGAGGCGCTGTAGCGGCGCCAGCGGCCCAAGCACGAGGGATGGCACGAGGCGTTCGACGGTGGCCTGGGGCGGCCGAGGCAAGCCGAGGTGGCGCGGTGGCCAGCGGCGTTGGCACGGCGGCCATCGGAGTACGGAGCAGTGGCGCTGGCCAGCAGCTCCCGGCAGCAGTGATTGCAGAGCAGTGGCGTGGCGCAGCTGGTGGCGCGGCCAGCACGCACATGCAGCGACATGAGAGCAGGAGCCGAGAGTGGCGTCGAGGGAGAGCATGTTGGATTTGAATCACTTAACTCCTCGCTATCCTCTCTTTCTTGATGTGCTCCACACACACCCACACCTTCACTGTGTCTTCATACTTGGAAATCACACACTGATTTTTCTCTCACTAGTTTGTTTTCTCACACAAAGACACACACACACTAGTCCTTCTTGAACTGGGGCTGAGAACAAGGATCACCAGAACACAA
This sequence comes from Phyllostachys edulis, assembly GCA_036346405.1. Classification (NCBI taxonomy): domain Eukaryota; kingdom Viridiplantae; phylum Streptophyta; class Magnoliopsida; order Poales; family Poaceae; genus Phyllostachys; species Phyllostachys edulis. Next base: position 54,145,123 of record CM070547.1, on the reverse strand, counting down.
ACACACACTGCCTTTTTCTTGATCTACAATTTTTCTCTCCACTAATCAACCAAAGGCTCAATCCATGGACTTAAATACACATAACTCATGCATGCACTCCACACCTGGCCTGCTAACAGAACAACATGTTCTTTCGCCGTTACCACTGACCAGGCAAAGACTCATTCCTTGCATGCAAGCTCCTCCTACCTTTGATGCCACACTAATCACACGTACCAAACCCTTGACTCCTTCTACCATGCACAACACAAACCTCATGCAAAGTCATTTCTTTGTGGGCAGCACGTCTACTACTTGACATGGCAAGGCCTCAATGCCATGTAAACACACTTTGAACATATTTAGTATGACAAGTTTATTCCAACAGAGCAGCGACGGAGGACGGTGTGGTGCATGCAGCGCCGAGGCCGAGCGGACGTGGAAACGGCGACGACTACGGCGGACGTGGACGAGTGCCGAGGAGACGACGCCCGGTGGTGATTCGCACGTCTAGCGTCATGGTAAAATCCTTAGTGTTAATTATGTTACCGCGCTATGATTTTAGTCGTGCATGTTGCATGTTAGTCATGAGCATATCATCTATTTATGCATGCTTAATTGTAAAAATATTTTGGTAAATTAAGACCGTATAATTCTTGGTTATGTCGTATTTGTGCGTAGGCCTGATTATGTATCGATATATTGGTGAATGCGAATAATTAGATTATTGTGGTGAAATGTGTGTTTTATTGTTCGGTAGATGCTAGATTGAATTTATGAGTTGATTATTTGATCGGATGGTATTATTTTGAAGTTGCAAGGATGTTAGTGGTGATCTTTGGATAACACATTAATTGGTGATTTTTCCTCATGTTGGATTAGTAATTTTTGGAGTTAGGATGCATAAGGATTTTATGAATTATTACTTGATGGATAGCTCTTGCCATGATATTTTTGGAGATATGGAGGTTGAATCGGATGAATTATTTAATCATGAGTAAATTGATGAGATGTCTTAAGTAATAGCTTTGTGAGTCATTCATGCTAGATTTGGGTGATGGTAGAATGAATGATATGATCGCGGATAAATATTTAGATTGCCATGTAATTAGTAGTTGAGTCCTATGTGCCGAGTTGATACTTTTGTACCCTCAATTGGATTAGTAGATAAATGATTATTAGTTGATCGTAGAGGCACTTATATGATTGGATTGGTAGAGGTCGTTCACGACAAGTTCAGTGGAATGGATATGAGATGATCGATTAGTGGGCCATTAGATATTGGATGCGTTTTTAAATTATTAAGCTCATTAGGTGTTGGTTAGTCAATTAAACCTCGGTCGTTGGAGATTTTGGGTGTATGCGAATATGACTTGCCGAGGTTAGACTAGTAGAGTTAGATAGTTATTATTAGCTTAAATAGCATAGTGAAGAGCAATTGATGGATTTGATTATAGTCATATGCCCATAACTTGGTGGATTTAGTATATTTATCGGATAGGTTGTATAGTTGGAAGATCGTGAATCCGGGCATTGTGTGGTTGGATAGGCTACTTTGATTATGACAGAGGCTAGGTTAGCCCGAGTTTAAAAAGTATTTCACTGTGGTAGAAATTTTTGAAAAGAACTAATTGTACACTGAAAACTCTTTTAACTTTAAAAATTCATAGAAAATGTTTTAGAACTCAAAATGAAATAAACTCAGTTATTTTGATCTTATAATATTATTCTCTATTTATCTATGTAATCTTCTTTCCCACCACTATTCTACAAAGTTTCATCAAATAATTAATTTCGGGTGAACAGTAACCGAAGCCCATTTTTCAGCATTTTTTCGAAAACTGATTTTCAAACTGCTATAACTTTCACATACTAACTCCAAATGGAATGAATCTTTCACCTAAATTCATATAAAATCATGATCTACCCACTGTATAAGTTTCATGCATTTTTGAGTATTTTGAATTTTCGGCTTTTGGTGTTGATTGCAATATCGTTCTTTCGATAGATTTCTCGACGATACGAACGTATACATGAGTGTAACCTGAGATTGAACAAGTGGTACAGCAAAGGTGCAAGCACCCTCCTCTGATCATATTGCTCCTACTGATTTTAAAATATTTTGTATGGTTTTAATCTCTCAATTGCATGCTATGTTGAAAAGTATGTTCATGGGTAGAAGTAATTATTTCCCTACTTGCTGCATTGGCCCTCCTTTGAATATTGATTACCCTTTTACCTTGAATGATTAATGCTATATGTTATATGGGTTTGTTTTGCTAATTTGTAGAACGATGCTTAGTCATGGTAGTTGTTGTAGTCGAAAACGGTTGATGGAGCTAGTCCATCGGCCGATGGATCGAATTGAATCTTAATGAAATTTGAGGATTATATGGATTTGATTATGTTGAAATTGAGGAAAATGTCCAGATCTTCGTATCTGATTATTATGAACTTGTTGATGGGTTGTTGTTGTGTGTTGGACTTGGACGGGTGATAGGGTGATGAAGGGGTGGTCCCGGATTCATGTAGCCCCATCTGGGTATTTGAGGACCGGTCTGTGGTGTGATGAACCAAGTCTATGGGTGATGGCTTGGCTTAATAATTTGTTGTGTCTTAGCTATCAAAACACAATCAGATTGGCAATTGTTGTTGTTTGGTTTTAATGGCTCTCTTGTCAATCTGGTGGGGGCATGTTACACTTTTCTTTTCTTGCCCTTAAGGGTCTTTTTTATGCTTGTGTGAAACCGCGCAAGGGACTTACTTACACAACGAGGTTCCTCGTGGTTCAAAGGTATCTTTATGTTCGCCATGGGACCTGTCTCGGGTGGTTTGATAGTTAGGACATGACATTGTAACAGCCTCGTTATGCTACCTCAGTCACACTCCAAAGGAAGAGTGCATTGGCCGACACTACGAGGAATGCATATCGTGTGGGTAAAGCTGTACACTTCTGCAGAGTTTAAATAAATCTATTCGAATAGCCGTATCCCCGGTTATGAACATCACTTGTGGGAAAGCATGCACAGTTAGCTTATGGGAAATTAGGTTTGGTTTATTGTTGGTAATGTTATGTCTTTATGTTAGTTTGTTTAGATCTGAAATGTTATCTCGAACAGGATGTTCGCTTGTTAATTTGTTATGGAATGAATTGTCATGAATGGGAAGTTCGTGTGTTGATTATATTTGGAGATTATATTGTTGTTGATCATTACTTACTGTTATTCAATGTTTTCTAAATGTTTTAAAATGGCAATTTGAATCTATATTGTTTATCTAATTGCAAAACTTGCTTTATGCTGAAAATTGACTAGTGTAGTAGCCTTCCTTTGATACTTACATGCATCCTTATTTTTCTTGAAAAGTCTCGCGAGTACAACTTTGTACTTAAAAATTGTCCATTTATTCAGGTGAGAAGTCATTCAAATTGGGTAAAGTACTTCAGACGCTACGACTTTAACTCCAGTTGGTTGCTTGTGGGTTGTGGGCATGCCAACTCGGTTATTCCCTTCTTATTTTAAGTTTGTCTTCCGCTGCGATTTATTATTTGATATTTAGTTTTAGCCAATTGGCCCTCCTGTGCAAACCTGTACATTATGTTTCTATTCAATGATGTTGTATTTATAATTCCATTATTCTTGTATGTTGTGTATGGATGTGAATACAATGTTGTGTTTGGATATGTGCATGTTAGCTACTGATCCTTGGGAGCTAACATGAGATGTATATCTGGGCACTCGGAATCGTTTTTGTTTCATGTTAAGTATTGTGCCCTTTTGGCGTAATTACTTAGCTTGAAACGGATCCGATCCCGGGGTCCCCACAACCCTGCACCCTCGTTCTGCCATCTGCCCGAGACTGAGTATGTTCTCGGTATAAAATAAATTTCAGATAGCATCCTTTGGTCGTCGTTCTTGCATTGTAACAACATTGATCCTTTACCTCTTATCTCCACCGTAGAGCCGTTGCCAAACTTGACTCTCCCTGTAATCTTCTCGTCGAGCTCATAGAACATAGAGCGATCTCCCATCATGTGATTGCTCGCTCCATTGTCCAAGTACCACGGATCAGTATGATCGTGGCCGCCTTCCTCTAAGCGTAGTTTAGGAACTACGTTCTCCTCGTTCAACATCACCATGACCGACTCCTCGTTGACACATGAGGAGAGAAATAGGGCAGGCTCGTCTTCTGCACCAGCTTGGGTGAGGTTTACCTCCTCGTTCTTCTTCTTGTTTCGGCAATCCGATGCGTAATGCCCGTACTTGTCGCAGTCGAAGCACTTTATGTGGCTTTTGCACTCCGACGTATAGTGACCAAACTTGTCATATTTAAAACACATGATATGTGACTTGTCATGTGATCTGTCATCACCGTCTTGCCTAGCCCAGTCTCCACATCCTCCTCTATCGCCTCGGCTATTATTCTGCCAATTTCCCTTCTTGACATTTTCACCAGATTTCTTGCACTGAGTAGACATTTCCTCCCATTGAGAACGAGTTAGCATCAAGTGCTCACTTTCTTTCATATCACCAAAAGCAATCCGCATCCTCTCGTCGTAAGCCTTGTAGCGTCCAACAAGGTCCTCAATGGTGAGCGTAGTCAAGTCGATGCATTGTTCGATCGACGTCACGAGTTGAAGATACCATGCCGGTGCAGCGCAGAAGCGACGCTGACGACGATATTTCGGCACCTTCTCCCGAGACTTCTCATGCCGCCACCACCCCGTAAAGCTTCTCAGTAAAGTCTTCAAGCGACTCACCTTCATGCATCCGCAGATTCTCAAAACTCTTTTGGAGTGTCTGCAGTTTGCTTCTGACGCGATCATGGCCTTGATACAGATCTTGATGGTATCCCGCCGCCTTCTTTGTCACCTTTCCGTGAGGATGTCATGATGTTGTCCAAGACCGCCGATAGATGGTCGACATAGCGATCTATCCTTACGATATTTGACACCACCCTTCTCAAATTCCTTGCCGCCGGGATCCACGGCTTCCCACACCTCCTGGGCTTGAAGAACGATGCTCATCTTCATGACCCATATGGTATAGTTGCTGCGCCCAAGTTGTGGGTACATCATCGGAGTCTCTTTCTTGCTCCCTGATGCCTCGCCGCTTTCTTCCGTTGACATCCTTCCTCCTCAAGAACCGCTCTGATACCAACTGTTGGAAATTTTCCTTTCGATCTTCGTACTATGTCACGAATTCGTTCCAGTAAAGAAACGCTCTGCTCGGTCGTTGTTGTCCAGAACAAATCACCTGATCCTTTGCGCCCTCTTCTCTCCGTAGGACCCGCCTGAAAGACTTGCACGAAGCAAACAACACCTCTGCTGCCCTCCGATGTGACCCACCACTGTAGCTTCCTGTTGGAGAGAACACGACGTGAAATCGTGAAGCAACTTCTCTGGTCTGTTTTCTTTTATTTCTACTCAACTCGACACACTGGTTGCTTCCTTGCTTTACATTGATTCAACTCAATGCTTCTAAACTCTTGCTTGCTGTATTCTTACATGGCACTAGACCCATCCTTTTATACCCTACGCATACATACACAATTTGGAGACAGAAACCAACACAACCCCGACTGGATTCCTCTCGTAAATGTAAATGTAAAAACCTTCCTAAACAAGATTAAATCCAACACCTGGTTCTTCCCCACCCCCTTCTACTGATTTTTACTTGGTTACTCTTGTGCTTGAGCTTGATTTATTTTTATTTTTTAAATTATTTTTTGATGTTTGTTGGTTAACGAATATGCATGGTGAAGGGAGCTATGTGCTTGCTACTGATGAACTGAGAGCTATTGCTCTATGATGGGGATGGATGCTATGTGTGAGCTCTATGTGTGCATGTGCTGGTTCATGCTGAGTCATTTGGTTTGGATCAAAATTGACAGTAGGGATGGTTACCTTAGCTTTGTTGGTTTTGGGGAAAGAGGATGGCGATCTTGCACGCGGTCGGTGCTCTCCTCTTGCTCCTCCTTGTCGATCTGGCGCGGTTCTGGCGGTCGTCGATGGTTCCACGCCTTTGCCGCTGCCGCCCTTGCTCTTCGGCTTCTCCCTGGCTCCCTGGCTCCTTGGCTCCCTGGCTCCCTTCCTCCTGTGGTCCTGGCCTTGCCTCTTGGCCGAGAAGAAGTGGGAGGGGAGAAATGGCTGTGCTGGGGGGAATGAATGTGCTGAAGAAGGCTCTGGAATGGCTGTGCTGGGAGTCGTGAAGTGAGGGGGATGAATGTGGTCTTGAAGACATAGGAGGGGAATGCAGAATGCAGAGCATGCGCAAGGGGGTCTCGGTGAAGGGCTACGGGTAGGCTACACTAGTAAATTAATAAAAATTCTACCCAGTAAACCAAGATCATCGCAGTTATAGATCACGGTCTTACCACTAGACGCAGAGTGCGGAAATTGATGTAGCACGCGTCAGGCGAGTAGTCGTACTAAGTTGATGCAAAGACGCGTCAAGGCGAGTAGTCGTACTACTTCCTCATCCTCGCGGCATTCCACGTACAGCTCCTCTCTTGCGGTTCGTCCAAACGCTACAGATGCAGCGCCTCCAAAGGTATCCACACGTACGGGAGGAAGCGACGCACGCCGGACTACTAGATCCGCGCGAGCGACTAGGGCGTGGGAGGGTGGCGGCGTGGTTTGAGGATGTCACGAAAAACTCATCACCAATCTCATGCGCCATTGCCCTCCTTTTATAGACGTCCTTACAATGGGCTTCTACTAATAGAGGCCCATTAGGACTCAATGCCCGATCTAATTCGGATCCAATCCGAATTAGGCTTCAACCCATAAGTGTGTGACCCTATAGGTTCACGTATGTTTAGACATGACGCGAGTATACATACTTGGTCAATAGTTGGTAGCGCCTCTAGCAAGACGTGCCAACTCCTAAAGCGTACACAAAGATCATATCGGACGAACCATCACAGCGTTATGTACATGCCAATCCCTTTGCCTCACGATATTCGGTCGAGCTCCAAGTGACCACTCTATCTCGATCTGTGATCCGAATCCCTTACTAGGTTAACTCTTAACCTTAAGTAGCATGGCCATGCATTTCGGATCCGATCACTCGAGGACCCTTACTAGGTTAACTCTTAACCTTACTAGGTTAACTCTTAACCTTAAGTAGCATGGCCATGCATTTCTGGATCCGATCACTCGAGGGGCCTAGAGAGGGGCAAATCCCATCTCGACTGACCATGCCTCGCAGCATGCTTCATGACAAACCCGAAAGCTACCTTTATAACTACCCGCCATTTGAGTAGCGTTTGATAGCCCCTAAGTAGGTCGATTCACATCTCAAGTACATGCGACAATCTCGTGTCTAAGGACAAGGCGTACACATTGTGTAGAGAGAACCATAAGTATAATTGTTATGTCTCATGTTGGGTCGGTCCAACCCCATGTTCTAAACATGTGTCCACATTATTGGTTTGACATCTCCATGTCTATGACACGTGAAACATGGTCATCAAGCGATACATGTGCTAATCCATCATTCACGTGTGTCCTCACATGAACTCCGACTAGGGACAACTTTAGAATAACCATATAAGTAAAGAGTTTCACAAACAAGTCACATACTTATTAATCAACACAAAGGCAATATTCAAGGAACATTTATTAAATCATGGATACAACGAAATATCATCATCTCTATGATTGCCTCTAGGGCATATCTCCATGATCTCCCACTTGCACTAGAGTCAATCTAGAAGATATCTAATACCCATAGCTCTTGTGTGTGCCTCATGCTTAGGCGTGGGAGAGGCTTCGTCAAAGGATCTGAAATATTCAAACCGTGTGTATTTTGCATATCTTTAAATCTCCTCGATTGAGGATCTCTCGAATGAGATGAAACCACCTTGATATGTGTTTGTTCTTTTGGTGATTCCTCGGCTCCTTGGCTTGCGCAATGGCCCCACTGTTATCACAGTAAAGATCCAGAGGACTGCACGCACTAGGAACCACACCTAGTTCAGTTATGAACTTCCTTATCCAAACACCTTCCTTTCTTTGCTTTGAAGCGCAATGTACTCGGCCTCCGTTGTAGAGTCGACAACAGTCTCCGCTTGGAACTCTTCCAATCGACCGCACCACCGCTCAAAATGAACACAAAACCCGATTGCGATTTGTATCGTCTTTGTCGGTTTGGAAGCTTGCATCGGTGTAACCATTTACAACGAGCTCTTCCTCACCTCCGTAGACTAGGAACACATCCTTAGTTCTTCTCAAATACTTGAGGATGTTTTTAACATTTGTCAAATGACTCTCACCGGATCGACTGTATCTGTTTCAGTAACACTTAGAGCATAGGAAACATCTGGCGAGTACATATCATAGCATACATGATAGATCCAATGGCGAAGCATATGGAATCTTACTCATGCGATCTCGCTCATCGGTTGTCGAAGGACACCGAGTCTTGCCAAGATTTATGCCATGAGACATGGGCAAGAACCTTTCTTTGCCTCCTCCATGTTGAACCGTTTCAACACTTTGTCAATGTAAGTACTCGGCTTAATCCTATTAGCCTTTTGATCTATCTCTATAGATCTTAATACCCAAAATATATGCCGCTTCCCTAAGTCCTTCATTGAAAAACTATTTTTAGTGAGGTCTTAACGGACTCGAGCATAGGAATATCATTTTCAATCGGTAATATGTCATCTACATATAAGATTAGAAATCTGAGCGAGCTCCCACTTGCCTTCTTGTAATCAAGCAAGATTCTTCTTCGCTTTTGATGAACCCAAACCCTTTGACCACTTCATCAAAACGAATGTTCCAACTCCGAGATGCTTGCTTCAATCCATAAATGGATTTTTGAAGTTTGCATACTTTTCTAGCATTGATTGGATCGACAAAACCCTCTCGAGAAGTATCATATACACATCCTCGGTTAAATTTCCATTAAGGAAAGCCGTTTTGACATCCATCTGCCATATCTCATAGTCGAAATATGCAGCGATAGCTAGAATGATCCGTATAGATTTAAGCATCGCTACAGGCGAGAAGGTCTCATCGTAGTCAACTCCTTGAACTTGCCGAAAACCTTTTGCGACAAGTCGAGCTTTATGGATATGAACATTTCCATTCATATCAATCTTCCTTTTATAGATCCATTTGCACTGATGGTTTTAACACCATCAGGCGGGTCAACCAAGTTCCAAACTTGATTGTCTCCCATGGATGCTATCTCGGATCTCATGGCACTTTGCCATTTCTCAGAGTCTGGGTCCATCATTGCTTCCGCATAGGTCGTAGGCTCATCATTGTCTAACAATAACATATCTCGCGTACATGGAGCCTTCCGACCTTCGTGGTGGTGGTGCTTCCTTTGCCATGGGTTCCTCAACTTGTTCTACCACGTGGGCATCATTAAATCGAGTCTTCCCGATTGGTTCATCTTGAACCTCTTCAAGCTGCACTGTTCTTCCACTTGTCTCCCTGTTGAGAAACTCTTTCTCTAGGAAAACACCACTTCGAGCGACAAACACTTTGCCCTCTAGTCGGTTGTAGAAGTAATATCCAAAGGTTTCCTTCGGATATCCCACGAAAATGCATTTATCCGACTTGGGTGTGAGCTTGTCCGACTTTAGTCACTTGACAAACGCCTCACATCCCCAAATCTTTAGAAAAGACAAAGCGTGACTCTTTCGGTCCATATCTCATATGGTGTCTTAACTACGGATTTAGACGATACCCTATTAAGTGTGAAAGCTGCCGTTTCTAGAGCGTAACCCCAAAATGATAATGGTAGATCTGACTGGCTCATCATCGATCGAACCATGTCTAACAAGGTCCGATTACGCCGCTCGGATACCCTGTTTCTTTGAGGCGTTCCGGGCGGTGTTAGCTGTGGAACAATTCTGCAACTCTTCAGATGATTGCTAAATTCATGACTCAAAAACTCGCCACCACGATCGGATCGCAGAGCCTTAATTTTCTTGGCACGTTGATTTTCAACTTCATTCGGAACTCTTTGAACTTTTCAAAAGTTTAGGACTTATGCTTCATTAAGTAGACATAGCCATATCTACTAAAATCATCGATGAAAGTTATGAAGTAATGAAATCCTCCTCTAGCGATCGTGCTCATTGGTCCACATACATCGGTATGTATGATTTCCAACAAGTCGACGCCTCTCAAAAGAACCTTTGAAAGGTGACTTGGTCATCTTACCAAGCAAACAAGCTTCACATGTCTCGTATGATTCAAAATCAAGCGAAGTTAGAAGACCATCATCATGGAGCTTCTTCATGCGCTTTTCACTTATGTGACCCAAACGACAATGCCAAACATAGGTGGGATTCAAATCATTAGGCCGAAGTCTTTTAGCATTTATGTTAAAGATGGGTGCATCATCAAGATTTAAAATAAATAACCCATTCACAATGGGCACAAAAGCCACAAACATTTCATTTTTAGAGATCAAACAACCATTGTCTTTACTTGCAAATGAATAACCATCTCTCATCAAACATGAGGGGGATAAAATGTTTCGACTCATACTAGGAACATAATAACAATTATTCAATTCCATAATAAATCTTGAAGGAAGCTGAAGTTGCATGGTGCCGACGGTCAACGCATGACAACCCTTGCTTTATTTCCGACGAAAATCAACTTCACCTCTTGCGACTCCTCTACTTCTTATTAGCCCTGCATCGAGTTGCAAATGTGAGCAAGCGATCCAGTATCAAATACCCAAGAGTTAATAGGAGAATCAGCGAGAAAAATGTCTAAAACATTTATGACAAGTGTACCATGGGTGGAAGTCTTACTCCCAACCTTCTTCTTGCATTCCTCGGAATCCGGTACTTCTTGCGATTTCTCTTCCAAATGGCGATTTCTTTACAATAGAAGCATCTTGTCTACCTCGTGTCCGAGATTAGGCTTAGGCGTTGGCCGAGATCATATCTTTAACCTTGCCCTTATTCTTTGCCCATGGCTTCCTACCCTTTTCTTGAAGCTAGACTTGTTCTCACGACCATCACATGGCTAGGCCCCGCACACTTCTTAATGTCACTCTCTCACTGTTTTGAGCATCCCACAAAGCTCATTAAGGCCCTTTTCCACCCCATGCATATGGTAGTTCAAATGAAATGTCCATAGCTAGGTGGAAGAGACGCCAAAATGAAATCGATTGCCAACTCTTGGCTAATTGGAAAACCAAGTTTATCTAAAGTCCGATCAGTAACCAACCATTTTGATCACATGTGGGCCTACGGGTGCACTTTCTGTTAACTTGCATTCCAGAAAAGCCTTAGAGACATTGAATCGCTCTGGCCCGCTATGTCTGGAACATGTCCTTAAGCGCCATGATCATATCATACGCTTCGATCCTCAAACCGCTTTTGAAGGTCGGGTTCCATGCATGCAAGCATAAGACGACTAATCTCAAGAGAATCATCACATGCTTTCTTGTAGGCGGTTTTAACGGCGGCCGCATTGTTAGCGTGCTCTTACGGGATTGGGGTGTCGAACGTTTTCCTTTTTTCCGCCTACGAGAACAATTCTCGAGTTACGGACCAATCAATAGTTTGTTTCATTTAATTTTTCTTTCTCAAGAATCGATCATAAAAGCAAAGGGTGTCTTGCGGTTGCTAGATGCCATTGATCTACAATAGGAAATGCAAAATACTAAGACAAAAAAACCATGATAGAGTAAACCTGTATTAAACAAATTTAATAGAATGTACTCCCACTAAAATCAACATCCTCTATTGATTCTTAGTGATTCAAGATCCGCAATTATCGAGTCTACTAGTGAGCTTTTGCATCACCGCTAGGAGACAAGGTAATTCGGTAAGCAACACCTTACTAATCATATCTCTATATGACTCTTGTTGTTGGGTGACATCTCTATGCCCCGGCGCCCAACCTTTATGCCCCAAGGCCCATAACCTTTATGATAACCTTGTTAAGTTCACCAACCCTTATGCATGTAGGTATCCGATACAAACCCATCTAGTCAAGGAAAGTCGATGGTGCCCTAATTTTATAGACCCACCATCAATTTACAAGACATGGGATGGTGCAGAGTTTAGTTGGGAGGGCATATGTTTAACTTAACATTTTGTGAGGGATCGCTATACTTCTACCATTCAAACATGCATAGGAGTAAAACAAACAGAATAGCATTCACACAGCCAGACTCAAGATGGCCTATTTTCTCATGGTGATCTCCATCGCCATAGAATCATCCACCATGATGATCTCCATCTCCATGGTTAATGTGTGCCATCCTCCAAGTGATGTGTCCTCCGAGTACTAATATAAGCTATTACTCATAACACTAGTAATAAAATACAGGATACTAGGAATCATCACAAGTCGAAGCACATGCAGCCGTTAATACAATACTTTGACAACACAATGGCTCCAGCCATGTTGCCGAACCCATGACACGCAGGTCATGAAAATATTACAAACATGCATCACATACACATTAGGCCATACTGGCCACATACATCCTGCAAAAACAAGTTATGCATAGAATCGCAATCTACCGGATAAGGGGTCGAGGGGGTTTCCCCCCGCGGGGTTCCAATCTATGCAATTTTTACTTAGGATTTTGATCGGCAAATCATATTTACCACAAATCGACTATTGTTCCGATTCGACCAATTTGTATTGATCTTTGCGTGCAGCATGCCGTGGTTTGAGAACCGAGACAACTTTCGGCTCAAGGAGCCCGATCGCACGATCACGGTACATCGATTATCAATCTAGGTTCCGATTCGACCAATCATATTGATCTTCGCATTCCGCCACCGGTTTTACGTGTCACCTGGTCTACCCGATGGCGAATCCGACCAAGAGGGGTATGTTGTTTCACGACCTTAGCAAAGATGATCACGGAACATCGATTATCAATCTAGGTTCCGATTCGACCAATCATATTGATCTTCGCATTCCGCAACCGGTTTTACGTGTCACTGTCTACCCCGATGGCGAATCCGACCGGTAGGGGTATGTTGTTTCACGACCTTAGCAGCATGATCACGGAACATCGATTATCAATCTATTACCAGAACTATACAATCGATCACATCGATCATACCGACTTACATATCGCCATATGCAAATCACCCGAACCTATAACATGACAGCAACCGCTCTGATACCACTGAAGGGCTACGGGTAGGCTACACTAGCGTAAATTAATAAAAATTCTACCCGTAAACCAAGATCACTGCAGTTATAGATCACGGTCTTACCACTAGACGCGCAGGTGCGGAAATTGATGTAGCACGTCGGGGCAGAGTAGTCGTACTAAGTTGATGCAGCACGTCGGGGCAGAGTAGTCGTACTACTTCCTCGTCCTCGTCGCGGCGTCCCCACTGACTCCTCTCTTGCGGTTCGTCCAAACGCTACTGATCTGGCGCCCAAAGGTATCCACACGCACGGGAGGAAGCGACGACGCCGGACTACTAGATCCGCGGCGACTAGGGCGTGGGAGGGTGGCGGCGAGGTTTGAGGATGTCACGAAAAACTCATCACCAATCACTGCGCCCTTGCCCTCCTTTTATAGACGCCTTACAATGGGCTTCTACTAATAGAGGCCCATTAGGACTCAATGCCCGATCTAATTCGGATCCAATCCGAATTAGGCTTCACCTTTAAGTGTGTGACCCTATAGGTTCACGTATGTTTAGACATGACGCGAGTATACATACTTGGTCAATAGTTGGTAGCGGCCTCTAGCAAGACGTGCCAACTCCTAAACGCGTACACAAAGATCATATCGGACGAACCATCACAACGTTATGTACATGCCAATCCCTTTGCCTCACGATATTGGCCGAGCTCCAAGTGACCACTCTATCTCGATCTCGTGATCTGGAATCCCTTACTAGGTTAACTCTTAACCTTAAGTAGCATGGCCATGCATTTCGGATCCGATCACTCGAGGGCCCGAGATATCTCTCGTAGAGAGGGCAAATCCCATCTCGACCGACCATGCCTCGCAAAGATGCTTCATGACAAACCCAAAGCTACCTTTATAACTACCCGATTCACGGAGTAGCGTTTGATAGCCCCTAAGTAGGTCGATTCACATCTCAAGTACATCACGACAATCTCGTGTCTAAGGACAAGGCGCACACATTGTGTAGAGAGAACCATAAGTATAATTGTTATGTCTCATGTTGGGTCGGTCCAACCCCATGTTCTAAACATGTGTCCACATTATTGGTTTGACATCTCCATGTCTATGACACTGTGAAACATGGTCATCAACCGATACATGTGCTAATCCATCATTCACGTGTGTCCTCACATGAACTCCGACTAGGGACAACTTTAGAATAACCATATAAGTAAAGAGTTTCACAAACAAGTCACATACTTGTTAATCAACACAAAGGCAATATTCAAGGAACATTTATTAAATCATGGATACAACGAAATATCATCATCTCTATGATTGCCTCTAGGGCATATCTCCAACACTCGGTGTGCTGGGCTGTGCTGCCTGCGGGTGAAGAGGGTGATGTGGCTCTGGAACAGGGGAAAAATTGTGGAGACCGTGCAAGATATGGCTTGACTGAGTTGGGTGTTACGCAGAATTGATGTAATTTGATTTGTTGTAAAGTACTCTCGTGAACAATTCAATTATTGATTTATTGCTCTCATGAAAATGGAGATGGAAGTTGCAATTTAGTTATGACTATGATTCTACTGCTTTACTGGAGAATGCAACAAATTCTTGTAATGAATGATGAGAATAAAATGGATGATGGAATAATGGTTCTAATGACTAATAATGCAATGCTTGCGAAAGGAAATCCGAAAATACTAACGAGCTGGCACTGATTCGGTTGCGTAACAACGATCTGACACTACAGTTAGCTCACTGCTAAAAGAAATTAATTACCGCTAACTACTGATTACTGGTACTCGATTAGGTCTAAAAACTCGGGTTCTCACAGCGAGCTGGCTTGGCTCGGCTCGGTCAAACTCATTAAGGAAATGAGCTCGGCTCGGCTCGGCTCGTTAAGCTAACGAGTATAGTAACAAGCTCAGCTTGTCTCGTTCAAACTCGTTAACTCAGCTTGTTATGCTCGTTACTAACAATTGAAGGTAATGAATTTCTGTTGTAGATCTAGCTAATGAATCGAAGTTACTCCATGTAGATCTTTGTGTAGTAACACATAGTAGTAGTAGTAGGCTAGCAGCAGCACAAAAATAATGAATTTGCTTAAGCCGTTTCGTCAGTGTCAGTGAGGAACAATAACTAGCGAATTTGTAGTGGACAGCACGAAAAGGAACTCAATTCATAATTTCACAACAACAAGATCACAAGTTCACAACCAAAAGTCCATAATATCACTTAAAATGGTTCATGGTGCACATGCACACTAGACAACCCCTTTTGTGTACAAAAAATGTAACTAATTAAAAGGTCTTCTTAACAAGAGGATTCAAACATGCAACCGTAAGGTCTTGAGTATTCTTGAATGAACTTGGCCACCAAACAAAATGTCTTCTTGTGATCTTGTCAACTTATCCTCTCCACCAAACAAAAGGTGTACCTTGAGCTTTCTATCTCCCTACTTTGTTCAAATAGGGTGTGCACTTTGGTATATGCCTTAAGAGAGTTGAAGTTGATCCCCCTAGCTTATAAGAAAAGAGCCCGTAGCAAAACCGGATAGTTCGCCTTTGTCTCAGTCTTCCCTTTCTCCTTCTTGGATGGAACGTTAACCACCTTAAAAAGCTCCCAACAAATTTAATGCTTTCCTCTACTCCTTTTGGAAGCAGACACTGGAATACCCTTCTGTCTTTTGGCTCTTCTCTTTGCCTTGGGAGATCCAGACACACCATCATCATTTGACACATCATCTTCTTTCTCATCACGAGTTGCAGAATCAATGGACACATGTGAAGGTTCGCCCTCAGATGAATGATCAGGAATGTAGAAATCACTATATTCAGAGTCCTGCACAGATACAGAACATGATATATCTATAATTGACTCAAGTACACATCCATAAATCATGCCCTTTTTCACCAATCAACAACACACAGAGGATCAAGTGATAGAAAATAGAGGCAAAACCATAAATGTGCTTTCATTTATGATTCATATTAGCACAATTGCAAAATGCACTTATATCTAGTGACAGAAAATAGATCAGAGGAGAGCATGTCATACACTTATTCATACTAGTCAACATGTCATACACTTATTCATACTAGTCAACATTTAATTCAATGGATAATCCAAAATGTCGTACACTTATTCATACTAGTCAACACTTATTCATACCAGATCAGAGGAGAGCAATGCCATACTCATACACTTATTCATACTAGTCAACACTTATTCATACCAGATCAGAGGAGAGTAATCTGAAATGACACTCACCGAGGGATAGACCTTGATGAGGGGTCTTGGGACCTGTTGGTTGGCAGGTGAGGCGGCTTTCAGCGCATAACCGATGTTGAGGCAGAGGGTGAAACAGAGTTGGAGGAGGACGACCTCCTCCCTTTGTAGTTCTTGGACTCTAGGCTCGGTTGTTGATCCATCATTGGAGCCAGAGGCTAGAGCCGACACGAGTGGTTGGATCCGGAGGCGGGAGGCCGTGGGCAAAATTTGGATGCCTAGGTGGGAGGCCACAACCGGAGCAGGAGGCCTAGGGCTAGGACCGAAGCGGGAGGCTGGAACCGGAGAAGGAGGTGAAGGAAGCGGGAGGTCAGGAGCCCGGGATCGGCTAGGGCCTGGAGTCAGCGGGGGCGACCGTGCGGTGGTGCGGGGCAGCAACCAGCAACCTTGCTCATGGTGGCCTGGCTGTGCGGGTGGGGAAGTGCAGCCGTGCGGGGTGAATCAGGGCAGGGAACGCTGACTCATGTGTAGGGGTGGGGAATGGGGATTAGGGTTGCACTAGGGGTGGATTGGATTAGGGTTGCGTGCGGTGTGGGACTATGGGGTGAATCAGGCAACCGTTTTGGGCTGGGCCTGGTGAACTGTGAATCTATGATCTCATTCTCATTGGTGGACAGTGGTAGGCCTGGGCTTCTCTTTTGGGCTGGTTTTGTTAACGAGCAACTCGCGAGCCAGCTCAAACTTAAGAAAATGAGCCAAAATGCCAGCTTGGCTCGGCTCATTAATGGACCAAGTTCAAGCCGAGCCCTAAACGAGTCGAGCTGGCTTGGGCTATAAAGGCATCCTACCGCCTCACCTGTGAAGGAAGGCACAAGCATGCACAGATAGCCTCCTATCCTGTCCCTACATAAATCCACGTCAGGACGAACAAGGATCCTTTGCATTAGCGCTCTCAATGTAGAGGTGCTACAATTCACCAGAACTCGGAGCAATCTCTATCATCCGATTGAAAAGTGATGTGTTTTACTATAGTGTTTTTCAACTATGGATATCATGGGGATATACTCACGATCTTAGGATGATGATATAATTGGCAACGGTGCTGAAAGTTTGTCGAAATACTCGTTTTTAGCGAAATTCAAGTTCTGCCAGGCAGTAGGCGGTCAGACCAGCTAGGGTGACGGTCAGACCGACCCTTGTGGTGGTCTGACTAGCCACCTCTGGCGGTCCGACCGGCTAGGGCTTTGACCAAGAGGTCGGCAATGAGGCCCCACCAAAAGGCGGTGATCTGACCGGCCAGAAAGGTGACATTCGAGTTTGGAGCCAGGCCAAAAATAGAGGGTGTAGGCAAGAGAGGGGATTCTCCTATACTTGGTCTCATAATTTTTGGAGCTTCGAGTCAAAAGTTCTATTCTTTTGAAATTTCTAGAGAGGTTTCGGATTTCCAGTGAGGAAATTTGGCTAAGTCCCCTTGCTGGGTGGTCAGACTGGCCATGGGTGGCGGTCTGACCGGTTTTGCCATATTTCACTGGCAGTTTGGTGGTGATGTTTGTAAGTTAGATCAAGTTCATGGGTTTCAATGCATATGTGTTGCATGATGCATGTTTTGACTAACGTGAGTCAAGTTGCAAAGAACTTATTTTCGGAATCGATTTCTTGGTCTATTGTTGTGTAGGAGGCTTGGAGGTCAACGACGGTCAACGGCGAGGATGATCGGGACTAGGCTTGGAGAGCTGAGGTTCAAAACGATCGAGGACGCCGGGTGAAGTCAATGGACTCAAGCATGACGCAAAATGGACAAGGATGATCGAACGAGAAGTTAGGTGCGACGCGTTGCATGAAGCGGCGCAGGGGTCGGTGCAAGTGCCATAGTAGTTTCAGTGGGAGCCGAATGGAAGAGACTTGCTGACATAAAGAGAGTCGTTGATCAACCTACACGTGGCGAAACATGGGATTGCTTCATGAGGATTGGACTCGGTCTTCGGAGAAGGATAGAGAAGGGGTATTTTGGTAACTTCACCAAAATACCGCCTTGATTGTATTTGGCTAAACTGTGGCACAAGACAGCGCAAGGAGAAGTGGTTTAGGTCAAGAGTAGATGAAGACGGTGCTTTGAAAAATGTGCGCGAGTGAAACCCGTTTTGTGTGTGGGCTTAGCGGGTGCCCATTAGGGATGTCTTTCTATAAGCTAGCTTCCACTATAAAAGGGGAGGGTGCTGGTTGTGCACCTCCCAACACTTGTAGCCTAGAAACCCTAATTTGTATTTTAGGGTTAGGAGAGGAAAGTGGAGGAGCTAGGGTTCTTTGAGAGTTGGATTGATTGTGTGCTCAAGTGTTGAGCTTTTGTCCTCTATGCTGGAGTGGCTGTAAACCAACATCAATCTCGAATCAATCCAAGCAAGATTTCCTCAAGATGCATCTATTCTTATTCTTGCTCTCTCTTTTGTGATTTTGGGGTTTTCGTTGATCATTTGGTTTTCCTTTGGTTTCTGGTCGTGATCTTACTTGTTGTGAAATGTGGGAATGTATCTAGTGTCGTAGGGGCAGCCCACCGGCCCTAGTGACCCAGCGAACAGGATAGAAGCCACAGGAGGTACCCCGGAGGGCCGCCCGAAGGGTATAGGAGGTACTGCCGAGGGGGCCCCCCAGAAGGGTCAACCGGCATGGTACCCTTGAAGGGGGCCCGAAGCCCCTCCGAAGGGGGTCCGAATGGTGCCCGCAGGGTGTCCGAAGGCTACAAGGGGTGTCCGTCAGCACCCTGAAAGGCTACCTTATGCACACCAAGGATGCTTGAGGCCCCCTCGGGCCCGATGCTGCACTGCTAGGAGCGAAGGGAGAAGACAAGTGGACCAGGCACACCGGCTGGGTGAGCCAGGTACACAGAAGCCCACCTTAGATCGGAAGCTATACATAGGGGTAGAAAAAGACCCTACAGTCCTTGTACGGGCTGTACATTCATAGGGGTAAAACAATAATCTCATGTACCCTGTTAATTGGCTATGAATAGCTCTCTCCCCCATGTAAGCAGGACACTTTTTTGAGGCACTTAATACAATGTACTTCTCCTAACACCAGTCCCCTCTCCAAGGATCCTCCAGCCACTCGGATACCGGGGTCCCCTTTTCTCTACTGTCTAGTATTTTTTGCTATGACAGTTGGTGCCGTCCGTAGGGACTGGCAGGAAAGCTACAAAGCCCAGACTCCGAAGAACTAGCATGGCCCCTCAGAAGAGGGCGAAACCAAGGCATTTGCCAAGAATCACCACTACTATTTGCGACATCAGAATATCCCAAACTTGGGTTTGTATTTCAAATGTATAAAAATGAGGATAATTTAAAACTTTTGATGCATCATGTTGTTATTTGAAATTTCTGGAAACTCTTTCAAAAGAATTGTTGATTTCTAAAACTTAATGCTTTAATTGACTAGAAGCAAAACCGTTTGAAACTTTCTAAACAAATCTTGTTACCATGCTCTGAAATTATTTTTTCTAGCTTCTAAATCATTCTAGTGACTCCTCTGAAAAATTTCATAATTTTTAGATTTTATTTGCTATTTTCTAGGGGCTAGTAAAACCAGTTGGACCCCTGGTCAAACCCCTAGGGCAGCACCTTGTGATTTTTCTAGAGTGAAATTCATTGCATGAAAAATTCTGGGAAAATTACAAAAGGTTTTTCTTAGGACCAGTATCCTTTCATAAAAATTTCAGAATTTGTGGAGTTAATCTACTACCTCTAAAAATTCCCAAACCATCTCAGCCTTTTTGGGTTAAATTAGAAAATCACTATTCCTCCGACTAGACCCAAGTCACTTGGTTGAACCCAACCATCTTCGCGCTCGGACCGGTCCGAATAGACGCGGAGTTAATTGAGCTATCCAATTTTGATCGAACCGTCCACGTTGCTTGGGCTGTTTGGACCGTCCGAACGATCATCTCAATCGCGGCCGTCCATTTTCAATCGGACTGCCCGAACAATTCTGACCGCACTGACCTAACTCGACTCAACCCCCTAACTGCACCAACCCGAGCCAGGGGGTGCGACCGCGCCTATCTCTGTCGCTGACACGGTGGGACCCAATTGTCAGTTCCGTCTCCTAGCTCTTGCTAACGAGCGCGGGCGCGAGCAGAGCTGAAGCGCCACGCAGCCGAGCGCCTCTGCGCATCCCCGTCAACGGCGTCAATCCGCTGCCCTCATCCTCCACTTAGAGCTTCGCGTGTTAACGCTGCTTCCGTCCCGACCGTTGCCTAGCTATATCTCACCCTCTCTCGGCCAAGAGGGCTCACTTTCCCTTTCACCCGAAAAGGGGAAGGAGGCAAGAACTCAGCTCCCTCTCGGGTGAGCTTCGCTCCCATGCGTCCCTCTCCTTCTCCGTCCCTCATCGCCGCTTTGTGCTCTGGTTTGAGCTCTTGTCTTCATGTGTAGGTTCTGGAACACAAAGCTCGTCGCTTCGTTCTCCAGAGTGCGCTCCGAAGGCCTCCACTGCGCCATTAGTGCTCCTGGTGAGCTTTCTCCTCCCTTAGTACGTCATTTTGCGTCCCATAGCTCAACTAAGGTTTCCCCTTAGTTAATTTCTTTAATCGTGTGCAGGAGCCCGTGGATTTTGAGCTTTCCCGTTTTCCGACCACCAGCACCCCCTTCTTCCCCGGTGATGTTTCAGTGAGGCATTCTCTAATTGCTTGCAATGTCACCATCTTCTTACCCCCCTTGAGCCTCCTCGACATTTCATGTCTCTTTCTTTTGCTCAGGACGCTCCCTCCACGGTGAAGCTCCACGCCGCCGTCACCTTCCTCGACACTGGCCTAACTCCGACCAACTGGTCCTCTCCACTTCAACTAGGTAGGTTCCCTGGAACCCTTAGGTAGTTATGCACGCACTAATTTGCCATTAGCATAGCCGTAGTGGCACATGCATGGTTGGCCGTGGCTCACCGCCGCCTCTCACCGTCGCACCGCCATTGTAGCCCATCTTAGTCCTCACCGCCGGTACCTATCGCTTCGCATAGCTTCAAGGATTCCGTTTTGGACATTCACTTGCGCCGCCATGGCGCGTAGCGCCGGTGAGCCGGCGAGCAAGCTCGCGGCCATGCGTGGCACGCTCCGACCGCTCATGTAGCTAAGCCATTAGGGCTAATCACAATCATTTATTAGCCAATGATTGGTTTTGTATTAAGTGTTGTCTTAGAGTATTAGATGTGCCGCTAACACGTGGGACCGAGCACAGTAAACGAGATGTAAATTAACGGTTCAAATTAGCATATGACATGTGGGCCTAGAAACTTAAGTGCACAGTTGTAAGACCCGTAGACCGGCCGTATACCCTCGGTCTATGCACTGTGCTGTGGACTGAGAGTATGACATGTGGACCCCACATGTCAAGCCGTATTTAAATCAGAAATTAAAATGAAAAATTGACACTATGCACTGGGCCCCACCGGTTAGTGGCTGTGGCTATGTTCGGCCCGGTAAGAAAAATATTTAATGCTTTTGTGAATTCCGAAATTATTTATCGTTGAACTGAAAATTGTCTTAAACTTCAAAATTGCATAAGTAATTAATTTTAACTCCTTTTTGGATGATTCAAGTTTTGTTGGGTTACAATTTTATTGTATTTTATTTTGGTATGGATTGTAAAGCTGGTTACTGTTCCAGAAAATTTGTTAGTAGAATTACTTTCGGTTTAGTATTATTTTTGCACTAAAAATTCGTTTAACTTAAAAAATGTATAAGTATTTCTGTGTAACTCCAAAAGGGGTGGAATCAATTTTGTTGGATTCCTCTATTAGTGTGCTTTATTGTAGAATAGGTTTTGAGTATGTTGCTATCTCTGAAAATCATAATTTACATATGATTTGTGTACTACTTTCATGACTTTGAAAAATCATAAGAAATTCATTCTAGCTCCAATTGAGGTGAATCAAATTTCATTGTTCATCTCAAGTGGAGTTCCATATGCCATAAAATTTTCATGTTTATCACCTCTCTGGAAATTTTTACCAAAACATTTAATTCGGAATGAACAGTAACAGATAGCAATTTCTTTAGATTTTCTTAAAATCTGATTTTCAAACTGCCATAACTTCCTCACACAAACTCCAAATCGATTGATTTTTGTTGATAAATTCATTTAAAATCATGCTCTATCTTCTATGTAAATTCCATGATTTTTGGGCATGTGTAGGGTGGGATCTGGATTTAGGTTTCCTCGCCCGAGGAGCATCGGCAGTTGCTGAGACTGGGCCGATGTGTCCAACACAACGTGTGGGTCCTCCGTGGGAGCCCGGGATGGGCGGTTCATGGAAAGGTTAACCCCCATACGTGTGACTCTTAATTAATTCATTTCACTGGAAAGCGTCTCGTAGGACTTAGTCTTGCCGGCATACCTAAGGAAGTGTGCTCTATTGCTTGGCAAAAAGGCGGTCTGACATGTGGGAAAGTTGTACACCCGTGTAGGGTAAAATCTATTCGAATAGCCTCATCCTAGGTTATGGACACGCTTGGTTAGGTTTCGCAAGAGTTAGACTATAACATTTTTAATAAAACTTGAGATTGGGTGGTACGAATGGGTAATTCGTGCTGCCACAGAGGTATCATCGGGGGTGACACCCGGCAACCCAACCCACCACCCGGGGAAGCAGGTGCAAGCCAAGGGTCGCACGAAGCCCTACAGCAGGAACTGGCGAACCTTCGTCGGGAGATGGCAAACCTCCGACACCCACCAGAGACGGCCCTCGCTAACTCCCCATTGAGCGTCAGGCTGGAGACGGCCCGCTGGCCACAAGGCTTCAAGATGCCTGAGGTCGCACCCTTTCAGGGATGCACTGACCTCTCGTAATTCCTCCGGGTATACGAGACCACTATGAAGGCCGCTGGAGGCGACGACACTATGAAGGCGAAGAGTGTCACCCTCGCCCTCAAGGGCGTGGCGCTAACATGGTTCTTCACTATCCCCCCCCCCCCCGCTCTATATATGCGTGGAAACTTATTAGAAGGCCTAAAGAAATGCCTGGTGGGACTGCCAAATAGACTCTGGCCTGAGGAGCTCCACAAAGCCCTATGGGCAATCCGCACATCGCAAACAAGGGCCACGGGGTTCTCTCCTTTCAAGCTCCTCTTCGGCGACGAAGCCATGACCCTAGGGGAATTCATGGCCAAGTCTCTCCGAGCAACATCCGAAGCAGGCCCAGCGGAGCCGGAGACCTCCCTCGACCTCCTCGAGGAGCACTGCGTAGAGGCCATAGCAACCATGTCCAAGTACAGCGAAGGTGTCACCCAAGCATACAACAGAAGGGTCAAGATTCGCCCCCAAGCACTGGGCGACATGGTTCTGAAGCGAGTTGCAAATTCCACGACCGTGGGCAAGCTAGAGACCAAGTGGGAAGGACCATACATCATCACCCACGGCACTTGGGCCGGTTCCTTCCACATCGCAACACTGGAGGGACAGCGATTGAGCCACACATGGAACGCAAAGAGCCTCCGAAAGTTCTATCCTTAAGGACTATAAAAACCGGCTCGCATTCGAAGAATCGCCTCATCACTTTAAATGCGGCGTGGGCATGTACAAAAACCGGTGCGCCCGTAAATAGCTCATTGCTTTTGTACAGCGCGGGCATGTACAAAAACAACTGTCACTTGTGGCATTTTGCTCCCGTTCAATGAAAAAGCAATAGCACACTGATGCCCTCCGCAGGCATGAGTATATTAACAAAGATACCACGCATGGCCTTTGGCCCTGGTGCACACCGATACCCTCCGCAGACATGAGTGTATAAACAAAGACATCGCGTATGGTCTTCGGCCCCGGTGCACACCGATGCCCTCTGTAGGCATGAGTGTATAAATAGAGACGCCACGCATGGCCTTCAGCCCCAGTGCACACCGATGCCCTCCGTAGGCATGAGTGTATAAACAGAGACACCGCGCATGGCCTTCGGCCCCGGTGCACACCGATGCCCTCCGCAGGCATGAGTATATAAACAGAGACACCACGCATGGCCTTCGGCCCCGGTGCACATTGATGCCCTCCGCAGGCATGAGTGTATAAACAAAGACGTCGCACATATCCTTCGGCCCCGGTGTACATCGAGGCCCTCCGCAGGCACAACTATTTAGACGAAGATGACATGCAAGGTTAACCCTAGCACAGCACGGTCCTGGGACCAAATCGCACCAGGGGGACGGCGTCGATCTTCGCCTCCCCCTCGCAAAAAAGATAGGGCTCCCCGGAGCCCTACATAAAAAAGTATGGACGGCGCGAGGCTTTGCCTCCCCTCAAAAAAAAAAAGATAGGGCTCCTGAGCCCTACCTAAAAAGTATGGGGGCGGCGCAAGGCTTCGCCTCCCCCAACAAAAGAGAAAAAAAAAGATAGGGCTCCCTGAGCCCTACCTAAAAAGTATGGGGGGCTACAGGCTTATCTCCCCTAACCAACAAAAAAAAAAAAAGATAGGGCTCCCCAGAGCCCTACCTAAAAAAGTATGGGGGACGACGCGAGGCTTCGCCTCCCCTTAACAAAAAAAAAGTGAAAGGGCCCCTCGGAGCCCTACCTAAAAAAGTATGGGGAACGGCGCGAGGCTTTGCCTCCCCCTCGCAAAAAAAAAAAGAGATAGGGCTCCCTGGAGCCCTACCTAAAAAAGTATGGGGGACGGCGCGAGGCTTCGCCTCCCCCTCGCAAAAAAAAAGATATGGTTCTCCGGAGCCCTACCTAAAAAAGTATGGGGGACGGTGCGAGGCTTCGCCTCCCACTCACAAAAAAAAAAGAGAATGGGTTCCTCGGAGCCCTACCTAAAAAAGTATGGGGGGCGGCGCGAGACTTCGCCTCCCCCTCACAAAAAAAAGAGAGTTAGGGCTCCCCGGAGCCCTATCTAAAAAAGTATGAGGGACGGTGCGAGGCTTCGCCCCCCCCCCCTCGCAAAATTAAGGAAGACAACACAACAATCATTATTAATCACATACAAAGTACACAAACATCGAGTAGCATCACCCGGAGAATGGACATACGTTACAAATACACTCGGCCCCGCAACATGCGAGGCACATCAATACCAACAATTACAACCCAACCTCGCTACACAGCTGCACACAGCTCAACATAAACACACCATGACACAACTATGGGACAAAGCCCCACACCTCTACACGCGTCGCCTACTTCAGTAAATCCTCATCCAAGGGCCCTGTCGGCCTCACAGCTTGGCAACCCCCAGAAAGCCCATATCTCCTCGCGCGCCCTCGCCGCCTTACGCTCCCGAAAAAACCAGAACCTCCATAAAGCCACCCGGATTCGCCTTCTTCCTCCACTGCCACTTGGCGCCATGATATTCTATGCCCCGGTAGCACACCCGCAGTTGTGTGAGTGAACTTATGCAGCTGTTTGAAAGAAACTGATTAGGTTATGTGAGCTTTGTTAAAATATTTGTTAAAATTATTATTGTTATTTGTTTTAAATTACGCTTTCAATCTATTATTCATATTCAACTACAACCATTGCTTTTATGCAAAAGAACCATAGATGTCATATCTTTTGGAACAAGCCATCATCTATAATTGCATTCTGTGATACGACTTGCTAAGTACTTTATGTACTCATTATTGTTATAAACAATGTTGTTTAGTTGAGAAGGATACAACAGTTTATCGTCGATCAATAAGGTCTACTTTAAAGATCGTGGAGAACTAGGTCGCGCTACCCCAGTCGATTGCATGTGGCCATATGTATGGGTTTTACTGAAGTTATTTTGTTTTCTTTCGCTACAGCTTAATTAAGCTATTTGCCTTCTGAGACATCAGTTGTAAGCTTTGACCTTAAGATCGTTATTCGATAATTATTGTTATTTGCCTATTTATTAGTTATCTTTGTTTATGAATGATATTTCATCGATGTTGCCACTATGTGCATTAGTATGATCTTGGACTAGTGGAATATACACAGAGGGTCTAGATTTGCATATCTGGGTCCCGACACTAGTGAAACCACAACCGTACCATTTGGCTACCACCAACTGTATTTGAAATTTTGTTTGTTTTTCAAAACTGGGAGGTGCCTAGACTTCTTCTGAAACAATTCTCATTTGTGAGCCTGATCCAACAGGTGCATATATATACTTCCCTCCGTATACAACCATTTCATCTAAAACAATACGTAGTTTGGATATATGAAAATGGTATATGTAAATTTGTCGTGACAAATATTTTCATAATACTATACTCTTATAACCTTTTTTTCCGAAAATATGATGATAAAGTTTATGGGTTAAAATAGCATCTCATTGTTTTTTTTTACTGTTGGGAGTAAGGTTTACTAATGGTTAGGCTTTGCCTGAGCTGCATTAAAGAAGAAATGGGGCCTAAGGCCATCTCCAATGTTGTATTTTAGCCGGTTCAAATAAGGAGAGAGAAGGCATTGAATCGATTCAATACATTGGAGGAGTTGATTCCAACAAAAAAAAATGCATGGAACCGGACTCTATTTAGGAGTCGATTCAAAGCATTAAACAAATCATATGAGCATTAAACAGCTACATATGAGAGAGTGCGGTTGAGAGATGATATTATTGTTTTGTAGTTTTTTAATATAATGTGGGTCCCAGTTATTAGTAGGAATCAGTTCAATATATTGGAGTAAAACAAGCTCAGTTCCTAGAATATTTATGTGGCATGACTTTAAATCGACATCGGTTCAATACACTAAAGATGCTCTAAGCCCTCTCGAGAGCACACACACCGAGCACAAGGCTCGAACATAGATGGGACGGGCGGGGACACACCTGTCCCCTTTCACCAACTAAGCTGGCTCTCTATATGAAAAATATATTAACACTCAGCTTTCTATATATACATAGGAGATTTCTTATCCTGATACCAAATACCAAAGCAAAAACACCGAAACCGTAGAACTGAACACAAATGTGGTATGGCCCCGACTTTCAAGAGCACAAAAACATTCCTATGAAAGAAAGAATGATCATCCAAGAAGAGAGAGCACAAGAACTATGCACACTAAAGTTTGTAACGGAACAGATCAACTGGTATTAACAACAAGCGATTCAACTCATTCCTCCATGCCAATCTCATCAAAGTTTCCCCTCTTCAATTTGGCATATCAAACCATAGTGATGGCGTTCTCTCTCTGTGTTCCCTCCATCATGCGACAGGAAGACGAACCGGCCATGGCCGGCCAGCATCTGCTCCCGGAGGTTCTTGATCGCCTGGTACCTCTCCGCGTCCTCGTCCAGATCCCTGGTCCTGTCGCTACACCCTTCGTCGTCGCACTGGTCACCGTCCAGTTCCTCGCCTATCTCCAGCAATCGCCGGTCGTAGGCGGCACCGGCCCACGGATCGGCGGCGCATTCCGTTCCCCTGTCCGACACTGAAAATGAGCCGTGCCTGGATGCCGCATTCTTGGACGCCGTCATCTCCTTCGAAGCGGCGGTGTAGCTCCAGCTGTAGTCCTTGCTGTTGCCGTCCATGTTCAGCTCGATGGAGTGCACGTCGCTGCCTTCTGAGTCATCGGCTTCGCACTCGCCGCCGCCTTCTTCGTCTTCCACGTCGTCATCGTCTTCTTCTCCAGTACTCTTGCTGACAGCAACATCACCAATGCCATTGGCTTGGCGTTGATCTGCAGCAGGTGATTCTTGCTGATCCTTCTTGGTGTCCAGGAAGGCCTCGAGCTCGCTGCGGAGCTGCTCGACGACGGCGTTCTTCTCCTCAAATTGGAGCCGCGCCTCCAGCAGCTTCATCTGGACCCTCTCCTCGCGGAGCTCGTCGGCGAGCTGCAGCATCTCCCACTCCTTCTCCAGCTCCTCCTGCGTCCTCTCGGCCTCCCGCCTCATCTCCTCCACCTCGCCCCTGCCCGCGCCGGCGCCGCCCCGCACGAGCTCGTCGCACACCTTCTCCAGCAGCTCCCTCGACGTCCTCTCCCGCTCCAGCTCCCTCTCCGCCTCGGCCAGCGCTTTGCCGAGCTTCGCGTTCACCCTCTCCGCCCTCCGCCTCGCCCGCTTCTCACCGTCGAGCTCCGAAACTATCACCTGCACGGTGGCCGCCACCTTCTCCCTCTGCTTGCTTTTCCACGCACGCATCTCCCCCGCGAGCTGCTTCTTCAGTAACCCAGTTTCGTCGCCGCGGCGCCTCTGCTCTTTGACGAGCTGCAGCGCGAGATCGAGCTCGGAGCGCAGCGCGGAGAGGAGCGACGCCGTGGATGGGTTCAGGTCTCCCGGTCCCCAGATGTTAGCGAGAACCTTGACGAGCTCTTTGGACGCGATCAGGCTGTTGTATATGTCCTGCAGGTGCGCCATTCTGTTCCCTGAACATGTCGAACTCAAGTCCTGAGCATATGTATGCACCTGAAAAATAGATGGAACACATTTATTACCCACTTGTTCGGATACTGCATTTTGCTAGAACTTGGTAAACATGTAAATTTACTGAATTTTTGTCTGTCAGATGGTCACGTCGTTGATCCAAATTTCCATTTTAAGGACTGGAGAAGTGGGGAGTAGTGCAGAATGAGTGATCAGACAAAAGACATGGTATGATTAGGTGCCCCTGACAGACATACAGCCGGAGCTGAGGCTGTCCTGGCCCTCTTCTACAGCTGCTCTACCAATTGAAAAACAAGTCTCAACAAACTTGGACAACCGCTGAATCTTTCATGCCGACCTAAAAAACAAGTGCTGCTCAATGACTAATGCCTCCCCTGACAGCCTAGACATGAGGAGAACAGCATTGGCAGATGGATAAACAAGTCGGGTTTGGTACGAGCCTAGCTCGTAGCCTGTGGAGGAAGTGGACAAAGATGCATGTGCCTATCACAAGGCATCCTGGGAAATGCAAGCGATGTTTATGTCAGTCTAGTCTGTACTACAATGTACAATCTATGCATGAGGTACCAAAAAGATCGGAGATAGGTGACTGACTCCATGAATAAACTTTGGAACTCATCAGCTCTTCAGAAAAATTGGCAATCAAAATACACCCTAGGCGGCACATTTTCAGTTATTTAACCGAGTGATGGTTAGATTGTTACTCTATATAGTATCTAAATGAAGAAATTTAGAAAAAAAATAACTAAAAATAATACAACCCGTGAGTGATGCCGAGAATGTAAGGATACTCTTTCTTGTTAATTGGTTGACATATTTTCTTCGATCCATCGAGGATATGAATCAGATAGTATTGTTGCAAGAGGCAAATGAACAATATGTACACAAGAGCAGACAAAACATTCTGATGCTAACTGATTGTACCGATAAGGAAATTCAGAGTTACCTCCATTGTGCTGCCACTGCTCATCTTATCTGAAAACCACTGGACATGGCCATTGTGCCAGCTCCTCTCTCCATCAGTCTCCAAAACCTTGCTCTTCGTTCTTGACCTCTTTGAGAGCTAAACCAAAACAAAAAAAAATTCTATAAACAATTGTAGAACAAAAAAGGATAATGACACAGCACAACACGGTGACCGGGGACACTCACTTCCACCGATGCGCGGCGCCGGTGAGCCGAGCTCCGGCGCGCAACCACGTCCCTTGCGATCTCCTCCTCGAGCAAGCAACCCTTGTTCAGCTGCCACAGAACGTTGACGAGCTTTCCGGCCGACACCGACGAGCGCATCCCGTCGGTCAGCCGATCGGCCTGGCAATGCCGGTTCCAGGACGACTCGGACATTTTCCTGCTCGACCACGGCGAAGCGCCGCCGCCTCCCCTCCGGCCGAGCAGCACCACCCCTCGCTTGAGCCTCAGCTTCCTCAGAGGGTCCGACGCGCTGGACGACGACAGCGCGCACCGCTTGCGGATCTTGGTCGTTCAAGGTCCGGTCACCTCAGCAGCTTCACCCACATTGCACCTCAGCATTGCAGCCTTGGACTAGGACTCGTGCTTGCTTCTTCTCGACAAGAACGATATGGTATCAGTAAATGATCAAGAACTGGTTGTGTTTACACGAGCAATGTCACATCAAAACAAGACTAAGAACAAGAAAAAGATGGATGGGTGAGGTTCTAATTATGCTCTTGAATTTGCATTGGGATTTGGATTTGCTTTTGATCAACAGTGAGGGACAGCAACATCAATGTGGTCCTGGTATGGAATCAAGAAGCAGTACTTGGATGAACAATGTACATCAAACTGATCAAAGGGGAAAGAAAAATGAGAGAAAAGAGGAGGATGGGAGCAGCTTTAGTGGAAGGAATAAGAAGCAAGAACTGGCAAAGGAAGATGTGACCCTCACACCTTTAGGAGAAGAAAAAAATTAGGATCTGTCCTAATCTCCTTTGAACAGAGAAAGAGGCCATGGAATCGCCTCTTCGCGCGAACCGAGAAAAATTCAAAAATATCTATTGGAATGAAGCAAATATGCTTAGTTAATCTGCACACTAATAAATAAGTGATTGAATGAACCGAGGACATGTACTCCTATCTGCAAAAGATTGCTGAGTTCTTACAGTAGGAATACATAAAGAGATATGAGCAGCTTACTGTAGGACCACAGGTTCAAATGAGTTCAAACTGTCTAAATCAAAGGGAAAGAATAGTACAAAAGACAATCAAGAAAATAAATCTAGATGGAACTTTGTGCCAGAACTGAAGATAGTCCAAATATTAGTATGGCCAATAGAAAGAAAAAGAAGATCTGCAGAACAATGTAATGCTCAAACAGAATGCAAGAACTTGAAAGTAAAAATGCACCAAGAACTTGAAATAATCGATGTATGAGGAACAGATAAATGATACCCATTAAAGAGGAGGAGGGGCAGGAGCAGGAGAAAGGCCAAGTCCTAGTTGTGAGTTGCAACGCTTAATTCCTCTGTGCCGTGATGGGAAGAGCCGGCACTCCAGCTGTTTGAGCAGAGACGGCACACGAGTGGGGAAGGAGGAGACAGGATGATGGGCGTGTATACGGGGTGTGGGGGTGCGCATATGATTGGAGATTGGATATGTGTGCTTCACTGCTTCTGTGTGTGTGATTTTTTTGTTCAAGAGGGGAGAGAAGTTTACATGAACCATTACGATGAGAGCTGAAATGGCTTGATCTGGGAAATTAATCAAAGAACCTGAATGCAGCCTACATTTTCCTAATCCACTTTGAGTAAGGGTGGGTAGAAGCTCACTGAACGTCAAATAGCCAATGAATCTGGACCGGATTGAAATAACAAAAAAAAATTGCCAGTTTAGCTTTGGTTGCCGGTAATTTTAGTGGCAGTTTGTACTCCAAATGCATGTTCAGGGATGAACAGTTAACGATACCTGCCTTCAGCTTAGGACTTGCTCAACGGACATATGACACGATGGTGTGTGTTGAGGAATAAGTAGCAGCGCCTACGGCTTCCCTAGCAGACAGTGTATCATTTTAGGAGCAAGTTTCTGGGCGACTTGGTCGGAGCGCTTAATTAAACAATTTGCCCCTGTGCTTAGCAGATGACAACTAACCTAACCTTGAAAACAACTAGGTTTACTCATCCGACATTAGCAGTTGCGTTAAGCCTCAGGCACCAAAAAAAAAGAATTCATGGTGCACATGGGGAAGAAGCTTTTGTTGTCCCACAGGGTGGCACAGATGGAAGGGCAAGAGAATCAGGGGCATGTGCTCTCAGATCTCAACAAGTGCAAAGCAAAACCAAAGCAGAGCAGACAACAAGTTCGAGTCGTGCAGATCACATCCCCCGGATCAGAGCAGAGGCCTCGATTCGCTGCCGGTTTTGGCCGGCGGGCACGGCGATATCACGGTGATCACGAACGTCGCCGGCCGGGACCAGACGTACTGGCCTGCAGATCTACCGTTTCTTGTGTTCCTTTTCTACTGTTGCATGGATCATGGATCGTGGTGGATGAAAGATGGTTAACGCGGCAGATCTGGATATGGAACGTTCGGATGTGTAAGGAAGCGAAGGCGTGTGCGTGTGTGTATGTACACCATGAAGACATGCAGCCGAGCCGACAGCACGGGCACCGCGTACTGTGCATGCGGCTTTAGCCGTCCGGCCATGACAAGGTAACATGACGCTCAGTATCTTTCTTCTGACACACGTGGAGATAATAGGGTTTGGATTGGCTGGGATGGGATGGGATGGGAAGTCTATCTAGCTTGATCTTTTGGGGTTGGGTAGGTGGGCTGGGCTTTGTAGTTGGGCTGGGCTAGGCATGGCTTAATTTGAGGCCCGTAGTGCTGACATGCTACTATATTTGGGCTTCACAAAGCATGCATGGTCCAATCTCATTAGTTATCTATGCAGACACACCCTTGGAATGGAGGTCAAGAATAAATCCACAACCTTATTGTTGGACACGGATTAGCAAATTCGAACCCTATGTAATCTGCACTAGTGCAACATCACGCTAGTGCATACAGTAACAACATGTAGCGCCCCGACCTGGGAGGTCTCCATAGGCCTAGCTGCAGCAGGACCCAGGAGGTCCTGTCGCGGCTAAACAAGGAGGTCTCCAAGTCTGGGCAGCGACCTGACTAGAGGCTCTCCCGAGAGGTCCTCCAAGTCCTCCCGGAAAGTCCCTCAGGACCTCCCAGGAGGTCCAGCAGGACCTCTCGGACGTCCTCCAGGACCGCTCAGGAGGTCCAGCCAGACCGCCCAGGAGGTCCAGCCGGACCGCCTGGAGGTCCTAGGAGAGTCCCTGAGGAGGTCGTGGAGCCAGGGAGCAAGCCCGAAGACCTCCCACGGCTAGACCAGGGGAGGTCGTGGAGGGCTGAGGTCTCCTCAAGACCTCCTACGACCAGACCCGAGGGTGGACGTGGAGGGTCGAGGCTACCCCAGGACCTCCCACGACCAGACCCGAGAGTGGTCGTGGAGGACTGGGATCACCCATGCTCCTCAATGTGAACCGAGCTAGTCCTAAGGATCAACCGCTAGCTCTTCACAACACACACAATGGTAACATAACTTCAACAAAAGCTTTATTAATAACAACAAAGTTGATTACAAGGGGAGGCTTACAAGCCAACCAACCAAAACACAGCAGAAGATAAACAATAGGCCACCCGATACACCACAGGCAATTGGCTGGAGGGCGCATCCTAGTCGGTCCAGGACCACTTGGTCCACAGCAAGATCTCCTTAGGCTTCCATTCCTGCTCAAGATTAGTTTCAAGCAAGAGTGAGTACAATAACCGTGCTCGCAAGTTACACCCGTCAATTAACATAATGACATGCATAATGGATATATCAAAGGAAGGCATATTAGGGTTGCTTTGCGTAAAGCCAAGTTTGATTCAAATACAAGTACTAAGTTTCAAGGCAGTTATACCATATCTAAAATTCATTTCGCAAATTTTCTTTTTCAGTTGAATAACATTCATCACAATGTGTGAAGGATACCCTCCTGACACATGGCTTCCCGCCCATTTCCCATTTGGATAGCAATCCAAAACCATTTTTCACAAACCTTTTGAATACCCAAAACCAAGATCTAACTTTGAGTGATATTGCCAACATGTCCATGACCGCGAACATGGCTATTCGAATAGTTTTACACTCTACAGAGGTTGCACACTTTACCCACATGACACGACTTTTCTAGTTTGTTTGGCAACCGTCGTTGCCACCCCTCACTGTCGAAGGTAAGATCACAACAAGGGGAAATGAGTTAGTCGAAGTCAGCTGGCGAGGGTAGATCACAACAAGGGGAGAAGCTCCGTGCTGCAAGTAGCTTGAGGGGAGGAAGTGGTCTTCGGTCTTCAAGGTTGTTCCCTGGAAGCAGATAGAGGGCCCGCCAAGGAGGTCTTGGAGTATCCGATGGGCATCAATGGTAAAGGCTGCGATGGGGTGGCGCTCAACAGCGACGAGCACTTGAACTTGTTTTGGAGCTCAAGTTCACTTGGAGGAAGAAGAGAATGAGGTTAGTACTGGAATGGCGAAGAAAAGCCATGAGGTCTCGGAGCAGCTAGATATAAGCACCTTTGCTCGGCCAATTGTGGAGGTATGGCTAGTCTTTGTTGATGGAG
This sequence comes from Phyllostachys edulis, assembly GCA_036346405.1. Lineage (NCBI taxonomy): Eukaryota > Viridiplantae > Streptophyta > Magnoliopsida > Poales > Poaceae > Phyllostachys > Phyllostachys edulis. The sequence continues at coordinate 54,110,863 of CM070547.1, read as the reverse complement.
TGGCAAGACAAATGTAGATGTTGTGATAGTCATTAATGGCGGATTGATAGCTTCGCCTTGTGTACTCTGGCCGCACTTGGCGCCCATAAAATAGGGAGACCCAACCACTCCAACCGTTAGAGGTGCTGGTCGCATCGACTTGACCGGTAGTGGGTTAGGGAAATAGGAGGAGTAAAGCACGGGAGTCGGTTGGGTTGGATCAGACCCTAGGCTGATCAATACTTTGGCCAAAGGAGGTATAGGGAAAAAGAAAAGAAAACTAGGAAGACTTGAGAAAAGACAAATTGACAGACGATAGTTAAAATCATGAGAACAGAAGAGATGCAAAACGTCCTCAAGCAAATCCCAAAGATGCAGCAAACGAACAACAAGAGACATTATACAAAAGTTTTAAAAATCCTCATTTTTACAATTATGAATTTTGGACTGTTACATTTCGTCAGCGCATGTTCCAGATGGTATAATGGAAATGAAGAAGAATAAATTTCATGATTTACAAAGAAGGAAACATGTCATCGAAAGTGAGTATCTCAACAAGTTCACTCAACTTTCTCGCTATGCTCTAGAAGATGTTGCTATAGATAATGCATGTCGGTTTATTCAAGTGTGGACTTAATCCCAAATCAAATTGCATGTTGTGGGAAATAATTATGTGGATTTCCAATATATGGTGAATAAATCCGTACTTATAGAAAATTTCGTCGTGAGTTGGAAGAGTCTCGCAAAAGGAAGATGATACACCATGGAGTTTATCGAATCATCTCTGAGAGCTAGAACTAATGCTCAAGAAAGATGTTTGTTATAGTAATTCATTTGTCGTATTCAAAACCCCTGCACCAGTATCTCATTCAGTGAACTCAGGAATTCACAGTGTCAATAACAGCAACAATCATCAACCTCAGAGAACCAACAATCCAGCTGCAGGGAGTTACCTGTTTTAACTACCATGAGACGGGTCATTATGCCAACAAGTGTCCGCAAAAGCAAGGGTAGACACCAAGTCCTTTTAATTTGGGAGTTACACAAGCCAGGACTTCTTTGCCAAGAGTAGGAAGATGAATGCCTCACACTCCAAGTCAATCTACCAGGACTTCGTCAACTTCAGCAAGAGGACGATTGACTCACGTCGATGTAGAAGAAGTTCAATTAGTTCAGAACATCATTATGGGTAAGCCTTTAAGTTAGCCCAGCGTCAGTTGCAGCTTTGTTTCACTCATAAGAGAAATCTTTTTGGGAATAGCGAGCAAGGTTTGGTTTGAACCTATTTTTTAGTCAGCCCGAATCTCGGGGACGAGATTCTTGTTAAGGGGGGGTAGATTTGTAACATCCCAAGTTTTAGTTTGTTTTTGAAGCTTGTAAAAACAAAAATAATCAGTTGAATTTTCTTGTTTAAGTTAAAGCTTAATTGGAATTTTCATAAATCAAAGAGATTTAATGTGAATAATGTAAACTTCAATTAAAATAAAAGTTGCTTTATTTGGGTTCCTTGAGTTCCAAAGAATTTTTTTGGAATTTTCTAGGAACTTTTGGAATTTATTTGCTATTTCTTTGAGCTCGGTTTTATTTCATTCAATTTCTGAAATTCGAAAATCAAATTAACTCCGGAGTTTCCTTTGGGCCGAAATTCCTTTCTTTTGGGCTGTTTTGTTTTTTCCTTCTTCTTTTCTTCTTTTTTTTCTCTTCCTGGCCCACCGTTTTTCCCGTGATAGCCCTTCTCCTTTTCTCTTTCTTCCACTATCGTGCGGGCTCTCCTTGTCAGCCTCCCTTTACTTTCCTTCTTTTTCCTCTAGACTCCACCGAGCATGCGTCCGAGTTCCATATGAAGTTGCGCCGCCGTCTACAACTCAAATTCTCCCTCTCTGGACATTTATAAGGGTGGCCAACCACATCAAAATCTTCGCGGCTCGAGAGGTGGGTAAGGAGTAAGGAGGCTCATCGGAATAGAGGGAATGTGGCGGTCTGGAACGGGTGCAATCATCAGAGGTGTAGAAGACGATGATGACCCAAATCCTCATGGCTCCAACTGCGAGAATGAGTATAGGGATAGTGTCACGGAGGCTTCAGACGGAAAGTGACATGTATGTCGATGGTGGAAGCTCACCAGAGAGGACAACGGCACGATGTCGTGCTTGCTGGCACCAAGGACAAAACCTCGTGTTCCCGTCGAACTAAGGAAGATGATGCCTCGGTTCTTGAGGGGAAAGAGCAAGTGGCGAGCTGAGCGCAAATTGACACGGATAGCCACTTTTATACGGCTAAGAGGACAACAGGGAGGCGAGGGCAAAACAGGAGCGCGGCCAGGCTCACGGGAGCGCACGCTCTCTCCTCCTCTCTCATTCGTGCGCGACAAACGGAGGAGGACAAAAGGAATTAAAGAGGAGCATTGGTGACGTGACAGCATGACGACCTCCTAGGTGACAAAACAGTGGGTGGTGGTCGCAAATCAGGGGCATGTGCGAGGGAGCTGGCACAGTCTGGATGGACGACAGTGATGCTGCACAGCGCTTACCTGCGTGTGGATTGGTGGCGGTAGGTAAAGGTGACAACTGGGTCCACTTGGATGATGAAGGGCATGAATCAGTGAGCGGCTCTCAGCCTTGGCGTCGGCGCGCGATGAGCGATTTAATGGGAGGCCGTGAGGTGGAAGACGACGACTAACACGTGGGCCCCACATGTCATGTCTCTGGAGGGGCGGTCGTGAAATGTTGCTAGTCAAATAAAGAATGTGGCCAAAGCCAAGAGGAAAGGAAGTCGGCCCGGGATGGAAACACGGATTTTTATTATTTCCTATTTAAATAACTCTAGAATTCATGTTACATTTTTGAAATTAGCAAACCAACTCAAAAATTATGAAAAAATATTGAAGAGCGTTTAGGCGCCATAAAGTAATTAGAAAAATTATTTCGTGGCTTTACCAGCTTTTAAATTTTTGCAAGAATTGTTTTGTTGTTGTCTTTATTATAAAAAGATTTAAACAAAATGCAGCGAAATGCTCAAAAAAATTCAAAATTTAATATTTTAAGCACAAATAATAGAGAACACAAAAAATGGGTGTTACATTCCCTTTCGAATAGGGATTTTTTCCGTTTTTGATTTCCCTTTCTTTGAATTTCTCCCAATAAAAGGCAATAGGAAGCTTCTGGGATAGAGGGAACGCAATTTAGGCAGGCTGCAAGTCGGCACCAGGGGTGGTGCGCAGGAGGGGCGACCTCTGGTAGTAGGGCCCATGTCCATAATCTTCTAGAATATGCCTATATAAATTTCCATAATTGTATTGCGTCGTTTTGATATATTTTCGGCTTGATTCTGGGCTCTTTCTGCAAGATAGGGATCCAAACAAAATATTCATCGTCGAGGGTGATTAGTGGTGATAAATCATAATTTTGGTATTATCATATCATAACATAAGAAAAATTGAGAGTTAGAAATATATGAATTTTGAGTGCCAACAAGTATAAAATATGAAGAATTTTTTGAGAACACGCAAGAGGTTTTGCGTTATATCATTAATAGATAGAAAGAAAGGTATGAACAAAAATAGCATCAAAGTGCTAGTAAGAAAGAAAAATAGAAGAAAAACAATGGCCAAAAAGCCTAGAAAAACAAATGCCAAAGAAAGACCTAATGCAACCAATCTTTCAAGCGAGGCTATTCCGACTATAATCCATTGTCTTCCTTCCTGCTTGATCGCATTAATTTGCAGCGACAACGGGCTGCTCTTGTTGTTGAAAATTCGCGCATTACACTCCTTCCAAATCGTCCACATGACCAGGAGCACAAGAGTGTCTAGTACACGCTTATCCTTCTTCTGAATGTTTTTTCAAATATGTGACCACCATTCGATGACATGAAGAGATGCAGTGGGCGCCAAAGGGCCATGATTTGTGAGGCTAAGAATGGCAAACTGGATCTAGTTTGCTGCAACGCAGCTGATCAGGAGATGGTCGACAGTTTTCTACTCCTGATCACGCATTATGCAGGCTGTAGGATGTTGTAGGCCATGTCTTTGAAGTCTATCAGCAGTCCAAGTCCTCTTTAGAATTGCAAGCCAAGCAAAGAATTTTATCTTTAAAGGGCTTTGGATTTCCAAATGAAAGCGCCTGGAAAATGCACAGCTCCATGAAAAAAGGCACGATACGTAGAGCTGGTAGTATAAGAGGCCGATGAAGACCATTTTCATTGAATCAAGTCTTGTGAGTTTTCTTGCAAGTCACACTTGAGAGAAATCTCCAGAGGCAAATACATTCTTCAATAGCAACGATAGACAAGCTGCCCTGGATATCATTCATCCACGCAAAATCATGCAATGCCTCATTTACTATTCTAGTAGTTTTAACTCTTTTCCCCACTAGCTGAAAAATGTTAGGAGCATAGAAGCTGACAGGTTTTCCTTCTAACCAGTGGTCAGTCCAGAAGAGGACATTGCGACCATCTCCGAGCACAAAGTTGAGAGATGCTTGAAAGAAGGAAAGGACCACCTGGTTGTGCTAAATTCGAAGCTCTGACCATGCTCGACTATTATCAACTCTCTGTAACCAAAGCCATCTCAATTGCAAGGAAAACCCCATGGTCTGTAGGTTTTGAATGCCAAGCCCTCCATATATTAGGGGTTTACAAACACGATTTCAAGCAACAAGACATTTGCCTCCTCTAGCTGCCTCTTCTCTAGTCCACAAAAAGCTCCTCCTGATTTTATCAACAGCCTTGAGAACCCACAGACGGTTCTTATTTAGAATCGTCTATGATAACTTTTTTCACAGATGGTTAAAAAACCGTATATGATGATCGCCTGTTATCACAGACACATAAATCCAGATGGTTCAGAAACCGTCTGTGATAACGGTTTATAACCGTCTGTGATGACATTTTCTGTAGTAGTGGGCATTGAGGTTAAAACGGCTTTGACTAGCACCAGTCGGCCTCCTATAGAAAGTAGAGAGCCTTTCCACTTCGGAAGCTTGAGGGAGAGCTTATCCAACAACGGTTGGAAGTCCATCTTTCAGAGCCTTCTAACAGTTAGGGGAAGCCCTAAACAGCTGCAAAGAAAATCAGATATTTTGCAATTGAATAAATTAGAGGTTTTGTTGCTCAGAAGAAAATATGAAGAATTGAGAGTCGAAAATCATAATTTTGCACGCTCATGGGATCCTCTCGTCAATGAAATAGATAGTTTTTGTGGGTGCACAACGTCGTCGTGGTGTCTAGATATAAATAGCCTAGAATTCTAAAATTTTGCCACCTCCACTCTTCTTCCTCCTCGGTCGTACCTATTCTTCTCTGATTTCTCCCAAAAATCTTCCCTTCCCAGTCTCATTTGTTCTTTTCTTCCTTGCAATTTGTTGTGCCGACGACGACGGAATACAACAAGCTAGCCAGGCCTACTAGCAACAGACTGGTGTGGATTGATTTCTTCTTTTGTTAGTAAGGAACCCTAGCTTGATTGGATGGATTGTTCTAAGACATCGTTTTGTTCAGGGGGGTTCTTTCTTTGGGTGGTAGTGAGCAATCAAATCCAAATCATTCTCTCTCTGTTCAGTTAGTTGCATCTGCTGCATGCTACCCTACGAATCTAAATATCTAATCCTTCGATTCATGGTTCGATTAGGTTCTTCTTGTTTAGCGCACAAGATTGATCAGAGTTGACCCTATATATAGGACTTGGTGTCCAAGGTGCAAGCGCGAAAAATTTTGGGGCGATTTCAGATAACATCATCAGTAGCGTATGGGTTAAAGGGAGATCGGACGGCTGACGGGGAGGGCCAGAAAATTTATTTTCCTAAATAACATTACTCTTGTGATCTCCGCGCATGGTCAAGATTCTAGATCGGCCGTTTTCTGGGCTCACACAACTCTATACAACAATGGCACGGAAAGTTAGCATGCAAGGGTTTGTAAATTCAAATCCTATAGTTAAACATTTTGGCACAAATTTTTCAATGCTTCAGTTAAAACCTCCCATTTTATCAAATTTTAAACGAAGTCATCCGTCCTTTGGTCAGTTTTTAGATCCACTGGACATTCAGAATCTTAGCGCTTGAGATATTTTCGTTCTGGTGAGGCGCATGCTGTCACACCCCACCACGCATGCTAAACTGAAAGTTGCTGATGAGACACACTTCACCGAATCCACCAAAGAGTTGACAAAGTGATCTACATGTCATTTCCAGGCACGTAAATAGGGAGGAAAAAAGCTTAGCAATGAAACCGACCGCGAATCTAACATCGATACATATTCGGGTTCCCTTTTGGTGCTTGAATGTGCAGGTGACATGACGCTGGAAGACGAGAGAAAAAGAGAGAGGCTTTGTCAGGTTTGTGCTTAATTGGACTGATCAGAGAAAAAGGACAGGTTTGTGCCTAATTAATTAATCAGCTGGTATGCTAGCTTTGTGAAGAGATGAGAGAGGCAGACAAGACTTGCTAGGAAGGATGATTGGTTGGCCTGTACATGCATGAAGCAAGGTACAGATGCATGGTACCTTCCATGAATGGCCCATGGAATTTCCTGAAATTAAAAGCTCGATCCCCATCTGCTTGTACACTGGTGTGTCTCTGAAAACAGGAGTTAGCGAGAACGCCTATCTAAAATTAAGAAATAGACAACTGGAAGTTTGCAATCAAACTCTATATTGCGGTCAACTTAACCTCTCGGAGTAACCATAAAATCAACAAATCACCTATAGGGATGTGAAAACATTCTACACTCATCTCTACCAAAAGAATCGAGTGCCTGCCTACTAATCACAGGACATATCTAGACACACAACTTAATTATGATACAAAATGAATCTTGCTCTGCATGAACTGTATCGGAGATTCGGAAGAAGCCTCCAAAGAAAATGTTTCAGAAGAAGACATTCGCCAGCTGATCCGCACCAAAGCAAGGGCGGCCGGCCGGCCGGCCGGCTGTCAGAAGTCGGCAAAGCTCAGCTCGTACGGCGCACAACAAAAAGAATACCATGAATGGCGTCGCAACTGGCAATCTGCTAGATTGAATAATAATACAATCTCTGACCTACCTAGTATCTCACTGGCTAACACATGCTTTTGTTCATCTAAAAGATCTCAAATTATTCAGTCATAGAGATCGATGCACTATATCCATCGGATATGGCGCATGGCAATTTTTTTCGAGGGTAAAGACAGAAGAGAAAAGCAAGGAGATGAGATATTTGGCCTGCAATTTGGCTTTGGCCTTTGGGAAAGGTTGGTCCATGAACAACAGTTGCAGTGTACTGTGTGCTACCCTAGGTAGGATGCATCAGTGAGCATGACTGCAAAAATGCAAATGACACCGCAGAGGATAAAAGGCAGGCATTGATCACTGCACTAATAGATGTGGCCGAGTGAACCTTAGCGACGAAGGCTTCCGAAAAGTGTGAGGAGCAATTAGCTGCTAAGATTCCCTTAGGCCCTAGCTATACTGGATTAATAGAATAAAAATGATACATTGGATCTATTTCATAAATTAATGACGAAATCTGTAGCATCCTAATTTTTGGGACTTTTTTAAAAAATTTCAAAAAAAAATGAACCATTTGAATTTAGGCCCTAGCTATACTGGATTAATAGAATAAAAATGATACATTGGATCTATTTCATAAATTAATGAGGAAATCTGTAGCATCCTAATTTTTGGGACTTTTCTAAAAAATTTCAAAAAAAATGAACCATTTGAATTTTACTAGATTAATTACAGCTTAAATTGAAATTTCGAAAAATAACATTTTAAATGGTTAAATCAAACTTCAATTAATTAAAAATTTGGTTTATTTAATTTTCTAGGTTTTCTTGGATTTCTCCAAGTTCTTTATTATTTCTCCAAGTTCTTTGTTATTTCTTGAAGTTTCAGTTTATTTACTTTCTTTTCTATTTTCCCCCAAAAAAAAATCTTTTCCTTCTTGTATTAATTTAAAATAAATTATTTCAAAGTGTTGGCTTTTAATTTGGAATTCTTGCTTATATAAATATTATTCAAATCTGAATCCCAGTTCAGCTCCAAATCAAGTCTCTAATCCAAAATCAATTCTTTTCCCAGCCAATTTTGAATTCAGATTCTTTCTTCTCAATTCAACTCATCACTATTTTCCAAATTCAAATTCTAAAATTTGAATTTTGTCTGGCTTTTCTTTCCTTTTTCTTTTTTCTTTTTCCTTCCCTTCCCTTCCCTTCTCTTTCTTTCTTCTCTTTCCTTTCTTTTTCTTTCTCGTTCTCTTTCTTCCTTCTCCTTTCCTGCCTGCTCACCTGTGTGCCCATGCCTTTGCTTGCACCGAGCCCTCCGCCTATGCCCATGCTGCCGCTTCCAGCGCCGCTATCGCCAAGCCCAGTGCCACGCTATGCTTAGCACCCACCACCGTGCTGCCTCCCTTTGCGCCCACACACCACGCCACCCTTGCGCCTTGAAGCGTGTCGCCTGCACGAGCATCTTTGCCTTGCCTCCTCCGTCTTCACCTATAAAAGAAGCACCGGGCCTCCTTTTCTTCAACCTTCCTCCCCCTCTGTCGCCCCCTCCATTCCCCCTGAGCCCTGAGTCCACTGATGTCGTAGTATTTCCGTTCTTCCCCAAAACCGGCGCCGTCGCCGCCGCCCACCGCTCAATCCCCCTCTCCGGTTAGCCCGTGCCCTCCCAACCACGTCATATCACGTCCCGGAACCCCTCTTCTATTCCCCCACATCAATTCGTGGATTGCATCATCAGAGCATACCACCATCGAGACCACTTCTTCACCGCCACCAATCGTCGTCGCCACACCTCCTCGACCACCCCCGAGGCTCCTCATCTGTCCCAAAGTGTTCCCCATGTGGTCGCCGTGCCCGTGCGCATGCCATCTCCCCCGCCTCGCCGCTGGCAACGCCGCACACCCGCGCTTCCCATGCACCGCTTTGCCCACGCTCACTGCCTCCGGCCACCACTCACCACGCCGCCTCCTCGGTCCTTCCCCGGCCGCCCTGAGAATCCCTCTGTGTTCCTTGTGCCGAGCCCGTGCCCATGCTTCACCCACCTTCGCCTTCGAGCAACCGCCCCCTCACGCCCGCGCCGCCTGTGCGCTCTCCCCGCCACCAACACCCCCTTCGGCCACGCCGGCCTGCGCCGCCACCACCGTGAGGTAGGTAACCCCCACGGAGTTTCCATTTTTGTGGTCGCCACCCTCTCCTGTGCCGCCGTTCACCGCCGACGGTCGTGCGCTTGAGCCACCCAACCCCTCCCCTGTTTACTCTCTATGGTGCTCTGTGATTCGTTCTTGTTGAGTCACTGACCCTAGGGAGCCGCATATCATACTCACTCCATTTCCATCTCTCTCTCTCTCTCTCACTCACTTACACGTGGGGCCCCAAAGTTAGCCACACACTCATCTTTTATTCTAGCAAAAATAAGATTCCAGGAATATTCCTCTATTTCTATTTCTATCATTTCATGTGATCGTTATCTACCGGACGTTCGTTCTCCTCCATACGAACTCCGATTCTATCGATTCTTCTTCCTAAATTCATAATCTCTCTTTTCGTACTAATTTTATAATTTTTGGATTTTTATCTAATTTTCTTGTATTTATTTGCCTCGTTTCGTGTGTGTAGAGTTCGACGCTGCCGAAGCCACTTTGGATCAATTAGACACAGTGACCTCAACCTTCAACGAAGGCAAGTCTCTTTTGACCATTTTTTACCTATGATTTTCAAATCTTGTTTTTAGCTTTTAAAAGTATTATGCATTACTATTTCACATGAAATGATGAGTTCAAACTGTAGGTTGTTAGTTAAACCTAAAAGTTGTTAATGTCTTCCTTGATAATTGTTGACTTATACCTTTGTAAACCTAGCATAGTAACTCCGCAATATTGATTAAAACATTGTGGAATAGTTAAACACGGTAGACTGGCTTAGACATGCTTCGATCTTGATCACCTAATGGGAGGAAATATTATTACCTTTTGTGCAAATCTTTTTCAGAAATGTATGAAATTAGGTAATGTCAGTATTTGAAAAATAAAATAAAATGGTGAAAACTTGTTTTAGACTTGGGCGGGTGGTAAGATTAGGCAAGTGCAGCTAGAGCACGAGAACTTGTATTGTGGTAAGTTCCGCCCAAGTCATATTAAGGACCGATGCTTGTGACTATCCAAACCGAGCACTACCGCACAACCACATGTTCAAAACGCTGAAGGACCTAGCTGAATAATTTACTAAGTCCATACATCTAGCCCGCAGTGTAGATGGTAGAAGTTACTTGGGTAGTGCAGACGATGGTAATTAACGCCCATGTCTGCCGGGGCTTGTGTCGAGGCGATGGTAATTGACGCCCATGTCCGGCAAAGTTATCCCCACAACGGTGAGCTCGGGTCAATGGTAATTGATGTCTATGACTTGGGGTTAAACTCATCAAGGCGGTGATGTAAAGATAAGGTATTGTAAAGGCTTTGTGATAATCTCTCAATCGCACACCTTCGGAAGTGTCTGAGCAGACATTATAAGTTGATTATCTCATGTGGATCAAGTTGTACAGCCTCTGTAGAGTGTAAAACTATTTGAATAGCTGTGCCCATGGTCAAGGGCGGGCAAGGTGCGTTTTCACATGGTAGATTTTGGTTTTGATTTCAAAAGAGTAAGTTTTGGGAACCTTGGAGCAGTTGGAGCTCTTGGGTAGTTTTCTAGTAGCTAGAGCCAGTTGGGCAGTTAGAGCCCTATCTTGTGAACCTCGACAGTTAGAGCCTCTATACTAGTGGTTGGTAGCTAGAACCTCCACTAGCGATGAAATTAACTTATTTATGGAAACTGCTTTCGTTAAAGGTGCTTTATGAAAAATGTTTAAACATTAAATCTTGTTTTGTGCCAAAGAACCCTATAAGCCCAATTGTTAAAGCTATGCATATGCATTTTTCCCAAGACTCGCGGAGTACTTTATGTACTCACATGCTACACTCAGGTTGGTATCTAGAACCTTCAGGTTCGGTCAGATCCCCAGGTATGCCTCTCAGAGGTAGATGAAGATGTTGAGGTTGGCGATTGAGTTGGGGGCCAAGTTCACCAATTCGACTCCATAGTACTCAAGGACCTTGGAGAGGAATTTATGCGCCGGCATCCTGAGCCCGCACTCGATGTAGGCGAGGAAAACAAGGATTTCTCCCTCTTCACTGCTCGGGAAATGCTCTCTAGCTGCTGATCTCCAAGGAATCCAAGTCTTGTCAGGGAGCATCCCGATCTTGTCCAAAGCTTCGAGCTTCGTCTTCCTCAGGTCGGAGACCAATTATTTGGTAATCGAGTTCGACATAGTTGGATCTTGGGCGAGAGGAGGTCGAAAAAGGTTTTGGTGAGAGGATAAGGGGAGGTCAGGAGATTTCTTGCAAAAATATGAAAAGGATTGAATGAAAAGTCGAGAGCATAAAAACCCTAAAGTCAGGCGCGATGGAGATTTTATAGCCGCACTCTCATTAACTACAAACGGAGTTACCCAAAGTCCAACAAACAGAAAACCTATTCGGTTTCCCAAACGGTTCCACAACTTTAAAGTGAATCTGAGATCACCTTGTTTGTTACATCATTAAATGGGGGCTTGTCCGATATGATTTCATCGGAGAAGGGTTCACATTACACATTCATTTAAATGTTCATAGGCTCGTTGATGAGGATTAAAATATCTAAATATTACTTTGATATTTAATTAAAGACCGCACGTCCTTCGAGGTCGTAACCCCTAAGGCTAACGACCCCCGTGGTCGTAAGGATTCTAGATGTTACATTATGGGTACCCTGGTCGAAAAGGTCTTGTACCTATTACCCGACCAGATGACTGCTGGTAGGAGCTTTGAACTAGCGCTTGGATCCGATTCCAAGTATATTCCTTACCATGTGATGAATAGAACGCATGTCATATTTGTTCCAAACCACCCGACGTTTCACAGTCCTGAGTCACTGACCATAACCATAACACAATTATGTCTTCCACTAACATAACTGGCAATCAGTTATTGTCTCACTAAACAGTAACTGATCCTCCGATCAGACGCGTCGCTTCCAACAGGCGCCATTTCCAGGAGTTACTGCCACCCTTTGGTCAGTTATTTAAAGGAGAAGACAATCGGAGGATAGGACATCGAAGCAAGCTCACAAAATCTAGACATGATCTACAACCACAACTGAAGGCTGTTAAAGCAATAGCATAGTTCTCAGTGTAAATTAGGACTAGTCCACTGCCTGGTCAAAGGCATCCCCTGTAAAGGATCCAGTTCATTGCAATAAAAAGCAATCACATTCTCTCCCAAGAACTCTTTGCCATTTTTCTCTATTTATTTCGTAAGATCGACGACTTGATCGTCGATAGGTACGCTCCCCCACTCAATTACCTGTGAGCATATGGATGGGCTGTCACTTGGAGTTATCTTCTTTCGATGTAGTTTATTCGAGTTGTTTAGCTTGAAAGGGCAGTAATGGTAAGTTTCGACCATAAGGTCATTACTCTTTGTTCAATATTATTCAAAAATTTGATGCTAGCAAGATATATGTTAATATTCAATGATATAACTGTGTGCACTAGCTATCGATCGAGGACTGCACAGATGTATATTAGAGGGTTCGGATTCAATCAGGGGTCCCTACAAAATCGTGCATTTGTTAATTTAAGAGAGGTTGTAGAGACCATGTGGTTTAGTCCTAGTCTAGGTGATAAACAATTGGCATCATTGTCAAAGATTTTGGGAAGTAAATTCTCACTTTACAAAAGTTGGCATGCTATCAGTGCTTAGGCAGTCTGACCGACCATGGGGGCGGTTAGACCGGTGGTGCAAAGTTATGCCAAATGGACACCAAACACTTTGTGTGAGAGTGTTTGGGGATGTGTTTGCACCAGGTGCCCTTGAAAATAGAACTGGATGCGAAACTAGATATAGATTAACTGAAAAGTCTAGAGATGGGTGTTTTCTGGTTTTAGGAAGCGGTTTGACTGGCCGCTTCATGGAGGTTTAACATGGTCAGATAATCGATCCCCCATGGATGGCGAGGGCAGACTAGCCTGGTGGCGGCGGTCTGTAGGACCGGAAAGACGACTAGAGGGGGGGGTGAATAGGAGCACGATCACTTTTTCTCTTAACTTGGATTCAACACTAATTTCACTCCAATAGCTATGAAAGCTATGAAGATCAATATGCAAGCACAGTGGAATACTTGTGTTGAATTCAATTAACACCCCAAAGCAAAACCATCAAAACCACACTGCATACAGAGCTGATTGGTCTGACCGGTGTGCATCTGGCGGTCTGACCGCTCGGCGGTCTGACCGGCGTTGAAAGTGCGGTCTGACCGCTCCTAACGATGAATAGGGAAAAACAGCCCGCAGCCTGACACACAAAATGGTCCAACTTTTGAACTATGACTCTAAACTTGACCAAACTTGAGACACACCTTCCTAAAGATGTCAGGAACCTATTCCAATTAAGGATCGTGTAGATCCATGTCAGAATTCCGACCTTTTTCCGTTTGAGTGAAGGATGCTCCAAAACCAAGTCAAAACCAAAAACATGATCTAAAACTTGCTCGTGGGTAAGAAGTGATCAAGATGATCCTAGAAGGGTTCTTACATATCACAGCAAGCTAGATGAAGGGCAAAAACCAAAAGGAAACGAAAGGATCGACGAAAGCCCCAAAATCACACAAGAAAGAGCAAGAACGAAAAGAGACTCATCTTTGAGGAATCTTGCATAGATTGATTCAAGATTAAAGATGATTTACAGCCACTCCATCCAGAAGGACAAAACTCAAACCATGAGCACACAATCAACTCATCTCACTAGAAACCTAACCTCTCCACCTTTCTCTCTAAAACCCTAAAACACACTAGGGTTTTTCCAAATGAAGTGCTTCAGAGGTGCTGGACAACACCCTCCCTTATTTATAGTGGTGGCTAGCTTCTAAAATACTATTCCTATTGGGCACCCGTTAAGCCCACACACAACGAGTTTAACTCACGCACGTATTTTAAAGCGTCGTCTTTAACTTCACTTGACCTAAACCGCTTCTCCATGCGTTGTCTTGTGCCGTGGTTTAGTCAAGGGTCACCAAGGCGGTATTTAGGTGAAATTACCAAAATACCCCTTCTCAATCCTTCTTCGAAGACCGAGTCCAAACTTGGTGAAGCAATTGCCTACTTCGCCACGTGTAGGTTGATCAACGGTTCTCATCATGTCGGCAAGTCTCTCCCGTCCGGCTCCCATCAAAACCACCATGGCACTTGCACCGACCCCCGCGCTGTTTGATCCAACCCGTCGCACCGAACTACCCGTTGGGTCATCCTTGTCCATTCTGCGCCAAGCCTGAGTCCATTGACCTCATCCGGTATCCTCGATCATTCTGAACCTCATCTCTTCAAGCTTAGTCCCGATCATCCTCGCCGTTGACCGTCGTTGACCTCCAAGCAACCTGCACAGCAATAGACAAAGAAATCGTTTACGGGAACAAGTTCTTCACAATTTGACCCACGTTAGTGAAAACACGCATCATGCAACACATACGCACTGAAGTCCATGATCTTGACCTAACGAACAAACATCGCCGCGAAGGCGACGAATTTAACACAATCGGTCGATCGCCACTTCAAGGCCGGTCAGACCGTCATCGCTAACCGATCGGGCCACCGAAAGCCGGTCTGACCGCCCCCTAGGACTTAGCCAAAATTCCACCCTCGAAAACCGAGACTCCTCTGGAAATTTCAAATGAATAGAACTTTTACCGAAGCTCCAAAAATATGAGACCAAGAGCAGTAGAATCTCCTCTCTTGCCTACACCCTCTATTTTTGGCCCAACTCAAAAAGGCAAAACTACTTATCGGTCGGTCTGACCGCTCATTAGTAGTCGGTCAGACCGCCACAGCCGCCGGCCAGACCGCCGCCTGGCGGTTGGACCGCCAGCTTTCTCACAACAAAACCACCCGAGGCATGGCGGTTTGGTATAAAATGGCGGTCAGACCGCCAATGATCTGACAGAACTGACACTCCGCCGAAAATGAGCATTTCGACAAACCTTCAACGTCATTGCCAATTGTATCATCATCCTAAGATCGTGAGCATATCCCCATGATATCCACATGGTCTAACCGACTGTGGCGGTTCAGTGCACACTGATGTGTGCTGAGCTTTGGGAATTGACCTAGGGTCATGGAATTGGTGCGTATGTGTTGCATGACACATGTTTTAGCTAACGTGGGTCAAATTGCAAAGAATTTGTGCCCGAAATCGATTTCTTGGTCTATTATTGTGTAGAAAACTTAGAGTCAACTGCAGTCAACGGTAAGGATGATCAGGACTTGGTTTGGTGAAATCAAGGTTCAGAACAATCAAGGATGTCGGGTGAAATAGTTGGTCTCAAGCAAGGCGTGAGATGGATAAGAACGACAAGAACAGGAAGTTTGGTGCAACGGGTTGTATCAAGTGGCTTAAGCCGATGCAAGTGTTGAGATGGTCCAGTGGGAGCCGGATGAGAGAGACTTGTCGACATGAGGAAAGTCATTGATAAACCTATGTGTGGCGAAGCATGGGATTGCTTCATGAGATTGGACTCGGTCAAGGAAGGAAAGATCAAGAAGGGGTATTTTGGTATCATCACCAAAATAATAGGTTGGTGACCTTGGAGAAACTGCGGTGCATGACGGAGCAAAGTAGAAGCGGTTTAGGTCATGAGGAGGATAGGATCACGAAAAGACAGATTCGGGAGCGCCGAATCATCATCCGCTTTGAGAAGCGTGTGTGAGTGAGTGACCAGTTTGTATGTGGGCTTAACGAGTGCTCTTTAGGGTTTCTCTCTTAGCTCCTAGCCTCCACTATATAAAGGTTGGTGTAGGATTGCAACAACCAAGCCTAGAAACCCTAATTTGATATTTGGGGAAAGTGGAGAGAATAGAGGATGCTAGGATTTGAAAGATGTATTGGGATAAAATTTGTGGGATTGGATACTCATGAGTGAGTTTTTGTCCTCTATGGTGGAGTGGTTGTAAATCTTCAATCCCTCAATATCAATCCAATTAAATTCATGCAACGATGAATTGTCTCTTGCTCTTGCTCTCTTTCTTGAGATTTTGGGTTCTTGTGTTCTGGAGCTTTTGCCTTGGTCTTTTGCTGTGATCTAGCTTGGTAGGACTTGTAGAAGTTGATCTAAGGTTATCTTGACCATCTTTAATCTACGAGCAAATTTTTGGATCAAATTTAGGTCTTCACCCGATTTTGAGCCCTCTTGCACTCAAACAAGAAATTCTTGGAATATTGGCTATGTTGTGTCTAAAATCTCAAGTGATTTGGGCTTGTAGATAAAAAGTTTGGTCTTTTTGTGATCTAAAATCATGCTAATTTTTCTATCAGCCTGAGGGAGCGGTCAGACCGGCTCTGGGAGCGATCAGACCACCCGTTGCTTGGCAGTCAGACCGGCCGAGGGGGGTTGCTGCTTGAGTTTCTTGGTTTCAGCTCAATTCTTCCACTGTGATTTTGAGACATTGATCTTCATAGCTTCACATAGCCGTTGGAGTTAAAAAGGAGTATAATTCCAAAAAGGAAAAAAGTGGAGTCATATTCACCCCCTCTAGTCGGTAACACGGTCCAACAAGGGCATTTAGTTTATTTGCATTAACTTTCGGTTTAAACACGGCATCCATTTAAGAGGACAGTGTTCAGAAAATTTGGTCATTGATCCAGGAGATTCAAGATCTTTGTTCAAACTTAAAAGAGCTCAATGTTTGTTTTGCACGAAGAAATGTAAACAAGCTTCAGCGAGCAGACTGCAAAAGAGTGATGCTAGGTGTTTGTGACGCTAGATGTAGGACACCTGATTTCCTTGCTTGGTGCATCCAGGATTATTGTAATTCTCTCAAATCAATAGAGCGTGAGCTCTGTCTAATATTTCAATGTTAATGATAAAAATTCGGGTGCCTGTCTTTACCCCCTTACTGCACAAGCTTACGCTGTGATTCAATGGCAATGATGAACAATATACATAACACATAGATGGTTATGTATTGGAATTTGGAACCATTCAATTCATATTGCAAAATAAAATCATGCATGCACTTCACTTTGGATGGCACTTGGAGAGAAAATGTTCAGACTTTGAATAGAGGAAAGTATTAATAGGACAATGACAAGCAACGAATGTACTAAGGGAGCAACCTCAGTCTTGCCCAGTTGCAAGTTGCAACTCCATTAGCAAGATATTTGTTTCACCAAAACCTCAAAAGAGGCATAGCAGCTCATGGATGGCAATACAACTGTTGCGCATGAGCCATGGCACAAAACATCGACTTTCAGAGATGATGTACCATTGGGTGTTTCTGTTACTACTTTAGCTTGCTAAGCTATAGGTCATCTTTTGTTATCACTTTAATTTTGCTTTAGTCGCCAGCCTTTGATGTTAGCAGTCACTTTTCCCCTGCCTGCATGCCCCTTTCTCCTCTCCTTTTCTCAGTTACCACTTTAATTTTGCTTTAATCGCCAGCCTTTAACTGTGCATGCATGCTGAAGCTTCTTGGAAGAAGATGATAGACGATGCAGATCGATGAACCATCTGATATCTCACCACCTATATATACCCATGGAACCCTAGAAAACAAACTCCATGCCAAAACACACAGTTCCATGCATAAACACAACTAGCTAGCGAAGCCACTAGCAACAATCACAAACGACTCCATTAATATATAGCTTCATCTCGATCTCATTGTGTCAACTGAGTTGCATTTCTTGTCATTCGTTTGGAGACGATGAAGAAGGCGTCCAAGCTCTTGAAGCAGCTCTTCTCCGCCATCGTCGCGGCGGTGAAGGAGAGGTCGACGGCGATGCGCACCAAGACGAGCGCCATGCGAACGCGCCTCTTCATTTTCGGCATACTCCGAAACAAGAAGCTCCTGATGAGCGCCATCAAAAGCAATATCCACGCCATCATGGGCGGCGGCCACGACGGCGTCAGGTTCACCAGTAACCACGGACGCGCCGAAGGTGAAGGCCATGGCGACGGCGAGCACGGCAATGGCCACCACCTTCTTGCGGGCGGCGGCGGCGGCAACAGGAAGGCCGCCGTGCTGCAGAGCCTGCCGAGCTTCGTCGTGGAGCAGGAGAAGAGGGCCGTCGTGCTGCTCAACAGCCTGCCGAGCTTCGCCATGGACCGGGACGGCGGCGGGGACTACGGTGAGCAGCAGTACGACGTCCTGGCACGCTCGCCGTTGGTCGGTGGCGAGGAGGACGAAGAGGGCGAGAAGCAGCAGCTGGCGAACGCGCCGCCGCCGGGGTCGGTGATAGAGCTGGTGCGCGGCGCGGCGGAGCACGGCGGCGCCGAGTTCAGGCTGGAGGACGAGATCGACCACGTCGCCGACGTGTTCATACGGAGGTTCCACGACCAGATGAAGCTGCAGAAGCTCGAGTCCTTCAAGAGGTTCTGCGAGATGCTGGAGAGGAATTAATGCAAGAGCTGAATAATTACATTACGGTCAATCTAATTATAAGATTAAGGCAAAGGTTGGGGTGCCAGTAGAATAAGAGACATTCAAGGAAGCATGTGTTCTTGACGCGTCTAGTCTGAGGATTGAGGGTGTTTCAGAGAGAGGAAAAGGAGATGTGCATGTACTCATGTTCCTTTTTTCATGGGAGAATTGATGTACTCAAGTCTCATCACGGCAATTATAAAATAAAAATAAAAAAAGATGATATTACAATTTACAAGGAAGAGTATTCGTGTCGAAATCTAGGGTAAATCGCTCTAAAAACATCTTTAACACTAATCATAGAATGTCCTAGATTAGCTCGACCATGACAAACCGTTCTAAGATGAGATTAACAATTCTGCAAAAAAAGATTCCGGTTCTCACTAGAATTTGTTTGCTAATTGACACTTTGGAAATTTGGACACACGGCCTCAAGGGACAAACTGACACAGGCAGGCAAGGTATTTTGTTCTACTCGAATGACCACAACGTCTTGCCGTGGATGGAAGCGCTCTACAAGTTTACATACCAGTACTCGTACAAAACTTCTACTCAAAAAGCTATGCAAACCTGACTAGATTCCGACCTCAATCGTAGTTTGAACCAACTTGTACTGAATACAGGGATAGATGCCAAAACAAGGATTGAAAATCATGTACTAGTTTCGGAATTTTACTTCACGCAGGCACATGAATCGAGCAGCTGCTAGCAGTGATCAACTGAATTTAATTCCCATGCCAATCTTTTTTTTTTTTGCTATATTTCTGGCCAGCATTGGCATCTGAAGATGTTAAAGGGAGCCAAATTAAAAAAAACAATATGAATATTACAACAATAGATGTTGTGAACGCTTTTGTCGATCTACTGTTTCTCATGCAGCATCCGTTTCTCATGCAGCGCCAGAGGTTGATTGGGAGACGGCGGCGGCGAGTTGAGTCTACGTCGGCAACAATTGACGAGCTACAATGCACATCGTGGCTGCAGTCCAGTTCAGCAATAGTAACAGAAGAGTTCGTATTGTGTTCTACATCGTATCGTATTCTATAGCTAGTTTGGATCGGTTTGGCAGTGTCACTCCAAATATTGATACATTACAATTAGTAATCTTTGTTAGGTGAGTTCCCTATATAAAGGGTGTTATTTTGGTTGAGAAGGCAATAAAGAATTGATTCCAGAAATCTCATCAGTTCAGAGCCTCTGTTCGTCAGGAACAAATCCTGTTGACGTGTGGGCGAATTGATCTATCTTCGCTTAACCGACTCCAAGCCACATCTTTGGTATCAGAGCCAAACGTTCGCCGCCAAAGTTCTCTGTGCGTCTCTCGCTTGCCCGAGTCGCCGGTATTCTCGGTTGCTCACAGTATTCAGCCATGGACGATCACGTGAAGACATGGCTGGACACAATGCTGCGTATGCTACAGGACCTTACTGCATCAAAGGAGGCTATGGATAATAGAATCGCAACATTGGAAGCTTCCGGCCGTGAGGACAACTCCGGCACGAGGAGAAGAACCGGCCACATTCGACCCAAGGACGAAGATGAGGATTTCAATTCTAGAAGCCGCGGAGCACCACCATTCCATAAATGGCTATTTCTGACTGACTTACAATGGGAAAGAAGATCCATTATTATGGCTAAATCATTGCGAGCAGTTTTTTCAAGACCAACGAACAATGGAGGAAGAAAAGATATGATTAGCCTCATACCATATGACAGGAGTCACACAACAATAGTATTATCGACTCGAGAGAAATCAAGGTGTTCCTTCCTGGCCATGTTTTGTTGACCATGTGAATCTCTGTTTTGGACCACCAATCCGGAGCAACGCCTTGGGTGAGCTCATTCAACTTCGGCGCATGAGCACAGTATGTGATTATCAAGAACGGTTCCTGGCCCTTTTGTGTAGTTGCGACGACATGACAGAGAAACAACAAGTACAAATTTTCACTAATGGTTTGCGCAATCCTTTGCGTACAGATGTTGAATTACAGAACCCTACAACCCTAGAAACAGCCATGAGTTTGGCACAAGCGTATGAAAAGCAACTCGAGGTCGACGACGACGACGAAATCCACACAAGCATCAAAATCACCGGAGCACACAGGCCGACAAACTCCAATCGCGGATCCTCAAGGCTTCAAAGACGGCGTCTCATAGTTTGAAGGTTCGCCATCATTGCCACCACGAGATGCAAATACCAACACTTCCGGGAGTTAAAGCACCAAACTCCACGTTCAAGCGTTTGACCACCAAAGAGATGGCGCATCACGACTAAAAGGGCTCGCTTCAACTATCCCGCAAAATTTTCAAGAGACCATGTCAAGCAATGTTCCATGAAAGGCATATACTTGCTAGAACTAGATGATGCAGACACTGATGAGCACGTCTCTGAAGACGAGGTGGAAATTTCTCTCCATGCATTAACTGGCATTCGCATGAATAAGACCATGCAGCTGCAGGTGGTCCTCAATGACACACAAACACATGTGTTAGTAGATTCCGGTTCCACTCACAATTTCATCGCCGAAGCAACCGCCCAGCGTTTGGGCCTTACACCAGTACTTGGCAATTCCATGCAGGTCGCAATTGCTAAGTGTTTTAACTCTCACTGAACCTCTACAGGATGAACAAAATGTTGTTGAACCTGTAGATGAGACATCAGCCCCACGTAGATTTAAAAGGCCACGTCAATTGCCTATAAGGTATGGGAATGACGTGTTATTATTGAATAATAATGAGCCTAAGACTTATGAGGAAGTGATAATAGACCCAGACTCTGAGTCATAGCATGAGGCCATGAGATCCGAAATAAAGTCTATGCATGATAATCAAGTTTGGAACTTGATTAATGCACCTGATGGTATTAAGACCATTGAGTGCAAATGAATTTTTAAGAAAAAAATAGATATGGATGGAAAAGTTCACATCCATAAGGCACGACTGGTTGTGAAGGGTTTCAGACAAATTCAAGGTGTTGATTATGATGAAACATTCTCTCCTGCTGCAATGCTTAAGTCTAATCGGATCATTCTAGCTGTTACTGCATATTTCGACTATGAGATATGGCAAATGGATGTCAAAACGGTTTTTCTTAATGGAAACCTAAGTGAGGATATGTACATGACACAGCCTAAGGGTTTTGTTGATCCAAAGGAAGCTAGAAAGGTATGCAAGCTTAAAAAATCCATCTATGGACTGAAGCAAGCATCTCGGAGTTAGAACATTCGTTTTGATGAAGTGGTCAAAGGGTTTGACTTCATCAAGAACGAAGAAGAACCTTGTATTTACAAAAAAAGGTTAGTGGGAGCAAGCTTGTGTTTCTGGTATTGTATGTAGATGACATACTACCAGTCGGAAATGATATTCCAATGCTTGAATCTGTTAAAACTTCATTAAGAAATAGTTTCTCAATGAAAGATTTAGGAGATGCAACATATATTCTTGGTATAAGGATCTATAGAGATAGATCTAAGAGGCTAATTGGATTAAGCCAGGATATGTGCATAGACAAAGTGGTGAAACGGTTCAACATGCAAGATTCCAAGAAAGGTTTCTTGCCCATGGCACATGGCATTAATCTTAGTAAGAGTCAGTGTCCTACGACCACTAATGAGCAAGACAAAATGAGTAGAATTCCATATGCTTCGGCTGTTGGATTTATCATGTATGCCATGCTATGTACACGACCAGATATATCATATGCTCTAAGTGTTACGAGAAGATACCAAGCTGATCCTGGTGAAGGTCACTGGACAGCTATGAAAAATATCCTTAAATACTTGAGAAGGACTAAGGATGTGTTCCTAATTTATGGCAGTAATGAAGAGCTCGTTGTAAATGGTTACACCGATGCAAGCTTTCAAATCGACAAAGATGATTATCGTTCGCAATCTGGTTTTGTATTCATTTTGAATGGAGGAGTAGTGAGTGAAAAGTTCCAAGCAAGAGACGGTTGTTGATTCTACTGACGGAGGCCGAGTACATTATGCTTCCGGCTACGAAGAAGGTGTTTGGATAAGGAAGTTCCTTGTTGAGTTGGGTGTAGTTCGAAGTGCCTCGAGCCCAATGGATCTCTATTGTGACAACAATGGAGCCATTGCTTAGGCTAAGGAGCTTAGATCCCATCAGAAGTCCAAACATATACTCAAAGCGTTATCATCTTATTCGTGAGTTAGTAAATAGAGGAGATGTTAAGATATGCATACGGATTTAAATGTTGTTGATCCGTTGACTAAGCCTCTCACACAGCCAAAGCATGAGGCGTACACAAGAGCTATCAGTATAGATATCTTAATGATTGACTCTAGTACAAGTGGGAGACTATTGGAAATATGCCCTAGAGGCAATCATGGAGATGATTATATTTCATTATGTTTATAATATTGATAATGTGTTATTATGTTCCTTGAATGAATCATCGTTATGAAGATTAATAAGTATGTGACTTGTTGGTGAAACTCTTAACTTATATGATGTCATTCTAAATGTATCCCTGGTCGGATGTCAATGGTCGGAACACTATTGACTCTATCGACCAGCACATTGTATTGATTGATGACCATGTTTCACCGGTCATGGATATAGGGATATCGAATCAATAATGTGAACACATGTTAGAGAACATGGGGTTGGTTTGACCCATCTTGAGACACTATTGAGATTGTTATGATTCTATGTGTCGTTAGTTGGTCTCAAGCAATGATGATGTATAATCCTTAGACCTGAGATCAGCATGGTTTCCTACATGTGTAATAGCACTCTTAAGGGTTGCCAATCGCTACTCGTAACTGGGTAGTTATAAAGGTAGCTTTCGGGTATGCTATAAAACATGCAGAGAAATGTGACTGGTCGGATATGTGATTTGCCCCTCCTAACATAACAGGAGAGATGTCTCTGGACCCCTCGTTGTGGTCGGATAAAGTAAGTGCATGGTCATGCCACTAATGGTCGAAGTGTTTAACCACGTGAAGTTATCTGACACTCGATCGAGAAAGTATTGAACAGTCCATGGAAGACACAACATCTCACTTGGAGTTCAACCAGACATCGTGAGGCAAAGGGAGAATACACGAGTAGGTCACTTAGTTCGATCAGTTACGGATTGGTCGTATGGAGATACGAGCTGGTTGTAGACTGGTCAAACGTAATCACAGAGTGGTCGTAACCTGGTCGTAAGGAGTTACGAACTGGTCGTGACCAAATACGAACTGGTCGTATAGAGATAGGACTTGGTCGTAAGTGATAAGGACCTGGTCATAGATCATATTGTATTAAGGTTCGTCCGATATAATTTATATGTATTCGGGAATCGTTATGTCCTGCTAGGAACCGCTAACGACTCGTGATCGGAAAGGGTTTCCAAGTCACAACCGATTACGCATGAACCTACAGGATCACACACTTAACGGGTTGGAACAAAACGTGTTCGGATAGGATCTGTCATGGGCACTATATAAGGACGTGCATGAGGCTGTTGGAAAAGGGGGTTAAGTTAATAGACAAGACACATGAAAGTCGTGAGTTGAGTTGTTCCACCGAAACTCTAGCCGCCATTTTTCCCGAGAGCTCGCCATGCGACTTGGTGCTAGCACACCGCCAGCATTTGGTTGTTCCTTCTCGGACGTGTGGATATCAGAGGTGCTATCGCGGTTGTCAAGGCGCTTGAGGACGATTCGCGATCTTCATAAGGAATTGCAGAGGTTGCTGGAGGAGACGATCGACTCGCAAGGACATTAGACGATCGACTACGCACCACCGTGATCGACGCTTCTCACGCTGGACCAGCTACTCAACTCTTCTTCCGCCGCTCTCTCGTCCGGTGGTAACGTTCTGTGATATCTACTTGATTGGCTTCCTGGTTTACGTGGTAGAAATTTTGATTTGTTGCTAACGTAGCCTACCCGTAACCCTATAGTTTCTACATGGCCTATGCCTACTACAGTCCGAGCGTTGTGAGGGTTCCTCGGCCTTACAGGATATTATCGCAAATTCATTCAATCCTACGGCGAGGTGGCAGCTCTGTTGACAAGATTACTTAAAAAGGAAGCCTTTGCATGGACCGCGCAAGCTGAAATAGCTTTTATAGCTCTCAAGGCAGCCCTTGTCTCCGGACTGGTCCTACAACTTCCAGATTTCATCAAGTCTTTCTTAGTCGATTGTGATACCTTGAGCATGGGATTTGGGGCTATATTACACCAAGGTCTGGGACCAATTGCGTTCTTCAGCAGGGCAATGGCTCCTCATCACCTCAAATTGGCGGCCTATGAACGTGAATTGATTGGTCTTGTTAAAGCAAAGACGACATTAGCGCATCAGATTTGTGGGGACACGTATTCACGGTACGTATGGACCACTATAGCTTGAAGTATCTTCTTGATCAGCGTCTTTCTATGATTCCACAACATACTTATGTTAGTAAATTATTCGGCTATGATTTTACGGTTGAATTCCAGCCGGGCCGTCAAAACACAGTAGCCAATGCTCTGCACGGCGTCATGAACCGCCGGCCACTATCAGTACAGTTTCGACGACTGCTCTGTTGGCAATTTCATCACCAACGTTTGCCTTCTTTGATGACTTACATACTGAAATGTCCAGTAATGCCTCCTTCCAATCGCTTCGTGAACAAGTACTAGCAGGAACAGCACAGCCAGCTTGGTCTTTAGTGGATGGGTTGTTGCTACATGAGGGGCATGTGTTTATTCCCACCGACTCATCCTTATGGCCTCAGTTGCTTGCAGAAGTTCATGTCAGTGGGCATGAAGGGGTTCAGAAAACTCTTCATCGCTTACGCTCCACCTTTTATCATCCTCAAACCAATCACAAGGTGATTTATGATTGCGATCCTCCTACTCTTTTGTCTTATGAGCCCGGAATAGCTTGCGTGGCCGCTGTGGATAAACAGCTTCGTGACCGTGATGAGTTCTTGGATGAAATTTGGGAACATTTATTGCAAGCGCAAGATTACATGAAACAACAACATGACAAATTGCAGCGTGAAGTGACTTACGAGGTTGGTGATTGGGTTTGGCTTCGCCTTCACCATCGCACTGCTTCGGCTATAAAAGAAGAGTCTTCTAAATTATCTCCACGTTATTACGGGCCTTTTAAGGTGATGGACAAGATTGGGTTGGTTGCTTATCGTCTTCAGCTTCCCGCTTGGGCTCGTATTCATGATGTTTTTCATGTTGCATTGCTTAAGAAGTTCGAGGGCACGCCTCCTAATGATATTGTGAGTCTTCCTGGTTTTTTTCATGGTCGTGTGGTTCCAACCCCGGACAGCATTGTGCGTGCACGTCTTAATCGTGGCAATTGGGAATTATTGGTACGATGGACGGGCTATGGCCGATGCTACTTGGGTAATACTGACGTCATTCAAGGATCGTTATCCTACATTTCAGCTCGAGGACGAGCTGTTTCGCAATGAGGATAGAAATGTTGTGGACGCTTTTGTAGGCCAAACTTATCAACGACACCGTCGATCTACTGTTTCTCATGTAGCATCCGTTTCTCATGCAGCGCCAGAAGTTGATTCAGAGACGGCAGCGGCGAGTTGAGTCTACGTCAGCAACAATTGACGAGCTACAATGCACATCGTGGCTGCAGTCCAGGTCAGCAATAGCAACAGAAGAGTCTGTATTGTATTCTACAACGTATCGAATTCTATAGCTAGTTTGGGTCGGTTTGGCAGTGTAACTCCAAATATAGATACATTATAATTAGTACTCTTTGTTAGGTGAGTTCCCTATATATAAAGAGTGCTATTTTGGTTGAGTCAGGAACAAATGCTGTCGACGTGAGGGCTAATTGATCTATCTTCGCTTAACCGACTCCAAGCCACAACAATAGATCAAGATTTGCAGGGGAAACAAAGAACCACCAAGATAGGCCTAACTTGTGATATCCAAAGATCCCCAAATACTAGGTTATACACAGTATACATAGCTGGTAAAAATAACACAAATGCACTACTACAGTACGACTGCATATGTTTCAAGAAGAAAAAAACAGGTAAAATTTTCCATGTTTAATAGAGCGACTGTAGCTCCTGTTATTCAGAAATAGTCGCATGGAAATTTCGATTATCACCTGAGTAATAGAAATAAGCAAAAACGGAATGAGATGATCTTCAACAGCTGATAGTACAAAATCACATGAGAAGGCTCCACAGGAATTTAAATTGAAGTAAAGGCTGGAGGCCCAGAACAATAATGCTAACCAGTACACGGAGGATCCTTCAAACACCAGAAAGATTCTCCAGGAGACAGAATAAAGAACCAAGTACTAGTACTTTCGTAAGAAGTTGACACAGGTATTAATGTTATCAACTTAGATCCACCCTCCCCGGATTAAGATAAAAATAGAAGTAGAAACAAATATAGACCTTTTTAACAAAGGAAACAGATAACGGTTTGGGAAACTGTCAACTTAAGAGAACTGCAAATGAATGAACTCAGAAACAAATGGTACTATCAGTTAATATACAGCATAACTACAGACTGCTCCATAGTTATGTTTCATTCCAACTAGACAAGTAGGATGCCAAACTCGTATGCAAGAAAACTAATGCAGCCAAACCGCTATACATGTACCTCTGTTGTACAACAATAATGTGGAATGGCCTCGCTAGGTGCAAGATTTGAAAATATCACTAGTGCTCTTGCATGTAGTTACAACCTATAATCAATTCTTCCCAAACACGCACAGCAACTGAAGCCCATCATCACTGCAATAAGCTCCATAACAAACTCTCTGCTGTTCTCCCACTCTACATGTTTACATAAAACAATGAACCATAATCTGATCGTCATGCAGAAACATGATAAATTAGCATTACAGGACTGAAGAATAGAGAACAGCAAGATGTGCCAAATCAATTAACTACTTGCACTAGTAGAAATTAATCCAAGAGACTGAAAATTACTGAACTGATTGGTGAATTTCTAGCATAAAAGGAAGGGGCCTTCTTTTCTTCCTACTTGAAAGCCACTTGTTTTAGTTTGGATATTACAATGTCTATGCATTATATGAGACAAACAAGTAGTGCTGTGATTCAGAGACTTGTTTCTCCACTAAATGACAAACTTGAAGCAACCTTCTGAAAGACATCAAATTGTAGAGCTACATTCAACAGCATATTCACCAGAAGATATACTCATAACATTAAAACAACATTGTGTTTAGGTTAATTGTAAAGAAAGAGGACAAGGGTCCAAACCAAATCAGAACAGACAACAGAGTTTTATTTTTTAGTACGAACCTTAGTGTTAACAGTAAAACTTATTCAAACCGAGAACATAGTAATTAATTTTCAATTACAGCTATATGCATCTAACCGTGGTAACCATACAAAGAAACATAATATAGCATTCTAAGAAGTCAAGCCATTACATAGTGAAGCTTTGATGTACTACCTACTGAAGTAGTTCTCAACCCAGATTTTACTAAAAGAGAAATTCATCCATGACATAAACGTACAGTGTACATGCCCTTTCAGATGCAAATGGTTTCAGAATATACAAATACAAGTGCTGGCAGCATAATTAAGGCATTTTTACTTAAATTCGGAATGATCTGGACATAAATTTTAGAAAACAATCAGTCGCAGATGGAATACAAGGCTAACACAAGATCATATAAATTTTTTCATAGTATCATACTATCATGTCAAAAAGTTACCTTTACTGCCAAGCATCATACTCCAAGGGAAATAAACTAGCACATGTAGAGTTTACATTAGTAGGAAATGACTAAATATGTATTTTAACTTATGAAACTAGTCTGATGTTTGGGCAATTATCAATGAATGTATCGCTAATTTAACATGTATTCATCAGAACCCCAACTGCCATTAGCGTATGCAGATTATATAACTTCTTCTAGTTTTTGCTTCATTTACTCAAGTGTTCTTCACATGATTCCTTATAAGTATGTTTGAATCTTAGCTAACTTCTGCAAATGGCAATCGATTCTATCCAATCTACTTCTTTGTTCCTAGTAAGCTTCTTTGGAGAGAAAGATATCCAGTTAATCATTTATTTTTCTTGCTAGATTTCTCCAGCAAATCTTCTCAAATTGTCATCTTATGATCTCCAAATTTCAGTTTATGGTTGCTTTTCGGTACCAGTAGACAGCTTTGGGAAATTTGCAACTTCAGCAAATCCTAGAGATGTATGTCGTTTCAATTTAAACGAGTATGCTATCCATATTTTACAGGATTTATCTCCAATTAACACAAATGACTTTCCTTTCTTCCACCAGTAAGGTCCAATTAGATTATTCCACGTTTCTAATGTTCAAAGTATGACTGGAAAACAATCAACCTTAATTAAAGATAGTTTTGATATCAAAGAACTTGAAGAAACGATGACAAGGGCAACGACTTGTCAAACTGGTTTTAGAAACATGAGTGGAATTTGCTATGCTAACTCTAGTCATCTCTAGTTGTAATGTGCATGTAATCGGAAACTGGTACCCCCAGTTCTTCCCTTGTAAAACTTTCTTTCAGCATTCTAATAAAGCTGGGCTATGCCTTTGATCTAGAATTTTCTATGCTGACAGGAACAAGTATGCCACTCACTGGTGTCTTAACAATATATACTCAACCTCAAAAATCTTACTGACAGGGAGTGGAAACACGTCAAACTAATACTAGTAGGACAGTTGTTCTACTAATGAAGCACCTATACCTAATGCCTATGTTCTTTTTATGTATGGTCAAATTAACTAAACCCCACACTCAGAACATAATTTTGTTGGAGCCAGAGATTACAAAATCATTGTGCAGCCTCAAGACAAGTTCCCAAGTATAGCATAACTTCCAATTAGTATCTGCTGGAGCATGTAGGAAGGCTGACCGCTACAAAAGTCATGTATGGCTGAGGCAAGCAGCATGTTGGGGAGAGTCGTTTCAAGTACAAGAACAGCTGGATGCACTATAATTCCATCCTAATATTTATCTTCAGCCACATAGATGTACACTAAGGGATGAGTCATTTATAGTGTTTGCAGAATGCACCTCACAGTTTACAAATTTGAACGTATTGTATGATATATAAAACATTGTGCTAAGTAGGACCATGGAAAACTCTATCGCCGAAATTTTGCCAGTAACCGTGGTGGGGTCCGATAAAATTTCATACCGGGCAAAAAAATTCGGATTTATCTCATTTTCATCCAAATTCAAATTTTAGATAAATTTCATCTTTACTCTGGAAATTTCAATTCAATTTTTTTGTCCGAAATTTTACCGAAATATCCGGTAACCGGTGGTTACCGGTCCTATTGGTGGGGTCCAATAAAATTTCCCCACCGATATAGTTTTCCCTGAGTAGGACAGTGATATTTGGATGTTAAAACTACAAAAAAAAAATTATAAGTGCTAAAAGAATAATATTATTCTCAATGAGTATATTATCTGGTTCACTCTATAAGATGCTCACAGAAAGACAACAGAATGGAAAATGCCTCTAGAGAATGTGCAAGCCAGGGAAACTTTTTTTTTGGACAATTACCAGTAAAAGACTAATAAGACAGTCCATAAATTCAGATGTGCAAATCATACTTCATAAAACAAATGGTGTCAGCATTGAGTTTGCTGTTAGCAATAGCCCATAATGAACCACCTTTATTGAATTAACTGCCAAGAATATACGCTTATTCATAAGATGCTGCTAGAGAAGCATTTAAACTATCATATGAAAGGTGGTAAACTTCAGCACACAAAATAAGTATATATAATGTTCCAATCATTCAGAAAAGTACATTTTTAAGTCTCTTTATAGTTGTGCCATCAATGGTTATATCATCTGTAATTTTGATAAGTTTGTAGGGCATGGTAATTTTGCTTCATCTTACCATGTAACCGTAAAATTTGATAAAAAAAAGAAGGCATTATTTTTATAAAACAAAATTACTTTACCATGAAGTTTCTTCCCATTCTATTGAGCATAATATTTTTTCCATCATCCTCAATTGGTTATGCCTGCACGGGTGAACTAATAATGGGAACCCCTAGTCGGTCCAATCGAACAAGTTCCCTGAGCCTCTCGATACCTTACTAGTACCAAACAGTCTACTACAGCAAACACAAAATAATCAGCAAGGAGACCACACACTTAGAAACAAGACATTATACATGTATAATATTTCTTAGTACACACCTTGCCACAGTAAACATAAGAAAAGGTCCTTGTGTTGTATTACAGTATTGTAATGACTACTGAGGGAACAAACACCCATTCAACAGATGTGATTCGTATGGCAATTCAGCAATATACGCCCCTTTAACAAAATCATACCTGACACTGGACCCTGTCAACTATGGACTATGTTCTTCTCCGAGAGTGGTTGGCAGATCCTGGTGACCCTCAAATAAATCAGACAGCTGACCCTCCAAGTCCTCTGGGGTGTATTTTATATATCTCCCGAATTTCTTCCCCATCCACTTGACTACCATATCTGCCCAAAATGCACGATATGCTGGAATCACATTTTCAGATATAGATATTTTCAGCTCTTCTCGAGTTGAGGATCTGGAACTTTCCAGATTGTCTGATTCCTGTAGATTTCCTCAAAGGCCAAGTTAAAGTTCTTGAACTTATCCTTAATGGACATCCTGGAACTTGAATGACCACTGCCACTCCCGCTTCCGCTTCCACTCCCACTCCCATGTCCATCATCCCTCAGATAAGACAAAGCCTTGGTCCAAGAAATCCTTAGGTAGCTCTTTGAATACTGCCGAATCTTCCCACTATGCCTTCTTACCCACTGATCACCTAAAATCTTCCCAAGCTCAGAATCCTTCACCTTCTGAACAATGTAGAGCAAATTGTTCATGGAAAATATGCACCCAGGGCACTATCTTCATAAAGCTTAGATTTTTCCTCCAAGTTGGCCTCCAAATAAGATATCAGCTTCAATAGGCGCCTTCCAAGAGGGTCATGTTCTCCAAGTGTTCCTGATCCTGATCCTCAGATCTTCCCAAAGCATTTTGATCATCGCTATCGTCATCCAAGAGGACATCAAGTGTCTCACTGTAAACAACCAACAGCCTCAAATAGTTCATAACATAGCGTGTCATTGGGTGGATCTCACCAGCCATCATCGCCTCCGTGACGACTCCTGCTGCAAAACCTTCCCAAACTCAAAAGGGTACCCCTTACGGCATCCCCAAGCCTATTGAGAATCGCCTGAACGTCACCAATCACACCATCCCCAGAACTTCCCAAGCACAAGTCCTTCATTTCAGGGATCACCTCCGCAAGTGCCTCATACATGTCAAGAATCCGTGACAGCTTCTCCGGGAGCGGGGACACAGCCACGGCATCCCCAAAGTTAAGAATCTGCATAATACATCCTTTGGTGGATTCAATGAAGCACTCCTCCCTGAGCTCATCAGACACAACGAGCACCAGGTCACAGAGACGGTTCTCACCAGCGAGCAGCGCACGCACGACCGTCTTGACCCCTTGCACCCACTTCTTCATCTTGTCATTGAGCTGCTTCCACTCCACGCGTTGCACCTCGTCGATGCTGAGGTGCTCGACGTCAAGCACAGAGAGGTACTCGTCGAGTAGGTCACGCCGGATGCCGCAATATGCGTCGGTGAGCTCGCGCACGTACCCCGCACGTGCCATCCGGTCGGCGATTGCGCGCAGGTCGTCGACGGCCCGGGCGCACGGGGTCGAACACCTGGTCGTCGAACGGGTTCCCCAGGGGCCTGCGGCATGCGGTCTCCAGCGCGGCGTCGAAGCTGTGCGGCGTGGCGGCGTCGAACTCGGAGGAGGTGTCGAGGTCCTCCATGGACCCGAGCGAGAGTCGGCGGATCGAGAAGAAGAGGCCCGTGGGGTCGAGCGGCACGGCGTGGCGGACCATGAGGTGGCGGAGCTCCTCCTCGAGGCGCGCCATGGCGAGCTGGACGGCGACGCCGGCGCGCCCGGTGGCGGCGGAGCCGCGGGCGAGGTGCTCGACGGCGACGTCGACGGCGGCGAGGTACTGCGCGACGTCATCCTCGGGGGCCTCGAAGACGAGGGCCTCTGGGGTGGCGTCCCAGAGCAGGATGAGCTGCTCGGCGGCGTCGAAGGCGGCGGCGGAGGAGATCTCGGAGGAATCGGAGGAGGTGAGGTCGGGGGAGGGGAAGAGGTCGGCGGTGATGGAGGAGAGGCGGTTGTCGAAGCCGGAGAGGATGCGGATCATGTCGTCGGCGGCGTTCTTGGAGGTGGCGAGGGACTTGACGATGTGCTGCGCGGCGGCGAGAACCTTGTCGCTGCCGCCGCCGGCAGAGGGGACTCTGGGGCGGCGCCGACATCGCCGGCCGGTGCGGACTGTGTCGGGTGGGGATAGTGGAGGTAACTTGGGTGTTACGCTGCTGCTGCCTCTTGGACCGCTGGATTGGAGTGTTACGGTACGGCGTCGCTTCTGTCACAGGGTCGACGTGAAGAGGAATTGGTTGTTGGATGGATCGATCCTCTCTTTTTTCAGATCCTCTGCTCCTCTACTCATCCTCCTCGTTTCCTTTCTTCAGATCCTCTGCTTCTCCAATTGAATGGAGAAGTAAAAAAAAAAGTTTATATTTCACGGACGTCCGCCGCCGTCTCTACGCCGGCGCGCATGTTGGCGCCACCAGCAGCAAGCAACGCCATCGTTGTCAGTCTTACGATCCTCACCCCGCTACTGTGCTGGGCAACTAGCTAAAAATCTTACGGTCCTCGCCCACCCTGCTAGTGAATCCTCATGAGGAAAAACAGGACATAGGTATGATTCTCCATTTTGCGGAACAAAAGTTTTAAGGGAAATTTGCCAAAATGCTACACATTTGTTCTGTTTTTGGGAAATGTCATTAAGTTGGATGCAATAGATTATTTGTCGCAACTTATATTAGCTCTTCGTTAATTTGCCTTTTTCAATATTAAATCTATATTTTCGGTTTAATGACCTAGCCCACATGCAAATGACCATTTTGCCCTCCATCAACTCATGTGGATGGGAACGCAACGGACCCCGAGACCATCTTCCAAGCGCTGCGCCACGCCACGGAATGGGGATGTCGATGCCTCACTTTGCCGTGACGTTATCGCTTTTGAGATGGTTCGCGACGCTACTGGCTCACTGTTACCAGGAGGACACCGCGCTCGCGTCGCCATCCCGTCGCCAACACGCCATTCTGCTCTGGCGCCGCCACGGGCGAGCCTCTCCGCCTGTCTCCAAGAGCCTCGGCAGATCTCCACTGCCACAAGCTCGCCTCGAGGTCTCAAGGCCGCCATTCGCCTCCCTCCTCATGCCCCGCCTCTAGTGGCTCGACCAGCCACCGCCACCACCTTCAAGGCTCGCTGAGGCCACCTCCGGCGTCTGGGGGTCGCTTGCCATATACACCACCCACATCCCCATCATCACGCCTAAGGTCTCGCTGCCGCTTACTTCAACCGCCGCCACATGGAGCGCAACCAACAGACCTCCTACTCCATCACCTCTAGGAGGCGTCGGCCCGACAGCGCTTTCACTAACGCTCAGATCGGCCGCCAAGCTCCATGCCCGACGCACTGTGTGCTCGACAAGTCGGCCTGCGCGATGCAAGGCCGCCGCCAAAGATGATGGCTACTCTGGTCGTCGGTGCCGCCACTACCCGCCACGAACCGGGTGCTCGCCCCTACACACAAAAACTCGACGTGGCGCAAAGACGCTTCAACGAGAAGGCGGACGAGCACCGGTGTGTCGCCGTGGACGCTTCACATGGCTCAAGAGGCGGTGGGTGTGCTGCAGGCGCACGGAGGTGAAGCCCAAGACCTCCCGTGGTGCTCGGCTGTCTGCTGCGTGTTGCACAACATATGCGAGGTCGAGGAGAGATGGACTTAGAGCTCGGCCATGACTCGCCGACGACGAGACGATGCCAGAGAACCTCAGGCGGCGGAGAGCGCCAAGAAGGTTAGGGACAACATCGCCTCCGGCTCGAGATGGCTGACAAAGCCATCAACAATGAACCAACAGAGGGCAAAATGGTCCTTTCACATATTGGTCGTGGTCATTAAACCGAAAATATGGATTTAATATTCGAAAAGGGCAAATTAATGAAGAGCCAATATAAGTTGTGGCAAATAATCTATTATATCAAACTTAATGGCATTTTCCAAAAGGTAGAACAAATGTGTGGCATTTTGGCAAATTTCCCAAGTTTTATAACGAAGCGAGATGTACGTATGCTAATGAAGCTCCAAACTGTATATGGGCATGTACAATACGAGATGTTTATATCCGAAAGTGCTTAAAGAAAGATAATATAGCCATGTCATCAAGCACCTATGTAAAAATCATTTCTTCCACTACAAAAATCTCTTTTTAAGTACTTAGATGATTATATTACCTATTAATTATATATAGTTATATACATAAGCACCGTGTCTAATCAAGTATCGATGCTACAAAATAAGTATCTTATCTGTCCTATGTGGAAGAAAAATCAATTTTTCTTTACTAAGCACCTACATTGTACGTGCTTTAAAGATGCCACTATAAGCAATTTTTATTTTGGCAAACCATAAATCAAAAATTCTTTATGATTCTAGTTAGCCCCCCTCGACCAGTGATGATAGTGAGGCAACAGCAACAATTAACATTAGGAATTGGAATTTTGAATCACATGACATGATGACTCTCATCTCAGATCATGGTCACACTATGCCAATACTGTTGATAAATTACCTTGCAAAAATAAAAATATTTTGTACATAAATACAGCTGCTCGTATTCGGTAGATAGATGGACCGGTGAGGCCAAGCAATTCAATCCCAGCATTTAGATCGGCATAATTAGTCTCACTATTTCCGCGTCGTCAGATCTGAAGATCTCATCTCAGATCGATGCCATAATATCATACATACAGATGATACAGCTACTATTTATGGCATTTCTAATAGTGTATTTATTGTTATCTCTTAGCTATATCACATCAACAAAATTCTATGTAGAGGAGAGAGGGGAGAAAGAGCACAGGTCGTCTCTTCCTGAAGAGACTGTCGTGCACGCGAGATATGATACATTAATCTACTCTAGTTGACATATAGACTCGTTTGGAAGGAAAATTATAAAATATAAATATTAGAGAGTGTGCTAGAAATTATCCATTAAAGATGTTGTCTCTAAAGATGATGTAGCATATGTTAGAGACAATGTTGTCTCTAACTATTGGAACCGTTAGTAATATTAATGAGCCCATTTATTAGGCATGCGAGAAGAGGCACGGCAAAGATATAATCTGCGGAGAATCGATATCTTCGCGGCACTAACGAACAAATCCTCGGTTATTTAGTACCTCTCAAGGTTTCTACCGACCGGTATCTTAAGCCCGTCATGTAGGCAAAATGATGATGTGGCACCATAGTTAATGAAGAAAGATGATACTCTAGTATCTAATCTGGATACCGGCTCGGTCTCAAATCCAACGATAAAATTTATTGTGATCAATTCCGTATTTACGCTTGTGTGTGTCAACAAACATATATTACTTTAGTACATACCACAAATTGGCTACAATGCTCAAATACTAGTAAAGATCATGCATGTAATTAAATGAAACAAACCTAAGATACTACACTATAAGAAACTATGCATTAAAAAGATAGTATCATAATACTCCTCATGCACTAAAGAAATCGACTAAGATATCGCCCATTGAAGCAAACTTAAAGTTAGCATCTCTTACTTCAATGGCATTTCCTAAACACAAGACGTATCATTTATGAGTTTTGGCTGGTAATCTCCCGGTTGTGGCATTTGCCTTGTTCTTGATCATTTTTCTTTAGCAAAATTGATAGAACTACACATATTTTATGTAAATTTTGGCAAAATTACATACTTAAGAGAAGGTTTGAGAGAACTACACGAGATTAGCAAATGTATCGAATACCACATCGTTTCATCGCAAAAAAATAACACTGCACTATTAACCAAACTCCATCCTAGACAATGCAGATGATAATATCCATGGCCGAAATGGAAATTGTCCTTACGAACGGCCGAGCCAGTGAGCCGAACCGAACTGTCCTCCATCCTTTTATGCCTTCACCTTACATACCTGATAGGGGATTTTTGGTAGTTACAGCACGTTTTCAACCCATATTCCCAGAAATGACCACCGAGCTCGCGTATTTGCAGAAATAGCATCATTAGCGCACAGTCATCGTGTGCCAACGGCTCCCACGCCGCCACGTGGTGTTGGAGCACGGTCGCCAACACCTGGCCCGCTGCCACTTGGCCCTTCCGGTCGACCCCGCCGCCACCTTAGCGCATTAGCGCACGGCCACCGTGCGCCAACGGCTTGTGCGCCGCCACGTGTCCCTCCGCCGCTAGGGTTTCGAGAAATTAGCCGCGCGCCAACGCCGCGACTTTCCTCCGCTCGGTTATAAATACTTAACTATGGCACTTCTTCGCTTATTTCATTTGCGTTTTGATTCTCGTTCTTGTGCTCGCTACTAAGAACTCGAGATAACGTAACATAATTACTTTTATTGGGAGGTTAACTGTTCTTGCTTCTTCGCTAAATCGCTTCGGCTTTTTTATTACTTTCCAAGGGTAGGTAATTTGTCGGATGCTTTAGCCACTATTATCAGTAGCGCAATTAGTCACCTTAGTCAACTAGTTGTAATTAGTTAGTCACTAGTAATAAATTAGTTTAGTAGTCATCACTACGAGTATTAAGTAAGTAGAAATGAAGTACTAGCAAAAAAATTTAGTGGTAATTAATTAGTCATAATTAGTTAGTTTAGAAGTAATTAATTAGTCATAATTAGTTAATTCAAGAGTAATGAATTAGTTTAGTGCTAATTAATTAGTTGTAATTAGTTTAGTAGTCATATATTAAATAAGTGGAAATGAAGTACTGTAAATTTTTAGTGGTAATTAATCGCTTGTTTGCGTAAATGATTAGTGGAAATGAACAACCAAGAATTTATGTAGTGGTAATTAATCACCGTAATTAGTTAAGTAGGAATTAGTTAGGCATAACTAATTTGTAATTATTTAGTGGTTGTTGTGGCTTTAGGTATTTTTGAACATACAAGACTTGTTTGTGTTTTTACCGCGATGGTCTCAGATGGGCCGGACCGATGGGTTGGACCTGCCGAGATGCCAAGATAAGGTGGTCCCAAGTGAGGGCTCCACGCGATGAATATTCACGAGCCGTGAAGTCAAGATCTAGAGGGAGTTCGCCACGAGCCAACGACGAAGAAAGTTGTGATCGAGGCGATCACCGCACGAATTATGTGTGGGAGTCGTCAAGGTGAATGGAAGCATAGCATGGAGGCAAGACATGGAGATTGCCTCCCACCGATCTGACCATTCAAAGGAAGCCTATGGTGTACGTGAATTTCGTACGCAGGGCGTTGGGAAACTCTGATGATGTCGGGCCTCTACAAGTGGGCAAGCGCAAACCGAGCGTGAAGATGGCAGCACGGAATGTGCTGCCTCGAAGGGAAGTCCCGCGCCTAATTTTGTGCCAAATGAGGGGGCGAGAATGTGGTGGTCGGCTCGTATCGACTGCCATGGGTATCTATCGGACGAGCCTCTCGGGTTGGAGTCCGACGAGGATACCGACCCAAGCTCGGATGGTAGCGACAAGGACGCACACCAAGCCGGTGGTCCTTACATGGCATCGAACTTGATGATATCGTGGTGCGTTCGCTCATACTGCCGTAAGAAGAAGACTCCCAGTGGGGGTTTGAAACCGACACCCTCTTAGTTGGGCAGTGCTTCCCGGACGAGATGGCCATGCAACAAGCTATAGCACGGTACACCTTGTCCATCAGCCGTATGTACCAAGTGCACCGGTCCAATCCAGGAAAGTACGTAGTGAAGTGTGTAGTGGAAGGCTACCCTGGCAAGGTCAGCGCTCATCGAGCATGGATCTTTGGCTCGGTCTTCACGGTCAAGGTGTCGATCGACCACACTTGCGAAGCTCAACGAGCCTCGCGCACCATCGAACGTGACTTTCGTATATGTTGCAAGCCTCATCACACACCTATTTGAGGCGTAACGTGTTTGTCTCTAAGATGCCGATGTCGAAAGTCGACAATCGGGTTGGCTATCCAAATACTACAACAAGGTCCATTTAACCCAAAGAAGGTTATCGAGAACATGTACGGACATACGAAGAGGCGCATAACCTTGTACCGAGATTGCTTCACCAGATTATTGAATCAAACCCAAAGACATACATAAACAAGCTTGACCATGAAGATATCGAAAAGGGCCCAACCGCTTCATACCGACCGTGTTCTCGAAGTTTTCGCCCGCCATCGGTGGAATCAAGTTGTGCCATCCTGTGTTAACGATGGATGGCACTTTCCTCATGGGGACGTACAAGGGTACCATCCTCACCGCGGTGGCGGCCGACGCGAATGACCAGCTTCTCCCGATGGCATTTGACATTGTAGAGAGCGAGAACACATCCAGGTGGCTGTGGTTCCTAGAGAACGTGAAGACAGCGATGGTGGGAGACCGGCCCAACGTCTGCCTAATCATAGACCACAATGTTGGGTTGTTGGCGGCCATCAACACCATGCAGCGTGGGACGGATCCGTCTCACCAGTGGAACGACGCGCAATCCAGGTGGTGCATGAGGCATCTTGCATCTAACTTGTTCACGCGGTTCCGTAGTCAGGAACTCGTGAAGACGTTCAAGACATTGTGTCTGCAGAACCAGAGGTGCAAGTTTGAGTCCATTTGGAGATAACTCGAACACCAGACTACAAGGCATATAAGGGAGTCCACTCCGGAGGGTGAGCAACCCAGTAGTGCCATAAACTTCTCCAAGTGGATTAATGGCCATGCTCCTAAATTAGAGAAATGGTCCCTCCTCTATGACACAAACGGTGCGAGGTACGGGATTATGACGACTAATATGTCCGAGGTCTACAACAACGTCCTCAAAGGTGTGCAGTACCTCCCTATCACCACAATCATCCAGGAGACATGGACTCGCACTGTTGGTTATTTTGTCAATAGAGCCACCACAGCCAAGCTATAGATGGACGAAGGCAAGCAATGGTCCGAGAACATGCAGAGGCACATGGACCGGAAGATGAAGAAGGCTCAAATGCACGACATCTAGGTGATCGACGGCCTCAAAGGAAGTACAAGATCGAGCCGGCGTAAATATGTCAACAGTCATGCGAAGGGGGAAAGGAAACAGGCATGCACCATAGGTGACGTGGCGACATGCACCAGCAACAAGCCGAAGCTCCATCACAAGCCATGCTCAGATGTGTACAAGGCGTGCGCAAATGAGGTAGATGTCTACGCCAGACATCTCGAGTACTATGACATGCAGCACCTATTCAGTACATTGAGTGGAGAGTTTCACTCATATGACTTGGACATAAACTACAAGGATCTTTGGCCGGACATGGTGCAATGGGGTCCCAACAAGAACTTGAAGAGAATAAGGAAGGGGCGACGGCAGACGCGGTGCTTCCGGAATGACATGAATGCTAGTCAACGTATTAATATTAGCCGCACAATTAAGTGCAGGATATGCAAGACCCCTGGGTACTCAATGAAGGATTGTCCCAACAGATCCAGCTCATCCGATCGTCATTTAGTGTCATAATGTAATATTTTTCCGCCTTGTTTGTTATGTACAGTGCAAACTTCTACGATACCCAGCTATGGACTCTTCGGCAAACTTCTACGCGAGGGTATTGCAGAAGCGCAAGTGGCTTGCGCAGAAGCGGAAACATCTACAATACCCAGATTTTTCAATGAAAGATGCTCGAGTACCACCATGTTTTCTCGATTCGCAGCAGTGTGTGTGGCGAGCCACGGAGATCATTCATCTACACACCTGTGACATCGCCGCCAAAGCGCATTACACGTCGGACACCACCTGTAAGCGCTTTTCAGACGATCGATTTTCCTCTCCCTACGTTGAATTTCTTAAATTTTTAACTTCATCCCCATGTAATGGCAAATCGAGATGCACTACCACTCTTCAATACATTCCAAGTCACATGAAATCATGAAACCCTAATTTTCAAACCTAAAATCCAAATTTTCGCGACCTAAATCTTAAATTTTCACGACCTAAATTCCAGAACATATATCAAATTGTCCAAAGAGTACACAATCAAGTCCACTGCATGATGAGCCTTCAAAATTAAATTCATAATTTTTAGAGCTCAATTTCTACATTTACAAATTGCATAAACTATACATTTATATGAAATTGCAGAAAAATTCTAAATGAATAAAATTATGGTGAATTTACACGTATATTACACTATGTCGAGAGGCTCCACAAAAATTTCATAATTTTTGAATTCATTTGCTATATTTTATAATTTCTACGAACAACCACGAAACCCTAATTTCCAAAACCCTAATTTCTCAAAACCCTAGTGGCGGAGGGACACGTGGCGGCGCATGGTGACCATGCGCCAATACACCGAGGTGGCGAGGGTTTCACGGGAGGCCACGTGGCGGTGAACAGCGCTGGCCCACGGTGACCATACGCCAACGCCACGTGAGCGCATGAAGCCGCCGGGCGCATTTAAAACGTGTTGTATCTGCCAAAAACCCTAGCATTTCTACCCTCAAGTACGTACGGGCATTATTTCTTGCTGTTTGAAAGGAAAACTCGATTTACACGAGTTATATGCCCTGTTTGTTTAGGCTTAGGCTTTTTAGCTTATAACTTAAAGTCAGTTTTTTTGGCTTAATCAACTTATAAGCTCTTTAGCTTTTAAGCTAAGCTTTGGTGTTTGATAATCTTTTTTTATAGGATATTGGTTTATTGAGTTGTGTGTGAAAGATAAAAAGTCTGAATTACCCTTAAAGGTTTAAAGAACCTTTTAAGCATGTATTTAAACTTATTTTTGCATGAGATTTGAAAATGTGACTTATTTTAAGCATGTATTTAAACTTATTTTGGACATTGTATAACAAAAGAAATCAATGTAGAAAGGCAAATATTAGACAATC
This sequence comes from Phyllostachys edulis, assembly GCA_036346405.1. Classification (NCBI taxonomy): domain Eukaryota; kingdom Viridiplantae; phylum Streptophyta; class Magnoliopsida; order Poales; family Poaceae; genus Phyllostachys; species Phyllostachys edulis. The sequence continues at coordinate 54,069,450 of CM070547.1, read as the reverse complement.
AAACAAAATAACACATTAACAAAATATTATTTGATCATATATGATGCAATTATCTTGTTAGTGCAAGATGTACATATCATATTAATGTAATGTATTTATCCTCTTGTGGCCATTAAAGAACTAGCAATACTATCATGAAAGACACCTATATCTCCATCATCGATTGTTGATCAATTAACGTCGTGTCCTCTAAATAATCTAATTTGTATATCGTTTGCATCCTAATCTTCATCAAGATCGTATCTCTCAAAGAGAAGTTCATCGTAGAAATGGAAATTGTCCTTTACGGGCCGGGCCGAACTGTCCTCCATCCTTTTATGCCTTCACCGTACGTACCTATCTCATTATTTCTACCCTCAAGTACGTACGGGCATTATTTCTTGCTGTTTGAAAAGGAAAACTCGATTTACACGAGTTATAGTAGTTGCTACTCAAGTTAGGGAGGTAACTATTTGGAGCGCTGGTAAACGTACGAAATCATTTCTACGGGTCGTCTAGCTAACGGACCATTACCGTGGGGGCGGAGCTAGCTCCGTTTCAAGCCTTAGGCTTGACCAGATGTTATTTGGCCAAATTTGAATGCTCCATGATTTTTCAAAAGATTTTAATGGAATTTAACACTGATAAGATTTTCAGATCTCTCACTCAACCCAAGACCTAGATCCGTCCCTCGATTGCACTTGATGTGATCTACAATTCCCATGTAGAACTTGTAGCATGTGGTTCCTGTATAATTAGGTATATACTCTCCCCATTTGAGTGAATGAAACCTAAATATTTGGTTTCTACTCTCCAATTTCCAAAATGCAACTTGCTTCCGCCGAGCCTTTGTTTCCGATTATTGCATTGCAGTGCTCCATTTTCTTTACAAGAATTAATTTGTGGAAGTAGAACAATATTCGTTGCAAACTATTTTTCAATTTAGTCACTTGGGCGTTGCAAAGATATTGGTGTGAATGACTTGGGCGTACGGGCTGGGGTTCTGTTCACCTGAGATGGCCTTTCCGTTTTAAGGGAGGAACCACCTCTTGATAGGGTATATATTGTGGGTACGACTTTATCCACAACACAACGGTTCAAATCTTGTGCTTATCTTTACCACATGTGTATTTTAGGTGTGTGTTAAGAGGCGACTTGCGTGCATCCGTGTGTGTGGTGGTGTGTGCTGTCTTTTCTTGTAGTTGAAAAAAAAGATTTTTCTAAAACCCGGTTTAAACGAGTTTTACAAGATAATCCTCTTGTTTACAAAAATAAGTCGCTTTTAACATTGACATGTACCACAAAATGCAATTTTGACCACCAATTACTATTATAGCATATTTGTAAAACAAATAAAATTATAATATTATGAAAGCATTTTTCGATACGAATCTACACATATGAATTTTTTATGTATCTAATCTGAATATTTAAAAAGATATCAATAGCTAAAGTTTTTAAAATTTGATCGCACGTATTTCAAAATGACTCTGCTATGTGAAGCGGATGGAGCGTTGTTTTGTTAAACCTCGAGATTAAAAAAATGGCCACCAGAATTTTTTTTTTAAAATAATCTATTTTTATTAGAAATTACAAAAATATTCCCACGTTCTTTCTTTTTTTTACAGAATACCCGCCTGTCAGCAAGAATGATTAAGGATCGATCCAGCCGCTTCTACGATTAGGCGATCGAGTCCTATCGCCCAACCGCTCGGCATTTATATCGCAGCGCCAACCGCTATGCCATTATTGCATTCGCTCAATCGTAGAGCGAGAAGATCTTCCGCCGCCCAACGTGTTCCATGATCGATGCCTATATAAAGACTACGCTGTCCCCCACCAATGAGAAAGAGAGAGAAAGCATTAGCAAGCAACATGCCAGGGAGAGAGGGAAAAATAGAGGGAGAGGAGAGGAAAAATAGAGGAGAGGAAAGGAAAATGTGAATCATGAGGTAAGTTTGTTTTATTCTCAGATGTATTTTTTGTAGTAGGTAAATAGTTTATTTAGTACAAATTGTAGTATAAGTAGTACTGCATTTAAATTTTAGTTAGAGAAAAAAAGTAGAAAATCTAAATGTTGTTGATCTCGTATGTAAGT
>CM070547.1:53972466-54067273 GCA_036346405.1 Phyllostachys edulis | reverse complement strand
AGGATATGAATCAGATAGTATTGTTGCAAGAGGCAAATGAACAATATGTACACAAGAGCAGACAAAACATTCTGATGCTAACTGATTGTACCGATAAGGAAATTCAGAGTTACCTCCATTGTGCTGCCACTGCTCATCTTATCTGAAAACCAGTGGACATGGCCATTGTGCCAGCTCCTCTCTCCATCAGCCTCCAAAACCTTGCTCTTCGTTCTTGACCTCTTTGAGAGCTAAACCAAAACAAAAAAAAAATTCTATAAACAATTGTAGAACAAAAAAGGATAATGACACAGCACAACACGGTGACGGGGGACACTCACTTCCACCGATGCGCAGCGCCGGTGAGCCGAGCTCCGGCGCGCAACCACGTCCCTTGCGATCTCCTCCTCGAGCAAGCAACCCTTGTTCAGCTGCCACAGAACGTTGACGAGCTTTCCGGCCGACACCGACGAGCGCATCCCGTCGGTCAGCCGGTCGGCCTGGCAATGCCGGTTCCAGGACGACTCGGACATTTTCCTGCTCGACCACGGCGAAGCGCCGCCGCCTCCCCTCCGGCCGAGCAGCACCACACCTCGCTTGAGCCTCAGCTTCCTCAGAGGGTCCGACGCGCTGGACGACGACAGCGCGCACCGCTTGCGGATCTTGGTCGTTCAAGGTCCGGTCACCTCAGCAGCTTCACCCACATTGCGCCTCAGCATTGCAGCCTTGGACTAGGACTCGTGCTTGCTTCTTCTCGACAAGAACGATATGGTATCAGTAAATGATCAAGAACTGGTTGTGTTTACACGAGCAATGTCACATCAAAACAAGACTAAGAACAAGAAAAGATGGATGGGTGAGGTTCTAATTATGCTCTTGAATTTGCATTGGGATTTGGATTTGCTTTTGATCAACAGTGAGGGACAGCAACATCAATGTGGTCCTGGTATGGAATCAAGAAGCAGTACTTGGATGAACAATGTACATCAAACTGATCAAAGGGAAAAAGAAAATGAGAGAAAAGAGGAGGATGGGAGCAGCTTTAGTGGAAGGAATAAGAAGCAAGAACTGGCAAAGGAAGATGTGACCTCACACCTTCAGGAGAAGAAAAAATTAGGATCTGTCCTAATCTCCTTTGAACAGAGAAAGAGGCCATGGAATCGCCTCTTCGCGCGAACCGAGAAAAATTCAAAAATATCTATTGGAATGAAGCAAATATGCTTAGTTAATCTGCACACTAATAAATAAGTGATTGAATGAACCGAGGACATGTACTCCTATCTGCAAAAGATTGCTGAGTTCTTACAGTAGGAATACATAAAGAGATATGAGCAGCTTACTGTAGGACCACAGGTTCAAATGAGTTCAAACTGTCTAAATCAAAGGGAAAGAAGAGTACAAAAGACAATCAAGAAAATAAATCTAGATGGAACTTTGTGCCAGAACTGAAGATAGTCCAAATATTAGTATGGCCAATAGAAAGAAAAAGAAGATCTGCAGAACAATGTAATGCTCAAACAGAATGCAAGAACTTGAAAGTAAAAATGCACCAAGAACTTGAAATAATCGATGTACGAGGAACAGATAAATGATACCCATTAAAGAGGAGGAGGGGCAGGAGCAGGAGAAAGGCCAAGTCCTAGTTGTGAGTTGCAACGCTTAATTCCTCTGTGCCGTGATGGGAAGAGCCGGCACTCCAGCTGTTTGAGCAGAGACGGCACACGAGTGGGGAAGGAGGAGACAGGATGATGGGCGTGTATACGGGGTGTGGGGGTGCGCATATGATTGGAGATTGGATATGTGTGCTTCACTGCTTCTGTGTGTGTGATTTTTTTGTTCAAGAGGGGAGAGAAGTTTACATGAACCATTACGATGAGAGCTGAAATGGCTTGATCTGGGAAATTAATCAAAGAACCTGAATGCAGCCTACATTTTCCTAATCCACTTTGAGTAAGGGTGGGTAGAAGCTCACTGAACGTCAAATAGCCAATGAATCTGGACCGGATTGAAATAACAAAAAAAAATTGCCAGTTTAGCTTTGGTTGCCGGTAATTTTAGTGGCAGTTTGTACTCCAAATGCATGTTCAGGGATGAACAGTTAACGATACCTGCCTTCAGCTTAGGACTTGCTCAACGGACATATGACACGATGGTGTGTGTTGAGGAATAAGTAGCAGCGCCTACGGCTTCCCTAGCAGACAGTGTATCATTTTAGGAGCAAGTTTCTGGGCGACTTGGTCGGAGCGCTTAATTAAACAATTTGCCCCTGTGCTTAGCAGATGACAACTAACCTAACCTTGAAAACAACTAGGTTTACTCATCCGACATTAGCAGTTGCGTTAAGCCTCAGGCACCAAAAAAAAAGAATTCATGGTGCACATGGGGAAGAAGCTTTTGTTGTCCCACAGGGTGGCACAGATGGAAGGGCAAGAGAATCAGGGCATGTGCTCTCAGATCTCAACAAGTGCAAAGCAAAACCAAAGCAGAGCAGACAACAAGTTCGAGTCGTGCAGATCACATCCCCCGGATCAGAGCAGAGGCCTCGATTCGCTGCCGGTTTTGGCCGGCGGGCACGGCGATATCACGGTGATCACGAACGTCGCCGGCCGGGACCAGACGTACTGGCCTGCAGATCTACCGTTTCTTGTGTTCCTTTTCTACTGTTGCATGGATCATGGATCGTGGTGGATGAAAGATGGTTAACGCGGCAGATCTGGATATGGAACGTTCGGATGTGTAAGGAAGCGAAGGCGTGTGCGTGTGTGTATGTACACCATGAAGACATGCAGCCGAGCCGACAGCACGGGCACCGCGTACTGTGCATGCGGCTTTAGCCGTCCGGCCATGACAAGGTAACATGACGCTCAGTATCTTTCTTCTGACACACGTGGAGATAATAGGGTTTGGATTGGCTGGGATGGGATGGGATGGGAAGTCTATCTAGCTTGATCTTTTGGGGTTGGGTAGGTGGGCTGGGCTTTGTAGTTGGGCTGGGCTAGGCATGGCTTAATTTGAGGCCCGTAGTGCTGACATGCTACTATATTTGGGCTTCACAAAGCATGCATGGTCCAATCTCATTAGTTATCTATGCAGACACACCCTTGGAATGGAGGTCAAGAATAAATCCACAACCTTATTGTTGGACACGGATTAGCAAATTCGAACCCTATGTAATCTGCACTAGTGCAACATCACGCTAGTGCATACAGTAACAACATGTAGCGCCCCGACCTGGGAGGTCTCCATAGGCCTAGCTGCAGCAGGACCCAGGAGGTCCTGTCGCGGCTAAACAAGGAGGTCTCCAAGTCTGGGCAGCGACCTGACTAGAGGCTCTCCCGAGAGGTCCTCCAAGTCCTCCCGAAAGTCCTCAGACCTCCCAGAGGTCCAAGAGACCTCTGGACGCCCCTCCAGACCGCCAGAGGTCCAGCCAGACCGCCCAGGAGGTCCAGCCGGACCGCCTGGAGGTCCTAGGAGAGTCCCTGAGGAGGTCGTGGAGCCAGGGAGCAAGCCCGAAGACCTCCCACGGCTAGACCAGGGGAGGTCGTGAGGCCGAGGTCTCTCAAGACCTCCTACCACTGCACCCGAGGGTGGACGTGGAGGGTCGAGGCTACCCCAGACCTCCCACCACTGCACCGAGAGTGGTCGTGGAGGATGGATCACCCATGCTCCTCAATGTGAACCGAGCTAGTCCTAAGGATCAACCGCTAGCTCTTCACAACACACACAATGGTAACATAACTTCAACAAAAGCTTTATTAATAACAACAAAGTTGATTACAAGGGAGGCTTACAAGCCAACCAACCAAAACACAATGAGAAGATAAACAATAGGCCACCCGACACACCACAGTAATTGGTCGGAGGGCGATCCTAGTCGGTCCAGACCACTTGGTCCACAAAGAAGATCTCCTTAGGCTTCCATTCCCGCCAAGATTAGTTTCAAGCAAGAGTGAGTACAATAACCGTGCTCGCAAGTTACACCCACAATTAACATAATGACATGCATAATGGATATATCAAAGGAAGGCATATTAGGGTTGCTTTGCATAAAGCCAAGTTTGATTCAAATACAAGTACTAAGTTTCAAGGCAGTTATACCATATCTAAAATTCATTTCGCAAATTTTCTTTTTCAGTTGAATAACATTCATCACAATGTGTGAAGGATACCCTCCTGACACATGGCTTCCCGCCCATTTCCCATTTGGATAGCAATCCAAAACCATTTTTCACAAACCTTTTGAATACCCAAAACCAAGATCTAACTTTGAGTGATATTGCCAACATGTCCATGACCGCGAACATGGCTATTCGAATAGTTTTACACTCTGAGAGGTTGCACACTTTACCCACATGACACGACTTTTCTAGTTTGTTTGGCAACCGCTTGCCACCCCTCACCGTCAAGGTAAGATCACAACAAGGGAAATGAGTTAGTCAAGTCACCGGCGAGGTAGATCACAACAAGGAGAAGTCTGTCGCAAGTAGCTTGAGGGAGGAAGTGGTCTTGGTCTTCAAGGTTGTTCCTGGAAGCAGATAGAGGCCCGCCAAGGAGGTCTTGGAGTATCCGATGGGCATCAATGGTAAAGGTCATGCGATGGGTGGCGCTCAACAATGACGAGCACTTGAACTTGTTTTGGAGCTCAAGTTCACTTGGAGGAAGAAGAGAATGAGGTTAGTACTGGAATGGCGAAGAAAAGCCATGAGGTCTCGGAGCAGCTAGATATAAGCACCTTTGCTCAGCCCGACAGGGAGGTATGGCTAGTGCTGTTGATGGAGTGGCAGCACAGTGTAGATGTTGTGATAGTCATTAATGGCGGATTGATAGCTTCTGCCCTTGTGTACTCCTGGCCGTACTTGGCGCCCATAAAATAGGGGAGACCCAACCACTCCAACCGTTAGAGGTCTGGCTGCATCGACTTGACCAGCCGTGGGTTAGGGAAATAGGAGGAGTAAAGCACGGGAGTCGGTTGGGTTGGATCAGACCCTAGGCTGATCAATACTTTGGCCAAAGGAGGTATAGGGAAAAAGAAAAGAAAACTAGGAAGACTTGAGAAAAGACAAATTGACAGGACGATAGTTAAAATCATGAGAACAGAAGAGATGCAAAACGTCCTCAAGCAAATCCCAAAGATGCAGGCAAACGAACAACAAGAGACATTATACAAAAGTTTTAAAAATCCCTCATTTTTACAATTATGAATTTTTGGACTGTTACATTTCGTCAAGCGCATGTTCCAGATGGTATAATGGAAATGAAGAAGAATAAATTTCATGATTTACAGCAAGGAAACATGTCATCGAGTGAGTATCTCAACAAGTTCACTCAACTTTCTCGCTATGCTCTAGAAGATGTTGCTATAGATAATGCATGTCAGAAGCGATTCAAGTGTGGACTTAATCCCAGTCCGAAATTGCATGTTGTGGGAAATAATTATGTGGATTTCCAATATATGGTGAATAAATCCGTACTTATAGAAAATTCTCGTCGTGAGTTGGAAGAGTCTCGCAAAAGGAAGATGATACACCATGGAGTTTATCAGAATCATCTACAGAGAGCTAGAACTAATGCTCAGCAGCATGTTTGTTATAGTAATTCATTTGTCGTATTCAAAACCCCTGCACCAGTATCTCATTCAGTGAACTCAGGAATTCACAGTGTCAATAACAGCAACAATCATCAACCTCAGAGAACCAACAATCCAGCTGCAGGGAGTTACCTGTTTTAACTACCATGAGACGGGTCATTATGCCAACAAGTGTCCGCAAAAGCAAGGGTAGACACCAAGTCCTTTTAATTTGGGAGTTACACAAGCCAGGACTTCTTTGCCAAGAGTAGGAAGATGAATGCCTCACACTCCAAGTCAATCTACCAGACTTCGCCAACTTCAAAGAAGAGGACGATTGACTCACGCCGATGTAGAAGAAGTTCAATTAGTTCGTAACATCATTATGGGTAAGCCTTTGTTAGCCCAAATACGCGATTGTGCCTTTGTTTCACTCATAAGAGAAATCTTTTTGGGAATAGCGAGCAAGGTTTGGTTTGAACCTATTTTTTAGTCAGCCCGAATCTCGGGGACGAGATTCTTGTTAAGGGGGGGTAGATTTGTAACATCCCAAGTTTTAGTTTGTTTTTGAAGCTTGTAAAAACAAAAATAATCAGTTGAATTTTCTTGTTTAAGTTAAAGCTTAATTGGAATTTTCATAAATCAAAGAGATTTAATGTGAATAATGTAAACTTCAATTAAAATAAAAGTTGCTTTATTTGGGTTCCTTGAGTTCCAAAGAATTTTTTTGGAATTTTCTAGGAACTTTTGGAATTTATTTGCTATTTCTTTGAGCTCGGTTTTATTTCATTCAATTTCTGAAATTCGAAAATCAAATTAACTCCTGAGTTTCCTTTGGGTCAAATTCTTTCTTTTGGGTCGTTTTTTTTTTTTTTTCCTTCTTTTCTTTCTTCTTTTTTTCTCTTCCCGCCCACCGCTTTTTCCCGTGATAGCCCTTCTCCTTTTCTTTCTTCCACTATCGCGCGGGCTCTCCTTGTCGGCCTCCCTTTACTTTCCTTCTTTTTCCTCTAGACTCCACCGAGCATGCGTCCGAAGTTCCATATGAAGTTGCTTGCCGCTCACAACTCAAATTCTCCTCTCTCGACATTTATAAGGGTGGCCAACCACATCAAAATCTTCGCTCGAGAGGTGGGTAAGGAGTAAGGAGGCTCATCGGAATAGAGGAATGTGGCGGTCCGAAGGTGCAATCATCGAGGTGTAGAAGACGATGATGACCCAAATCCTCATGGCTCCAACTGCGAGAATGAGTATAGGGATAGTGTCACGGAGGCTTCAGACGGAAAGTGACATGTATGTCGATGGTGGAAGCTCACCAGAGAGGACAACGCACGATGTCGTCGCTTGTCGGCACCAAGGACAAAACCTCGTGTTCCCGCTTAACTAAGGAAGATGATGCCTCGGTTCTTGAGGGAAAGAGCAAGTGGCGAGCTGAGCGCAAATTGACACGGATAGCCACTTTTATACGGCTAAGAGGACAACAGGGAGGCGAGGGCAAAACAGGAGCGCGGCCAGGCTCACGGGAGCGACGCTCTCTCCTCCTCTCTCATTCGTGCGCGACAAACGGAGGAGGACAAAAGGAATTAAAGAGGAGCATTGGTGACGTGACAGCATGACGACCTCCTAGGTGACAAAACAGTGGGTGGTGGTCGCAAATCAGGGGCATGTGCGAGGGAGCACGGCATACCGATGGACGACAATGATGTCGCATGCCGCTTACTGCGTGTGGATTGGTGGCGGTAGGTAAAGGTGACAATCGGGTCCACTTGACAATGATGAAGGGCATGTATCAGTGAGCGGCTCTCCAGATCGGCGCGGCGCGCCAAATGAAGCGATTTAATGGGAGGCCGTGAGGTGGAAGACGACGACTAACACGTGGGCCCCACATGTCATGTCTCTCGAGGGATTGTCGCGTGGAAATATAGGCTTAAATAAAGAACGGGCCAAAGCCAAGAGGAAAGGAAGTCGGCCCGGGATGGAAACACGGATTTTTATTATTTCCCTATTTAAATAACTCTAGAATTCATGTTACATTTTTTGAAATTAGCAAACCAACTCCGAAAATTATGAAAAAAATATTGAAGAGCGTTTAGGCGCCATAAAGTAATTAGAAAAATTATTTCGTGGCTTTACCATTTTTAAATTTTTGCAAGAATTGTTTTGTTGTTGTCTTTATTATAAAAAGATTTAAACAAAATGCAGCGAAATGCTCAAAAAAATTCAAAATTTAATATTTTAAGCACAAATAATAGAGAACACAAAAAATGGGTGTTACATTCCCTTCGAATAGGGATTTTTTCCGCTTTTGATTTCTTTCTTTGAATTTCTCCCAATAAAAGGCAATAGGAAGCTTCGGGATAGAGGAACGCAATTTAGGCAAGTCATAAGTCGGCACTGTGGGTGGTGCGCAGGAGGCGACCTCCGTAGTAGGGCCCATGTCCATAATCTTCTAGAATATGCCTATATAAATTTCCATAATTGTATTTGCGTCGCTTTTGATATATTTTCGCTTGATTTCGGCTCTTTCGCAAGATAGGGATCCAAACAAAATATTCATCGTCGAGGGTGATTAGTGGTGATAAATCATAATTTTGGTATTATCATATCATAACATAAGAAAAATTGAGAGTTAGAAATATATGAATTTTGAGTGCCAACAAGTATAAAATATGAAGAATTTTTGAGAACACGCAAGAGGTTTTAGCGTTATATCATTAATAGATAGAAAGAAAGGTATGAACAAAAATAGCATCAAAGTGCTAGTAAGAAAGAAAAATAGAAGAAAAACAATGGCCAAAAAGCCTAGAAAAAAACAGCGGCCAAAGAAAGACCTAATGCAACCAATCTTTCAAGCAGGCTATTCCGACTATAATCCATTGTCTTCCTTCCTGCTTGACTGCATTAATTTGCAGCGACAACGGGCTGCTCTTGTTGTTGAAAATTCGCGCATTACACTCCTTCCAAATCGTCCACATGACCAGGAGCACAAGAGTGTCTAGTACACGCTTATCCTTCTCTCAATGTTTTTTCAAATATGTGACCACCATTCGATGACATGAAGAGATGCAGATGCGCCAAAGGGCCATGATTTGTGAGGCTAAGAATGGCAAACCGATCTAGTTTGTCTGAACGCAATTGATCAGAGATGGTCGACGCTTTTCTACCTCGATCACGCATTATGCAGTCAGAGGATGTTGTAGGCCATGTCTTTGAAGTCTATCGCCAGCCCAAGTCCTCTTTAGAATTGCAAGCCAAGCAAAGAATTTTATCTTTAAAGGGCTTTGGATTTCCAAATGAAAGCGCCTGGAAAATGCACAGCTCCATGAAAAAAGGCACGATACGTAGAGCTGGTAGTATAAGAGGCCGATGAAGACCATTTTCATTGAATCAAGTCTTGTGAGTTTTCTTGCAAGTCACACTTGAGAGAAATCTCCAGAGGCAAATACATTCTTCAATAGCAACGATAGACAAGCTGCCCTGGATATCATTCATCCACGCAAAATCATGCAATGCCTCATTTACTATTCTAGTAGTTTTAACTCTTTTCCCACTAGTCAAAAAATGTTAGGAGCATAGAAGTTTATGTGTTTTCCTTCTAACCAAAGGGTCACCGAGAAGAGGACATTGCACCATCTCCGAGCACAAAGTTGAGAGATGCTTGAAAGAAGGAAAGGACCACTGGTTGTGCTAAATTCAAGCTCGACCATGCTCGACTATTATCAACTCTCTCAGAACCAAAGCCATCTCAATTGCAAGGAAAACCCCATGGTCAGAGGTTTTGAATGCCAAGCCCTCCATATATTAGGGGTTTACAAACACGATTTCAAGCAACAAGACATTTGCCTCCTCTAGTCAGCTTCTCTAGTCCACAAAAAGCTCCTCCCGATTTTATCAACAAACCTTGAGAACCCACAGACGGTTCTTATTTAGAATCGCTCTATGATAACTTTTTTCACAGATGGTTAAAAACCGTATATGATGATCGCTCGTTATCACGCACACATAAATCAGATGGTTCGAGAAACCGTCTGTGATAACGGTTTATAACCGCTCTGTGATGACATTTTCGTAGTAGTGGGCATTGAGGTTAAAACGGCTTTGACTAGCACCAATCGGCCTCCTATAGAAAGTAGAGAGCCTTTCCACTTCGGAAGCTTGAGGAGAGCTTATCCAACAACGGTTGGAAGTCCATCTTTCAGAGCCTTCTAACAGTTAGGGGAAGCCCCAAACAGCTGCAAAGAAAATCAGATATTTTGCAATTGAATAAATTAGAGGTTTTGTTGCTCAGAAGAAAATATGAAGAATTGAGAGTCGAAAATCATAATTTTGCACGCTCATGGGATCCTCTCGTCAATGAAATAGATAGTTTTTGTGGGTGCACAACGTCGTCGTGGTGTCTAGATATAAATAGCCTAGAATTCTAAAATTTTGCCACCTCCACTCTTCTTCCTCCTCGGTCGTACCTATTCTTCTCTGATTTCTCCCAAAAATCTTCCCTTCCCAGTCTCATTTGTTCTTTTCTTCCTTGCAATTTGTTGTGCCGACGACGACGGAATACAACAAGCTAGCCAGGCCTACTAGCAACAGACTGGTGTGGATTGATTTCTTCTTTTGTTAGTAAGGAACCCTAGCTTGATTGGATGGATTGTTCTAAGACATCGTTTTGTTCAGGGGGGTTCTTTCTTTGGGTGGTAGTGAGCAATCAAATCCAAATCATTCTCTCTCTGTTCAGTTAGTTGCATCTGCTGCATGCTACCCTACGAATCTAAATATCTAATCCTTCGATTCATGGTTCGATTAGGTTCTTCTTGTTTAGCGCACAAGATTGATCAGAGTTGACCCTATATATAGGACTTGGTGTCCAAGGTGCAAGCGCGGAAAAATTTTGGGGCGATTTCGTATAACATCACTGTAGCGTATGGGTTAAAGGGAGATCGGACGGCTGACGGGGGAGGGCCCAGAAAATTTATTTTCCTAAATAACATTACTCTTGTGATCTCCGCGCATGGTCAAGATTCTAGATCGGCCGTTTTCTGGGCTCACACAACTCTATACAACAATGGCACGGAAAGTTAGCATGCAAGGGTTTGTAAATTCAAATCCTATAGTTAAACATTTTGGCACAAATTTTTCAATGCTTCAGTTAAAACCTCCCATTTTATCAAATTTTAAACGAAGTCATCCGTCCTTTGGTCAGTTTTTAGATCCACTGGACATTCAGAATCTTAGCGCTTGAGATATTTTCGTTCTGGTGAGGCGCATGCTGTCACACCCCACCACGCATGCTAAACTGAAAGTTGCTGATGAGACACACTTCACCGAATCCACCAAAGAGTTGACAAAGTGATCTACATGTCATTTCCAGGCACGTAAATAGGGAGGAAAAAGCTTAGCAATGAAACCGACCGCGAATCTAACATCGATACATATTCGGGTTCCCTTTTGGTGCTTGAATGTGCAGGTGACATGACGCTGGAAGACGAGAGAAAAAGAGAGAGGCTTTGTCAGGTTTGTGCTTAATTGGACTGATCAGAGAAAAAGGACAGGTTTGTGCCTAATTAATTAATCAGCTGGTATGCTAGCTTTGTGAAGAGATGAGAGAGGCAGACAAGACTTGCTAGGAAGGATGATTGGTTGGCCTGTACATGCATGAAGCAAGGTACAGATGCATGGTACCTTCCATGAATGGCCCATGGAATTTCCTGAAATTAAAAGCTCGATCCCCATCTGCTTGTACACTGGTGTGTCTCTGAAAACAGGAGTTAGCGAGAACGCCTATCTAAAATTAAGAAATAGACAACTGGAAGTTTGCAATCAAACTCTATATTGCGGTCAACTTAACCTCTCGGAGTAACCATAAAATCAACAAATCACCTATAGGGATGTGAAAACATTCTACACTCATCTCTACCAAAAGAATCGAGTGCCTGCCTACTAATCACAGGACATATCTAGACACACAACTTAATTATGATACAAAATGAATCTTGCTCTGCATGAACTGTATCGGAGATTCGGAAGAAGCCTCCAAAGAAAATGTTTCAGAAGAAGACATTCGCCAGCTGATCCGCACCAAAGCAAGGGCGGTTGGCCGGCCGGCCGGCTGTCAGAAGTCGGCAAAGCTCAGCTCGTACGGCGCACAACAAAAAGAATACCATGAATGGCGTCGCAACTGGCAATCTGCTAGATTGAATAATAATACAATCTCTGACCTACCTAGTATCTCACTGGCTAACACATGCTTTTGTTCATCTAAAAGATCTCAAATTATTCAGTCATAGAGATCGATGCACTATATCCATCGGATATGGCGCATGGCAATTTTTTTCGAGGGTAAAGACAGAAGAGAAAAGCAAGGAGATGAGATATTTGGCCTGCAATTTGGCTTTGGCCTTTGGGAAAGGTTGGTCCATGAACAACAGTTGCAGTGTACTGTGTGCTACCCTAGGTAGGATGCATCAGTGAGCATGACTGCAAAAATGCAAATGACACCGCAGAGGATAAAAGGCAGGCATTGATCACTGCACTAATAGATGTGGCCGAGTGAACCTTAGCGACGAAGGCTTCCGAAAAGTGTGAGGAGCAATTAGCTGCTAAGATTCCTTAGGCCCTAGCTATACTGGATTAATAGAATAAAATGATACATTGGATCTATTTCATAAATTAATGACGAAATCTGTAGCATCCTAATTTTTGGGACTTTTTAAAAATTTCAAAAAAAAAGAACCATTTGAATTTAGGCCCTAGCTATACTGGATTAATAGAATAAAAATGATACATTGGATCTATTTCATAAATTAATGAGGAAATCTGTAGCATCCTAATTTTTGGAACTTTTCTAAAAATTTCAAAAAAATGAACCATTTGAATTTTACTAGATTAATTACAGCTTAAATTGAAATTTCGAAAAATGACATTTTAAATGGTTAAATCAAACTTCAATTAATTAAAAATTTGGTTTATTTAATTTTCTAGGTTTTCTTGGATTTCTCCAAGTTCTTTATTATTTCTCCAAGTTCTTTGTTATTTCTTGAAGTTTCAGGTTTATTTACTTTCTTTTCTATTTTCCCCAAAAAAATCTTTTCCTTCTTGTATTAATTTAAAATAAATTATTTCAAAGTGTTGGCTTTTAATTTGGAATTCTTGCTTATATAAATATTATTCAAATCTGAATCCCAGTTCAGCTCCAAATCAAGTCTCTAATCCAAAATCAATTCTTTTCCCAGCCAATTTTGAATTCAGATTCTTTCTTCTCAATTCAACTCATCACTATTTTCCAAATTCAAATTCTAAAATTTGAATTTTGTCCGCTTTTCTTTTCCTTTTTCTTTTTTCTTTTTTCCTTCCCTTCCTTCCCTTCTCTTTCTTTCTTCTCTTTCTTTCTTTTTCTTTTCGCTCTCTTTCTTCCTTCTCCTTTTCTGCTCGCCACCACCAGGTGCCCATGCCTTGCTTGCACCGAGCCCTCCGCCTATGCCCATGCTGCCGCTCCACGCGTCGCTATCGCTGAAGCCCTGGTGCCACGTTGCGCTAGCACCCAGCCACCGTGCCAGCTCCCTTTGCGCCCACACACCACGCCACCTTGCGCCACAGCTGAAGCGTGTCGCTCACACGAGCATGCCAGACCGCCTCCTCCGTCTTCACCTATAAAAGAAGCACCGGGCCTCCTTTTCTTCAACCTTCCTCTCCCTCTGCCGCCCCTCCATTCCCCGAGCCCTAAGTCCACCGATGTCGAGTATTTCCGTTCTTCCCCAAAACCGGCGCCGCCGCCGCCCCACCGCCAATCCTCTCCTGTTAGCCCCGTGCCCTCCCAACCACGCCATATCACGCCCCGAACCCTCTTCTATTCCCCACATCAATTCGTGGATTGCATCATCGAGCATACCACCATCGAGACCACTTCTTCACCGCCACCAATCGCCGCCGCCACACCTCCTCGACCACCCCGAGGCTCCTCATCCGTCCCAAAGTGTTCCCCTATGTGGTCGCCGTGTCGCAGCGCATGCCATCTCCCCGCCGCCACGCCGGCAACGCCAAGACACCCGCTTCCCATGCACCGCTTGCCCACGCCATCGCCTCCCGCCACACTCACCACGCCGCCTCCTCGGTCCTTCCCCGCCCGAGAATCCTCTCTGTTCCTTGTGCCGAGCCCGTGCCCATGCTTCACCCACCTTCGCCCGAGCAACCGCCTCACGCCTGCGCGCCAGGCGCCTCCCGCCACCAACACCTTTTCGCCACGCTGCTCAAGGCCGCCACCACTGTGAGGTAGGTAACCCCACGGAGTTTCCATTTTGTGGTCGCCACCTCTCCTGTCTGCCACATCGCCGACGGCCAGGCGCTTGAGCCACCCAACCCTCCCCTGCTTACTCTCTATGGTGCTCAGTGATTCGCTCTTGTTGAGTCACCGACCCTAGGAGCCGTGATATCATACTCACTCCATTTCCATCTCTCTCTCTCTCTCACTCACTTACACGTGGGGCCCCAAAGTTAGCCACACACTCATCTTTTATTCTAGCAAAAATAAGATTCCGTGAATATTCCTCTATTTCTATTTCTATCATTTCATGTGATCGTTATTCACGGACGCTCGTTCTCCTCCATACTGAACTCCGATTCTATCGATTCTTCTTCCTAAATTCATAATCTCTCTTTTCGTACTAATTTTATAATTTTTGGATTTTTATCTAATTTTCTTGTATTTATTTGCCTCGCTTGCAGTGTGTAGAGTTCGACGCCAAGCCACTTTGGATCAATTAGACACAAGTGACCTCAACCTTCAACGAAGGCAAGTCTCTTTGACCATTTTTACCTATGATTTTCAAATCTTGTTTTTAGCTTTTAAAAGTATTATGCATTACTATTTCACATGAAATGATGAGTTCAAATCAGAGGTTGTTAGTTAAACCTAAAAGTTGTTAATGTCTTCCTTGATAATTGTTGACTTATACCATTGTAAACCTAGCATAGTAACTCCGCAATATTGATTAAAACATTGTGGAATAGTTAAACACGGTAGACTGGCTTAGACATGCTTCGATCTTGATCACCTAATGGGAGGAAATATTATTACCTTTTGTGCAAATCTTTTTCAGAAATGTATGAAATTAGGTAATGTCAGTATTTGAAAAATAAAATAAAATGGTGAAAACTTGTTTTAGACTTGGGCGGGTGGTAAGATTAGGCAAGTGCAGCTAGAGCACGAGAACTTGTATTGTGGTAAGTTCCGCCCAAGTCATATTAAGGACCGATGCTTGTGACTATCCAAACTGAGCACTACCGTACAACCACATGTCTGAAACGCGAAGGACCTAGCTGAATAATTTACTAAGTCCATACATCTAGCCCGCAGGCTGTAGATGGTAGAAGTTACTTGGGTAGTGCAGACGATGGTAATTAACGTCCATGTCTGTCGGGGCTTGTGTCGGGCGATGGTAATTAACGTCCATGTCCGGGCAGGTTATCTCCCACAACGGTGAGCTCTGGGTCAATGGTAATTGATGTCTATGACTTGGGGTTAAACTCATCGGGCGGGCTGATGTAAAGATAAGGTATTGTAAAGGCTTTGTGATAATCTCTCAATCGCACACCTTCGGAAGTGTCTGAGCAGACATTATAAGTTGATTATCTCATGTGGATCAAGTTGTACAGCCTCTGTAGAGTGTAAAACTATTTGAATAGCTGTGCCCATGGTCAAGGGCGGGCAAGGTGCGTTTTCACATGGTAGATTTTGGTTTTGATTTCAAAAGAGTAAGTTTTGGGAACCTTGGAGCGCTTGGAGCTCTTGGGTAGTTTTCTAGTAGCTAGAGCAGGTTAGGCGCTTAGAGCCCTATCTTGTGAACCTCGACAGTTAGAGCCTCTATACTAGTGGTTGGTAGCTAGAACCTCCACTAGCGATGAAATTAACTTATTTATGGAAACCTGCCACAAAGGTGCTTTATGAAAAATGTTTAAACATTAAATCTTGTTTTGTGCCAAAGAACCCTATAAGCCCAATTGTTAAAGCTATGCATATGCATTTTTCCCAAGACTCATGAGTACTTTATGTACTCACATGCTACACTCAAAGTTGGTATCTAGAACCTTCTGTGTTGGGCCGATCCCTGTGTATGCCTCTCAGAGGTAGATGAAGATGTTGAGGTTGGCGATTGAGTTGGGGCCAAGTTCACCAATTCGACTCCATAGTACTCAAGGACCTTGGAGAGGAATTTATGCGCCAAGATCCCGAGCCCAAGACTCGATGTAGGCGAGGAAAACAAGGATTTCTCCCTCTTCACTGCTCGGGAAATGCTCTCTAGCTGCTGATCTCCAAGGAATCCAAGTCTTGTCAGGGAGCATCCCGATCTTGTCCAAAGCTTCGAGCTTCGTCTTCCTCAGGTCGGAGACCAATTATTTGGTAATCGAGTTCGACATAGTTGGATCTTGGGCGAGAGGAGGTCGAAAAAGGTTTTGGTGAGAGGATAAGGGGAGGTCAGGGGAGATTTCTTGCAAAAATATGAAAAGGGATTGAATGAAAAGCTGAGAGCATAAAAACCCTAAAGCTGTGCGCGATGGAGATTTTATAGCCGCACTCTCATTAACTACAAACGGGAGTTACCCAAAGTCCAACAAACAGAAAACCTATTCGGTTTCCCAAAAGGTTCCACAACTTTAAAGTGAATACAGATCACCTTGTTTGTTACATCATTAAATGGGGGCTTGTCTGATATGATTTCATCGGAGAAGGGTTCACATTACACATTCATTTAAATGTTCATGGGCTCGTTGATGAGGATTAAAATATCTAAATATTACTTTGATATTTAATTAAAGACCGCACGTCCTTCGAGGTCGTAACCCCTAAGGCTAACGACCCCTGTGGTCGTAAGGATTCTAGATGTTACATTATAGGTACCCTGGTCGAAAAGGTCTTGTACCTATTACCCGACCAGATGACTGCTGGTAGGAGCTTTGAACTAGCGCTTGGATCCGATTCCAAGTATATTCCTTACCATGTGATGAATAGAACGCATGTCATATTTGTTCCAAACCACCCGACGTTTCACAGTCCTGAGTCACTGACCATAACCATAACACAATTATGTCTTCCACTAACTGACGAGGATTAAAACCTCTATGTATTATTTTAAATGCATAGTAAAAGACCATACGCTTCATGGTCATAACCCTAAGACTAACGACCTCCCCGGTCGTTAGTATTCAGAGGTTACTTAATGGGTACCACGGCCTGATGAGGCTTTGTGCCTAATCCCGACCGATAACCGCCAGAAAATTATCGAATCGGTATTTCTTATCGTATGATGAATGGAACACGTGTTATATGCTCCAAACCATGCGATGGTACAACCCCGAGACATCGATATTAACCACCCTACTAAGCTTTTCACAAGCAACCGCAAGGAAGTTAGCACATTGCTAACTTCTCTACCGTTCGACCGCTTGTAACGCTTCACCAGGACGCCTTCTCCAGAGTAACCGCCATCTCTTGGAAGTTATTTAAAGGTGAAGCACAGAGAACGAGGGGGAGACGAGAGGCGACACACACAAAACAAGGCCAAGGCAAAGATATGC
Source organism: Phyllostachys edulis (assembly GCA_036346405.1). Classification (NCBI taxonomy): domain Eukaryota; kingdom Viridiplantae; phylum Streptophyta; class Magnoliopsida; order Poales; family Poaceae; genus Phyllostachys; species Phyllostachys edulis. The sequence goes on along the minus strand of CM070547.1, from coordinate 54,050,166 downwards.
ACGTAAGCCTCAAGTCAGGAATTAGAAGTTAGATAATCACTTTAGACTCATATTCTAAGTCCGATTGTCTTGCTACATTCCTCCATTCAAGGTAATTCAGGGTAGTACTTAGCCACATCTTGTAAATCCAGTTCATATCAATAAAGAGCGACCCCATTCCATTCCGTGATATTCCACGCCATTTTCCTCGCTTATTTTCGTAAGATCGGCGATTCGATCGTCGACAACCGGGCGCCGTCCGGGGAAGAAGGCGAAGTTTCAAGAAATTTTTTTCGCTCAAGAAAATCTCGCCTAAAAACTCGCAATCGCTCATGCGACTATGCCCGAGTTTGGGATGAGGAAAATCGTTCGACGGCGGACTACGCCAACCTCGACATGGAAGGATGTATCGCGCCATGGAAGAAAATGGCAGGTCATCCTCCTCATCCTCCTCCCGGCCGCACGTCGCCGACGTTAGCGAGGTCGACGGATGGATGAAGATGCGCCGCCACTACGGTGGCGAACCAGAGAACCGGCCGCTCCACCAGTTCGAATGCCGAGATCTCTTCAAGCCCGGTCTTCTCGACCGCTAAACAGTGAAGAAATTTCAGCCCATCACCCGAAAACTCTATACCATTGATGAAATCATGGTCGAAAGATACTCTCCTTCGCTTCGGCAATTCCAGAGTCAACCACACCGGTAATGGTGTCGATGAAACCTCCATCGGTCGAGGCCATGTGGGGATGATCACACTCAAGATATGATCGGCGGTTCGTTTGATCAGCCGAGAAGACCTCAGAAGTGCTCATCTCCGACCGATCTCCATCGTGGAAGATTCTCGCGGTTACCGACAAGCTCTCCATTAGTTATGATGGAAGCTCATCGGAAGATCAATGCCGAAGCACGAGGTCAACGCGATCGGAGATGAAGATCAAGATGCCCCGCGACGGTCCTACACTCTACCACGCCATCACGTGTTGTTAGAGATGATCCGCCGCTCAAGCACCAACTTCCGGAGGCAACGGAACTAATCGACGTCAATCGCTTAACTCGCTCGCATCGCCCACCCAGAGGACCGACAGATCGAACAAACCGGAAGGTCGGGAGGGTTCAGACAGCGTACACCTACGCACCAAGATGAACCACCGAGACCTTCTCAGAATCGTGACAAAACTCGCGACGATTCAAAACATGTTAAATAATTCGATCCCGCTCTAGCAGAACGCCTAGTTTTGTACAACTCAGAGGTCGTATCCAAATTCTCCAATGCACCATGCAATAACGGAAGCGCATCGAGAACAGAGGGGTTCAGAAGTCGACTAGGACTTCGCCCCAACGCTCCTCCTCAAGAGGGGACAAAGACGGTCATACCAGAGAGCGATCGATACCAACACCTCCTCGACGATTCCACCAAGGAGTCACGAGGGAGAAGGCTATTTCAAGAGGGTACTCCCCATCAAGGCCGAGAAGAACCACCACCACTAGGACCTAACGATCTCCGACATCGTTTGAACCAAGTGGGCGATCGTGGACATCATATCAATGTCCACGACGGATCGGCAGATAATCGGAGTTCCAATTGCCCATCTTAGGGATCGGTCTCCCATCGACATAATCCCGCACCTTCCCGGAGAAGACGCCATGAATCAATCACAGGTTGTCGAGCCTTCTCGCCGGCTCCAAGTGCGTTAAGGCCTCAGCTTGCCCGACCGCCAACTTGGACAAATTTAATGGAACTCAAAACCCATTGAATTTCTCCAAATATATACCACCGCTATCGTGGTCTTTGGTGGCGATGAGAATGTAATGGCCAACTATTTACCCACCGTGCTCGAAGGGTCCGCCGGCCGTGGTTGTTAAACTTACCTGGCCGGATCCATATATACTTGGGAACAACTCAGAATCTTCGATTGCCAACTTCGAGTGGTACTGACGATCGCCAGGAAGGAGGACGATCTCCATAGAATCCGCAGGATCCGATGAGACTTTACGCCAATATATCAAGAGGTTCACCAGTTCAGAACTCTATACCAAGTCGCAGAGTCCTCTCGTTATTCAAAGCTTTTAAAAACAGTCTAAGGAATCGGCGGTTTCACGGAGGACATAGCAATGAACCCTCCAAGAACAACCATTGAGCTTTTTGATATGGCGACAAATATGCCACTACTAGTGAAGCAATCGAGTGGTGTGAAGCCATCGATCGGAAGACAAGATTCCCCACCTTGGTCCGGACAAACAGGAGAAAAAGAACAAGAAGTCTCTCAAGAAGAAAAAGAACCGCAGACCGATGACAAAGAAGTCCTCGCTGCCTGCATAAGATTAGGAAGGGCAAGAAGGACTATCTTGGTCGAAGCAAAGCAAAAGTTCCACCGAAGGATTCTGCATTTAATAAGAAATGGTGTCCACTTCACCAAATAGTGGCATGATCTGCGACTGCCGTGGTCTGGCGCGTAAGAAAGCGGAGGATTATTATGTGTAAAGGACCATTTCAAACAATACAGAACATGGAGAAACGAGCTCCAAAAGGACAAGGATGGCGACGAGGAGATGGAGTACCGTGATCCCCAACACACAGTCAACATGATTTTTGGAGGATCTTCTTCATACGAGTCCAGACGCCATCTCAAGGCCATGGAGCGGAGGTCAACCTCGTCGAATCTCCAAGCTGTAATCAAGCACTCAAGTGGTCGGACACCGCACTTCTTCAAAGAAAGACGATCGCACCATCCCATCGACTCGACCGTAGGTTTCCCATCGTCGCTGAACCAACTATTAATAATTGCTCAAGTTAATCGGGTCTTAGTGGATGGGGGTAGTTCCTTGAATATATTATTTGTAGGAGCTTTAGAAGAAATGCAGTCCCCATGTCAAAGGTGAAACACGTGAAATATGCTTTTCATGGCATAGTTCCGGTTCTACCGCTAAACCGATAGGACAAGTTTCTTACCGTGACGTTTGGAAAACCCGACAATTTCGAACAGAGAAGATCCCGCTTGATGTAGTAAACTTGAATCCAAGATACAACGGAATCTCGATTCGACCAAAGATTAGCAAAATTCTTGATAGCCACGCATTACGGTTATCAAAGTTTGAAAATGCCGGGCCAAAGGAGTCATCACAATTCGAGGAGATCGAAAATGGCTTACGATGCGATCGAAATCCTTTGCATCGTTGATGAACTTCCGACCAGAGAGGTTAATCCGCTCCCATGCAGTCAAGCACTCGGCCAAAGATGACGCCCAAACCATCCGACTGCACCAAGGAGGTACTACTCGACAAAAGCGCTTCTCGGACGGCGTCAAGTCGTCACATGGGTCAGACAACCAGATCCAACCGCCAGAAGATTCTCGGTCGGGCAAGACTCGACCCTAAATAGGAAGAGTCGCCGTCTCCTTCCTCCGAGCAAATCAAGGCGGTTTGCTTGGCAAGCGTCCGATATGCCCGAGTCCCCGAGGTGATCGAGCATGTGCTTGCTCTCCACCGATAAAAACCGATCAAGCGAAACTACGACGCTTTGCACCCGATCGGAAGGAAGCAATCCAATCGGAGATTGACAAGCTTCTCCGTGCAGATTTATTCGTGAAGTCGACCACCCACAAGGGCTTGCTAATCTGTAATGGTTAGGAAAAATAATGGGAAATGGCGAATGTGTATCGACTTCTGAGATCTTAATAAAGCTTGTCCGAAGGATGACTTTCCTTCCTTCCGCATTGATCAACTAGTAGACTCTACTTACAGGTGCGAAGTTACTAAGTTTTTAGATGCGTATTCGTGGTACTACCAGATTAGTATGTGTAAAGAAGATGAGGAGAAAACTTCCTTCATCACCCCATATGGTACTTCTTCATATATTAAGATGCCATTTGGTCTCAAAAATCTTTGGTGCAACTTTTCAAAGGTTGATGCAAAAACTTTTAGTCCACAAATCGGTCGGAATCTAGAAGCTTATGTTGACGATCCGTCAGAAGACCAACAACGCCGGCGACCACGTCCTCGACTTACAAGAAACCTTTAACAACTTGAGAAGACATAACCTCAAGTTAAATCCGGAAAAGTGTGTGTTCGAGTTTCGCTGAAAACCGCTTGGTTTCCTAGTTTCGCTAGAGGTATTGAAGCTAATCCAAAGAAAAATTGCGCCATCGACTGATCGCGCCCCGACCACTAAGAAGGAAGTCCAAACACTAACTGGTCAGATGGCGGCATAAGCCGTTTCATAGCAAGATTAGGGAAAAAGGATTACCTTTCTTTAAACTTCCGGAAACATGGGAGTTTCGAGTGGACTAAAGAGGCAAGCGATGCCTTTGAGGAACTCAAAAAGTACCTCACAAGTACCCGGTTTTAGTTTCTCCGAGACCGGAGAAACATTGCTAATTTACGTGGCAAAGAACACCACGAGATAGTTTAGCGGTGTAATCGTTGTAGAAACGAATAATATCCAACGACCGGCCTATTACGTAGTTTAAGTCTTACATGGACCAAAGGAAAGATACCCACAGTACAAAAGTTGCTCTATGGCCTCCTTATGTCTTCAAGGAAGCTAAGGCACTACTTTCGTGCCCACAAAGTGGTCGTATTCTACCGGATATCCCTTGGTCAAGTCCTTGGAAACAGGAATCATCAGATTTAATAGCCAAATGGGCGGTCGAGCTAGGGCGCTCGATTCCATTTTATTTCACTTAACAAAGAATAAAGTCCTGTGCAATAGCGTAATTCATTGCCGAATGGACAAACCCTGAACCCACCCAAGGACCCGAGTACGAACACCACGACGAGTGGACAATGTATTTCGACGGTTCCTTGATGTTACAAGGATCGGGGGCTGGAGTGGTCTTGATATCCCCTATCGGGCGAACACATCAAGCACGCCATCCAAGAATTTTTCCCGCCACCAATAATGTGGCGTAATATGAAGGTTTATCGGCAGACTCGAGCAGCTCGCTCGCCGGATTCGCAGACATTAGTGAAAGGCGATTCTCAACTAGTAGCGAATCAAGTGGGGAAAGAGTATCAATGCTCTAGTACCAAGATGTCATCTTATCTGGCGGAAGTACGAAAACTTGAAAAGCACTTCTTCGGTTTTCAGATCCAACATATTCCTAGAAAGGAAAACTTTCTGGTAGACCAGTTGGCACGGATGGCCTCCACGAGGTCGACCGTCCCGCCCGGAGTTTTTCTCGAGCAACTCAATTCACCCTCGGTAGTTGAGCCTTCCGAGAACATACATGATTCTTTGCAAGTTGAACAAACTAATCAAGGGAACATGGATGCTCCATGTGTCGTTGACGGTTGGGCGCCACACGATCAAGGTAGAGATGGATGACATCGATCTACAATTATCTTCAAAGATGACACAATTCCAGAAGATGATGTAGAGGCCGATCGATAGCACTAAAAGCCAAATCATACACTCTAATCGAAAGTACCTTGTATAAACGAGGATCTCATGGAGTGTTGATGAGATGCATATCTCAAACGGATGGCATTAGATTGCTAATCGAAATCCATGAAGGTGTCTGGAGCACACCATTCCTACGTAACCTCAGTCAGTAAAGCCTTCCAAGAAGGCTATTATCGCCAACCGCCTTCATGATGCAAAAGAGCTTGTGATGAAGTGTGTACAATGTCATTTATAGCCGATAAGTACATCACCAAAGACAAGCCTTACAAACAATTCCTCTTTCTTGGCCTTTTGCAACTTTGGGATCGACATTCGGGACCTTTCCCAAGAGCACCGGGGCTTCAATTTTTTCGCCATGATTGACACGTTTACAAAATGGATTGAAGCGAGCCGCTTGTTAAAATAACAACCGAGGCCGCTAAGAGATTTCTCTGAAAAATGTGATCACGCGATTTTGTGTACCCAACAGATCATCACGCATAATGGTTCCCGCCTCCAAAGAATAATTCCAGAATTATGCGATGAACTTGGTGTCAAAGTTCATTTTGCTTCATTGCATATCCGCAGAGCAACGGAGCGCTTGAGCGAGCTAATGGTATCCTTATGCGAGGATCAAACGCCGAGTATTCACCGCTTAATCAAACGGTCAGCGCTTGGGTTAAAGAACTTCCTACGTGTTATGGGCGTTCGAACCACTTACACTATCGTGCGACCGGTGAAACTCCATTCTTTTTGGTTTATGGTGAAGTTATGCTTCCTCCGTAACTCAAAATTGGCTCGCTTTCGAATCGATCGCTTTGACGAAAATGATCGAGAATGAACGACGACTCGACGACGCCGATTTCCTTGAAGAACGATTTAAACCAAGCCCTTGTACGATAGCCTACCAACAAGCCATGCGAAGGTACCATAGTCGTAAGGTGCGACCTCGCAGCCTTGTCAGAGGTGATCCGTTCTCGTAAAAATTTGAGCCAAACAAATCGCAATAAACTTTCTCCTAAATGGGAAGGTCCTTACACCGTGGTCAAGTAACTTGACCCGTGTTCCGTATGATCGGCTATGTCTCGATGGGCAAATTTTGTCAATTTCTTAGAACATCGATCAATTGCGTAAGTTCTATGTTTAATTTTCATTCTTTCATTTCTTTCAATTTCAATTTCATTAAATTCATTAATTAATTAAGAAGTGCAACTTTGCTTATATATATACACCTACATTCTCGTTGTTTGTTATTGTTAGTCCTGCAGTGAGAAGACATTTTTCTCTCCGATATCCTTTTAAGGATCTCTGATACTCTATGGTCCTAGTCGTGAGCATTTTTTTCAAATGATTCCCACGCGCGACTACACTCTTTTTTCAAAGAAAATGAGTAATCAGAGCGCCACACAACTAACTATCTCATGAATGATATGCTTACTATTCAAGATTATGCTTCATTATTTTAAGATTCGGTCTATTCTTGTCTGCTCATCGGTGGGACACGGAAAGCCTCCTAGTCAAGTCTCTCCTTTTCGCAGACGTGGTCCTCGCCTAATCGAAGGAGCTTCCTAGCGACGGTTCTTTTCTTCACGATCCTCGCTACGACCGGATATGTAATTTGAACACGCTTTCAAGAAATGTGTCGATGCCTTCGTGTCTTAGCATTAGTTCCGACCAGATTATGGGACAATAGATATAAACAAAGTTCACTTATAATTTGTTGCATACATATTTGCATTTCTTCTTATGTCAAGTTTGACAAAGTCTTTTTTCCGACCATATATAGTGTTTTTTATGGGTATTTCCATTATGACAAACAAAGATCTATAACTAGTCGAAATCATACGCTGGTCCTGACCACATTTGATTTCCTAATCAAGAACGATCGCTTTTGTCTTACATGTCCAAACATACCTTCAAAAACTCACATACATGGTTATGACCTCTTTTTTATTCTCTTTCTTGGCTCACTGCTTGTACAGTAACGTTCTTCTACTATAAAGCAGTCGGGGGCTAGGAAATATACGAGAATTTTAAAAAAAGTCAAACAGGATAAACAAAAGCTTTGTCAATGACATAAAAGGTAAGTTTTCATAGATATTCAAATATTTTTACACTTGCAGGAACCTACTCTAAGAAATATTCCCAAATTTAACTCTCTGCTTTGTGGAGATTCGACTTCCATCTCCTCTACAACTATATCTCCGAGTGGCCCGAGTTCTTCCATGAACTTGGTCGCCTCCTCAGTGGGCGTTGAAGTCATCTTTAACAGCTTGGAGATCTATGGAGGGTCGGAAGCTTTCGATTTTGCCAAAGCAAAACTAATTCCACTTGCAACGCCTGCTTTTAGGGCCCGCATAATTCGTCCGAGTAGTTTTGAGCAGAACTTTAAGATCCCCTAGAAGTTGACCCAAATAGTTCATTTTTCTATTGGATCTCCTAAGGAAGGCGGGCTTGATCCTCGATCCCATATCAAAGATCATCTTGTTCAAAGCATGAATCTTTTCATCAATATTTTGAGCAAGAGCCGCCCTTATCCTCGCTCAAATTTCGAGTTTTTTTTACTCTGTTCAAAGATTTGCGCTTGCTCGCAAAAACAAATCGCTTAATGAACACAAGCATAAATGAAGGAAAAATCAAGCTTACGACATATTACCTTCATTTGTTTTGCTAAGTGTTTCATATTTGGTCGTTGTTTCACGATCAACCTGGTCTTTAGTCAACTTGCTTCAAAGAAATGATCGGTCCTTAGCTTTTATTTCTTCTTCAAGAAAAGCCGTCTTGGCTTTTCGACCACAACCTCCTCTTTTATTTTCTCTAGATCTATCGAATGCGATAAGGAGAATAATTATAGAGGAGCAAAGTATTGAAGAAGAAACAAAAGTTCAAAAGGAAAAGTTCTTACTTTCCAACTCGAGTGCTTTTGCTCCAAGTCCTTAACTCATTGGGTCATCCTCCGATCACAAAGAAAGTTCTCGACCAAATGCTACACAAATAGCGTTCTCTTTCTTAAGTTTCTTATAAACTTTTTAAAGAAGAGCTATGAAGCTGGTCGAGAATACTTACCCAAATTGTTCGGTCATTATAACCGCAAAAATCAAATCAGGTGCATCTTGAGCCGAGTATCCGATACTTTCGCCACGCCTCATCAAGCTCCTTATCCTCGGCGAATCGGGGGACTAAAAGGAACTTGTTAGGTTGGGAAGGGTTATCGGCAGATGATCGGAACTGTTGAGACCTCTCGAGGCATCTACCTCACGTAAGGGGTTTCAATCACCAAAGGATCCAACTCAACCGCTGTTCTTGTCACCGCTCGGGGCTTCTTGACCACTATTCCTCAGAACTTTGTCCCGAGAAGTGCTCGCCTGAACTTCCACAGTGCAGTCCTCAGAAGAACCCGGCCTGAAACGACCGAACACCGTAAGACCTATGCAAACCGAAGATGGGAAGTTCAAAGTATCAAATCATCAAGGAATTATTAGAGGTACATACTTATACGATCACTTTCATTTGTACATACCTTGTTAATCTCCGGGATTTGACTCTGAAACGCGCAAGAGAGAAATCTGTGCCGCTAGCCTTCCTTTTCTTCTCCTCCAATCTTGCTCTCGACGGCCAAGGTTTGTTGAACCCTCGCATCCTCCAACAAGATGTCGAAGCTATGTCCTCGACTCGTTCATCAAGGACCGCATTCCTGACTATCTGGTCGGAGGGAGTGGTTTCATCAATCTCTAGATCAGTTGTTTCAGTAACAACCATAAGGTCGTGCACGACCACTCTGGATCTCTGACCTCTGCAGCTACATTCTCATGCCCTCGAGCTTATCCACCTAAATCAAAGAACAAATTTGATTGGGTGAAGAAATCCTTTATCTAAAAAAATTCGTACATATATAATTCCAAATGTTCTATTACCTCGAGGATTCATCTCCTTCAAGTGCCTCGAGGCACGACTCGGTCGGAACTAAGGTGGGACGATGATCCTCACCAGATTGTATGATTCGCAATCCGACCATTTCGCAAAAGTAGAGCACGATTGGAAATCTGGTGGAATATATGTATACACATGGTAAAAGGAATTTTTGATTAAATTACCTTAAGCCTTGCAGTCTCCCTTCAATAGGAGTTACGGCTAAGATCTTGGGGCATTGACCTTTTCTCCAGCTCCCTCGCAGATCATCCCGACTCGATCTCTAATTTTGTGGGAAAGAGCTTTAATGTATGAAGAATAGACAGATTTTAAGGTAATACATTAATCAAATCAAAATACCGATCGAATTTATCTCAAAGACTTACCACCTTTCGAGGTAGCTTCATCACGATCAAGGCACACCAGAGCAGGAATGAGTCCCGAGCTTCAATGGGCTAATCGACGAAAGGTGAAATCCTTCACCACATGCCACGAAGTCGGCCCCGACCAAGAAGTCATAGATGGCATCCGCCCATCTTTGACTATCCTCGTCTTCTTTACTGGCTTCCTTCCACTTGGAGTTTTCACTTGCTCTAGTTCCGCGAAGTAGAGGCCATCGTCTTTTCAGAATCGTCATGTAAAACCAATACTTTTTCATGAGCGACCACGAAGATTTCGCGTACATGAAGATGTACTCATCGGCCTTCCCGTCATGAAGACGCAATGTGCACTCCCCAGGAGCTACCTCAGATTTCGCCGCAGATTTTCCCATCACCATGCGGTAGAAATAACTAAAGAGCTTCAAGTTCGGTTGTATTCTGGTATGCCTCGCACAAATATGCGAAAATACTAATATTTGCGATCGAATTTGGGGCCAAATTCCAATTCCACCCGTAATGTTCAAGAACGCGGAGGAGGAATTTGTGTACCGTAGTCTCAAATTTCACATTCGATGTAGGCAAGGAAAACAGAGATTTCACCATCTTCACGGCTCGGAAAATGCTCTCATCGCCGGTCTCCAATTAATCGATTCCTATCTGGGAGCATTCCCATCTTCGCCAAAGCCTCAAGCTTTTTCTTGCCCAATTCAAGGCAACCACTTTGTAATCTGCTCCGACATGGCTAAAATCCTCAAGAATGAGTAGCAAAAGTTGGAGACTTTGTGGTCAAGAACAGAAAAGACTCGGAGGATTTCTTGGCGAGAAGCTAAAGGATCGAAGGGATTTTGGAAGCATAAAATTCTAAGAGCCCAAATGAGGGAAGATTTTATAAACTTCCGATACTTTCAAGGATTCCTACAAAGTCCAACCGACAAAAAGCTTTTTGTTCAAACGACAGAGGAACTCTTCGCTTCCCAAGGCAAGTTCTCAACTTTAAAGTGAACACAGACCACCGTCAGATACCACGACATTAAATGGGTTACGCCGATACGATTTCATCGGAAAAGATATATACACGCACAGCCCATTTAAAGTTAGGGGCTAGCCGACGAGGATTAAAACCTCTATGTATTATTTTAAATGCATAGTAAAAGACCATATGTTCATGGTTGTAACCCCTAAGACTAACGACCTCCACGGTCGTTAGTATTCAGAGGTTACTTATCGGGTACTACGGCCTGATGAGGCTTTGTGCCTAATCCTCGACCGTGATAACCGCTTCGTAAAATTATCGAATCGGTATTTCTTATCGTATGATGAATGGAACACGTGTTATAATGCTCCAAACCATGCGATGGTACAACCCCGAGACATCGACTATTAACCACCCTACGGTTAAGCTTTTCACAAGCAACCGCAAGGAAGTTAGCACATTGCTAACTTCTCTACCGCTCCACCATCGTAACGCTTCACGAGGACGTCTTTCTCCAGAGTAAATCGCCATCTCTTGGAAGTTATTTAAAGGTGAAGCACGAGAACGAGGGGGGAGACGAGAGGCGCTTACACACACAAAACAAGGCCAAGGCAAAGATATGCATGTAAGCCTAAGGTGGAATTAGAAGCTAGATAATCGGCCTTAGACTCATATTCTAAGTCCGATTGTCTTGCTACATTCCTCCATTCAAGGTAATTCAGGTAGTACTTAGCCACATCTTGTAAATCCAGTTCATATCAATAAAGAGCGACCCCATTCCATTCCGTGATATTCCACGCCATTTTCCTCGTTTATTTTCGTAAGATCGGCGATTCGATCGTCGACACTAACATAACTGGCAATCAGTTATTGTCTCACTAAACAGAATCGATCCTCCGATCGACGCTCGCTGCCTAACAGCACCATTTCCAGAAGTAACTGCCACCCTTTGGTCAGTTATTTAAAGGAGAAAACAATCGGAGGATAGGACATCGAAGCAAGCTCACAAAATCTAGACACGATCTACAACCACAACTGAAGGCTGTTAAAGCAATAGCATAGTTCTCAGTGTAAATTAGGACTAGTCCACTGCCTGGTCAAAGGCATCCCCTGTAAAGGATCCAGTTCATTGCAATAAAAAGCAATCACATTCTCTCCCAAGAACTCTTTGCCATTTTTCTCTATTTATTTCGTAAGATCGACGACTTGATCGTCGATAGGTACGCTCCCCCACTCAATTGCCTGTGAGCATATGGATGGGCCGTCACTTGGAGTTATCTTCTTTCGATGTAGTTTATTCGAGTTGTTTAGCCTGAAAGGGCAGTAATGGTAAGCTTCGACCATAAGGTCATTACTCTTTGTTCAATATTATTCAAAAATTTGATGCTAGCAAGATATGTGTTGATATTCAATGATGTAACTGTGTGCGCTAGCTACTGATCCAAGGACTGGTACAGATGTACACAGAGGGTTCCGGATTCAGAAATCCGGGGTCCCTACAAAATCAGGTGCATTTGTTAATTTAAGAGAGGTTTGTAGAGACCATGTGGTTTAGTCCTAGTCTAGGTGATAAACAATTGACATCATTGTCAAAGATTTTGGGAAGTAAATTCTCAGCTTTACAAAAGTTGGCATGCTGTTAGTGCTTAGGCAGTCTGACCGACCATGGGGGCGGTTAGACCGGTGGTGCAAAGTTATGCCAAATGGACACCAAACACTTGTGTGAGAGTGTTTGGGGATGTGTTTGTACCAGGTGCCCTTGAAAATGGAACTGGATGTGAAACTAGATATAGATTAACTGAAAAGTCTAGAGATGGGTGTTTTCTAGTTTTGGGAAGCGGTTTGACCGGCCGCTTCATGGCGGTCTAACTCATGCATTGTCTAAGCGGTCCCCTCGTTAATGATGGGGGCGGTCAAACTTGCTCGGTGGCGCGGTCTCAGAGGACCGTAAAAAGCGACTAGAGGGGGTTGAATAGGAGCATGATCACTTTTTCTCCTAACTTGGATTCAACACTAATTTCACTCCAATAGCTATGAAAGCTATGAAAATCAATATGCAAGCACAGTGGAATACTTGTGTTGAATTCAATTAACACCCCAAAGCAAAACCATCAAAACCACACTGCATACAGAGCTGATCGGTCTGATCGGTGTGCATCTGGCGGTCTGACCGCTTGGCGGTCTGACCGGCGTTGAAAGTGCGGTCTGACCGCTCCTAACGATGAATAGGGAAAAACAGCCCGCAGCCTGACACACAAAATGGTCCAACTTTTGAACTATGACTCTAAACTTGACCAAACTTGAGACACACCTTCCTAAGGATGTCAGGAACCTATTCCAATCGAGTATCGTGTAGATCCATGTCAGAGTTCCGACCTTTTTCCGTTTGAGTGAAGGATGCTCCAAAACCGAGTCAAAATCAAAATGTGATCTAAAGCTTGCTCGTGGCTAAGAAGTGATCAAGATGATCCTAGAAGAGTTCCTACATATCACAGCAAGCTAGATGAAGGGCAAAAACCAAAAGGAAACGAAAGGATCAACAAAAGCCCCAAAATCACACAAGAAAGAGCAAGAACGAAAAGAGACTCATCTTTGAGGAATCTTGCATAGATTGATTCGAGATTGAAGATGATTTATAGCCACTCCATCCAGGAGAACAAAACTCAAACCATGAGCACACAATCAACTCATCTCACTAGAAACCTAACCTCTCCACCTTTCTCTCTAAAACCCTAAAACACACTAGGGTTTTTCCAAATGAAGTGCTTCAGAGGTGCTAGACAGCACCCTCCCCTATTTATAGTGGAGGCTAGCTTCTAAAATACTATTCCTATTGGGCACCCGTTAAGCCCACACACAACGGGTTTAACTCACACATGTATTTTAAAGCGTCATCTTCAACTTCACTTGACCTAAACCGCTTCTCCATGCATTGTCTTGCGCCGTGGTTTAGTCAAGGGTCACCAAGGTGGTATTTAGGTGAAATTACCAAAATAACCCTTCTCAATCCTTCTCCGAAGACCGAGTCCAAACTTGGTGAAGCAATTGCCTACTTCGCCACGTGTAGGTTGATCAACGATTCTCATCATGTCGGCAAGTCTCTCCCGTCCGGCTCCCATCAAAACTACCATGGCACTTGCACCAACCCCCGCGCCGTTTGATCCAACCCGTCGCACCGAACTGCCCGTTGGGTCATCCTTGTCCATTCTGCGCCAAGCTTGAGTCCATTAGCCTCACCCGGCATCCTCGATCGTTCTGAACCTCATCTCTCCAAGCTTAGTCCCGATCATCCTCGCCGTTGACCGTCGTTGACCTCCAAGCAACCTGCACAGCAATAGACAAAGAAATCGTTTTCGGGAATAAGTTCTTCACAACTTAACCCACGTTAGTGAAAACACGCATCATGCAACACACACGCACTGAAGTCCATGATCTTGACCTAACGAACAAACATCGCCACCATGAAGGATGACGAACCAGAACACAATCAGTCAGACCGTCACTTCAAGTCTGGTCTGACCGTCCCATGGTCGGTCTAACCGCCGCCTGAAAGCCGGTCTGACCGCCCCTAGGACTTAGCCAAAATTCCACCCTAGAAAACCGAGACTCCTTTGGAAATTTCAAATGAATAGAACTTTTGCCTGGAAGCTCCAAAAAATATGAGACCAAGAGTAGTAGAATCTCCTCTCTTGCCTACACCCTCTATTTTTGGCCCAACTCAAAAAGGCAAAACTACTTATCGGCCGATCTGACCGCTCATTAGTAGTCGGTCAGACCGCCACACTGGCCGGTTAGACCGCCGCTCTGGCCGGTTAGACCGCCAACTTTCTCACAACAAAACCACCCGAGGCATGGCCGGTTTGACCGCCAAAATGGCCAGTCAGACCGCCAATGACCTGACAGAACTGACACTCCGCCGAAAATGAGCGTTTCGACAAACCTTCAATGTCATTGCCAATTATATCATCATCCTAAGATTGTGAGCTTATCCCCATGATATCCACACGGTCTAACCGACTGTGGCGGTTCAGTGCACACTGATGTGTGCTGAGCTTTGGGAATTGACCTAGGGTCATGGAATTGGTGCGTATGTGTTGCATGACGCATGTTTTAGCTAACGTGGGTCAAATTGCAAAGAATTTGTGCCCGAAATCGATTTCTTGGTCTATTATTGTGCAGGAAAGCTTGGAGTCAACTGCAGTCAACGGTAAGGATGATCAGGACTTGGTTTGGTGAAATCAAGGTTCAGAACAATCAAGGATGTCGGGTGAAATGGTTGGTCTCAAGCAAGGCGCGAGATGGATAAGAACGACAAGAACAAGAAGTTTGGTGCAACGGGTTGCATCAAGTGGCTTAAGCCGATGCAAGTGTTGAGATGGTCCAGTGGGAGCCAGATGGGAGAGACTTGTCGACATGAGGAAAGTCATTGATAAACCTATGTGTGGCGAAGCATGGGATTGCTTCACGAGATTGGACTCGGTCAAGGAAGGAAAGATCGAGAAGGGGTATTTTGGTATCATCACCAAAATAATAGGTTGGTGACCTTGGAGAAACTGCAGTGCATGACGGAGCAAAGTAGAAGCGGTTTAGGTCATGAGGAGGATAGGATCACGAAAAGACAGATTCGGGAGCACCGGATCATCATCCGCTTTGAGAAACGTATGTGAGTGAGTGACCAGTTTGTATGTGGGCTTAACGGGTGCTCTTTAGGGTTTCTCTCTTAGCTCCTAGCCTCCACTATATAAAGGTTGGTGTAGGATTGCAACAACCAAGCCTAGAAACCCTAATTTGATGTTTGGGGAAAGTGGAGAGAATAGAGAATGCTAGGATTTGAAAGATGTATTGGGGGAAAATTTGTGGGATAGGGTACTCATGAGTGAGTTTTTGTCCTCTATGGTGGAGTGGTTGTAAATCTTCAATCCCTCCATATCAATCCAATTAAATTCGTGCAACGATGAATTGTCTCTTGCTCTTGCTCTCTTTCTTGAGATTTTGGGTTCTTGTGTTCTGGAGCTTTTACCTTGGTCTTTTGCTGTGATCTAGCTTGGTAGGACTTGTAGAAGTTGATCTAAAGTTATCTTGACCATCTTTAATCCACGAGCAAACTTTTGGATCAAAATTAGGTCTTCACCCGATTTTGAGCCCTCTTGCACTCAAACAAGAAATTCATGGAATATTGGCTATGTTGTGTCTAAAATCTCAAGTGATTTGGGCTTGTAGATAAAAAGTTTGGTCTTTTTGTGATCTAAAATCATGCTAATTTTTCTATCAGCCTGAGGGAGCGGTCAGACCGGCTCTGGGAGCGATCGACCACTCGCTGCTTGGCAATCGATCGACCGAGCGAGGTTGTCTTTGCTTGAGTTTCTTGGTTTCAGCTCAATTCTTCTGCTGTGATTTTGAGACATTGATCTTCATAGCTTCACATAGCTTTTGAAGTTAAAAAGAGTATAATTCCAAAAAGGAAAAAAGTGGAGTCATATTCACCCCTCTAGTCGGTAACACGGTCCAACAAGGGCATTTAGTTTATTTGCATTAACGTTCGGTTTAAACACGGCACCCATTTAAGAGGACAGTGTTCAGAAAATTTGGTCATTGATCCAGGAGATTCAAGATCTTTGTTCAAACTTAAAAGAGCTCAATGTTTGTTTTGCACGAAGAAATGTAAACAAGCTTCAGCGAGCAGACTGCAAAAGAGTGATGCTAGGTGTTTGTGACGCTAGATGTAAGACACCTGATTTCCTTGCTTGGTGCATCCAGGATGATTGTAATTCTCTCAAATCAATAGAGCATGAGCTCTGTCTAATATTTCAATATTAATGATAAAAATTCGGGTGCCTGTCTTTACCCCCTTACTGCACAAGCTTACGCTGTAATTCAATGGCAATGACGAACTATATACATAACACATAGATGGTTATGTATTGGAATTTGGAACCATTCAATTCATATTGCAAAATAAAATCATGCATGCACTTCACTTTGGATGGCACTTGGAGAGAAAATGTTCAGACTTTGAATAGAGGAAAGTATTAATAGGACAATGACAAGCAACGGATGTACTAAGGGAGCAACCTCAGTCTTGCCCAGTTGCAAGTTGCAACTCCATTAGCAAGATATTTGTTTCACCAAAACCTCAAAAGAGGCATAGCAGCTCATGGATGGCAATACAACTGTTGCGCATGAGCCATGGCACAAAACATCGACTTTCAGAGATGATGTACCATTGGGTGTTTCTGTTACTACTTTAGCTTGCTAAGCTATAGGTCATCTTTTGTTATCACTTTAATTTTGCTTTAGTCGCCAGCCTTTGATGTTAGCAGTCACTTTTCCCCTGCCTGCATGCCCCTCTCTCCTCTCCTTTTCTCAGTTACCACTTTAATTTTGCTTTAATCGCCAGCCTTTAACTGTGCATGCATGCTGAAGCTTCTTGGAAGAAGATGATAGACGATGCAGATCGATGAACCATCTGATATCTCACCACCCCACCCCTATATATACCCATGGAACCCTAGAAAACAAACTCCATGCCAAAACACACAGTTCCATGCATAAACATAACTAGCTAGCGAAGCCACTAGCAACAATCACAAACGACTCCATTAATATATAGCTTCATCTCGATCTCATTGTGTCAACTGAGTTGCATTTCTTGTCGTTCGTTTGGAGACGATGAAGAAGGCGTCCAAGCTCTTGAAGCAGCTCTTCTCCGCCATCGTCGCGGCGGTGAAGGAGAGGTCGACGGCGATGCGCACCAAGACGAGCGCCATGCGAACGCGCCTCTTCATTTTCGGCATACTCCGAAACAAGAAGCTCCTGATGAGCGCCATCAAAAGCAATATCCACGCCATCATGGGCGGCGGCCACGACGGCGTCAGGTTCACCAGTAACCACGGACGCGCCGAAGGTGAAGGCCGTGGCGACGGCGAGCACGGCAATGGCCACCACCTTCTTGCGGGCGGCGGCGGCGGCAACAGGAAGGCCGCCGTGCTGCAGAGCCTGCCGAGCTTCGTCATGGAGCAGGAGAAGAGGGCCGTCGTGCTGCTCAACAGCCTGCCGAGCTTCGCCATGGACCGGGACGGCGGCGGGGACTACGGTGAGCAGCAGTACGACGTCCTGGCACGCTCGCCGTTGGTCGGTGGCGAGGAGGACGAAGAGGGCGAGAAGCAGCAACTGGCGAACGCGCCGCCGCCGGGGTCGGTGATCGAGCTGGTGCGCGGCGCGGCGGAGCACGGCGGCGCCGAGTTCAGGCTGGAGGACGAGATCGACCACGTCGCCGACGTGTTCATACGGAGGTTCCACGACCAGATGAAGCTGCAGAAGCTCGAGTCCTTCAAGAGGTTCTGCGAGATGCTGGAGAGGAATTAATGCAAGAGCTGAATAATTACATTACGGTCAATCTAATTATAAGATTAAGGCAAAGGTTGGGGGTGCCAGTAGAATAAGAGACATTCAAGGAAGCATGTGTTCTTGACGCGTCTAGTCTGAGGATTGAGGGTGTTTCAGAGAGAGGAAAAGGAGATGTGCATGTACTCATGTTCCTTTTTTCATGGGAGAATTGATGTACTCAAGTCTCATCACGGCAATTATAAAAATAATTTACAAGGAAGAGTATTCGTGTCGAAATCTAGGGTAAATCGCTCTAAAAACATCTTTAACACTAATCATAGAATGTCCTAGATTAGCACGACCATGACAGACCGTTCTAAGATGAGATTAACAATTCTGCAAAAAAGATTCCGGTTCTCACTAGAATTTGTTTGCTAATTAACACTTTGGAAATTTGGACACACGGCCTCAAGGGACAAACTGACACAGGCAGGCAAGGTATTTTGTTCTACTCGAATGACCACAACGTCTTGCCGTGGATGGAAGCGCCCTACAAGTTTACATACCAGTACTCGTACAAAACTTCTACTCAAAAAGCTATGCAAACCAGACTAGATTCCGACCTCAATCATAGTTTGAACCAACTTGTACTGAATACAGGGATAGATGCCAAAACAAGGATTGAAAATCATGTACTAGTTTCGGAATTTTACTTCACGCAGGCACATGAATCGAGCAGCTGCTAGCAGTGATCAACTGAATTTAATTCCCATGCCAATCTTTTTTTTTTTTTTGCTATATTTCTGGCCAGCATTGGCATCTGAAGATGTTAAAGGGAGCCAAATAAAAAAAACAATATGAATATTACAATAATAGATGTTGTGGATGTTTTTGTGGGCCAAACTTATCAACGACTTTGTCGATCTACTGTTTCTTCATAACAGGCATGACAGCCCAGCTTTTTTATAAAGCTAATAAAGGTTCATACAAGAACACAGAGTGGCGATGTTGGGGTTACCAACTTACCAAGCAAAACAAGCCAAAAGAGAGCACATCTAAAGAACCTCATACAGCAACAGGAGGACAACAAAAGCATCCAGATGCCACCAAAGGACAAGGCATCCAAATCACATAACCTATCCAGAGTTACTAAGGGTAATAAAACGACGAAGCCACCCTTCAGTTTTCTTCATGACCTTATCGATCTTCACGTAGTTAGTTCCTTTGGAAAGATTGCGCCATTGCTGCAAGCATACAAGAATTTGAACAAGACTTCAATAGGTTGATTAGGATAAATCTTCCCAGTAGCTCCTTTATTGCGGATTTTCCAAAGGGTCCACGCCAAAGCTACAAAGCTAAATAAACCAATATTGTAATTATTAGCACCCCTATCAACAAGCCAACCATCAAACAAGTCATCAATAGATTCAGGAATTCTGTCCCAGAGGAAAATTTCTCTCAGACTACACCAGGCAAAATTAGCCAAAACGCATCTAAAAAAGATATGGTTGGTATCCTCATCCACACCACACAACCTACAGTTAGTACCCCCCCCCCCCTTCCAACCCCTTAAACTAAGTTGAACAGCAGAGGGGAGTTTGTTCAGATACATTTGCCAAAGAAAAATCTTAATCTTCAAAGGAGTTTTAATGTTCCAGATTTTTTGAAGTTTCAGATTCATCACGCCACCAAAAGCAAGATAACTATACAAAGATTTGACCAAAAGCGGCCTTGCTTATCAAGACACCAAGTAATATTGTCACTATCGGCATTGAGAGACACCCCATTCAGAATGTATTTCAGCTCTTCCCATTGCTCTTTTTCCCAGGGCTAAACTTGATGAAGTCAATCTTCCAGTCCCATTAATGAGCATTCATTCACTTTGATAAAAGGGTTTCCACAGATTCTAAGCAGTTTATAAAACCGAATTTTAAATGGACACTTATCAATACAGACATCTAACCAAAAGTTAATGGATTTGCCATTGCCAATAATATGGCTCACTCCACACCAAAACAAATTCTTGACTTTGTTAATACCTCTCCAGAATTGGGAACCAATATGGGGATTAACATCTCTCAGATCACTCATCTGGAAATACTTTGCTTTCAGAATTCTGTACCACAGATCAGCAGGTCTCTGATTCATCTTCCATAACCACTTGCAAAGAAGACAGTCGTTGAAAAGCTTAGTATTGATCACACCCAGACCACCATAATCTTTAGGCCTACAAACAGTGTTCCAGTTCACCATATGGTATTTTAAATTGTTATTAACACCCCTCCAAAAGAACCTAGAACGAATCTTTTCCATTTTGCATCAATCTTTCCATTAAGTCTGTAGAACCCCATAGTGTAAGTAGGGATGCTACTCAGACAACTGTTAACCAGAGTTAATCTTCCTCCAGAAGAAAGAAGATTGCATTTCCAATTATCTAATCTTTTCTCCAGTTTGCTTATAATACTGCTAGCAGCCTTCTCTCTAATAAAACTGTCACCAACAACAACCCCCAAATAGGTGAGGGGGAACTGACCTAATTTGCAATTCATCATCTTAGCCACCCTCTGAGCTTTGGAGATATCCACCCCAACAACAAAGACTTCGCTTTTGTGGTAGTTAATCTTGAGGCCAAACATCCATTCAAAACAGTAAAGTAAAAACTTAAGATTCAAGATATAGTCCTCATTGTAATCAATCATGAGAATAGTGTCATCGGCATACTATAAAAGAGGCACCCCATCAGAAATCAAGTTCGAGATCACCCCTTTAATGAGCTGGCTTTTTTGGGCTTTAGCAACCAAAGATGCAAGAGCATCTGCTACCAAATTGAACATGAGGGGCGAAAGGGGATCTCCTTGCCTTAAACCTCTATGAGTAGTGAAATAATTACCTACACTCCCATTAACATTGATACTCACTTTACCACCCTTAATAGAGCTCATCACCCACTTGATCCATGTTTGATCAAAACCCCTTCCCATCATCACTTCCTTTAGAAAATTACAGCTAATTTTGTCATAGGCTTTCTCAAAGTCCAGCTTCAAAATGATGCCCTTTGCTTTGGAAGCCTTCATCTCATGTAAAATTTCATGAAGGCACACCACCCCATCAAGAATATTACGGCCTTGAATAAAAGCCGTCTGACTTTTACTGATAATCTGATCGGCAATCTTACCAAGCCTCACAGCCAACAATTTAGTAATGATTTTGAAGCTCACATTCAACAAGCAAATAGGTCTGAACTGCCTAATAGTGTTGGCGTCTTTAATCTTCGGAATCAAAGTAATAACCCCATAATTCAAGTGTTTAAGATCTAAATTCCCTTCAAAGAAGTCTCTAACCATTCTCATGAAATAGGGTTTAATGCTACCCCAAAATGATTTATAAAAGCAAGCAGAAAACCATCGGGCCGAGGAGCGTTATCGACATTGAAGTCATTAATCACATTCCAAACTTCATCCTCTGTAAATTCAAGCATCAAACTCTCATTCAAATCTGAAGAGATTTTATCAGTCTCCTGCCAATGGCTACTGGAGATTTTAACTCCAATGTTGTTATCTTGACCAAAAAGGTTTTTATAAAACTGATAGATATGATTAGCAATGTCTTTTTCATCCGTCAAAACACCCCCTTCACCTTCCAAATTAGAAATGAAATTTTTTCTTTTCCTTCCATTAGCATAACTATGAAAATACTTGGTATTAGCATCTCCTAAAGCTGTCCACTTTGCATTACTTCGTTGCTGCCAATATTTCTCATCAATCGTAAATAACTTTTCCAACTCCGATTCAGCTTCATACCTGATGAACCATTCCTTCTCACATAAATCTTGCACTTCAGACTTTTGGTCCAAGGAACGAATAAGATCCAGACAGAGTTTCTTATCTTTACTAAATTGACCATTTGAATTGGCACCCCAACCTCTAAGAAACTGTCTGAGGTTAGCTAAACCCCCATTCCAATAGTCCACAGAATACATATTATCTGTTAGCTTGGAGGCAAAACACTGCCATCTCTCAATCACATAAGTATGGAAATTCTCTTGATCCAGCCAGTTTTTGTCGAAAAAGAATCTCCACATCTTCCTAGCAATCGTCTCCCCGAATCTAGAATAATTGGACAATGATCGAGCCTATTCTTGTTAAGTTGCACCCTACATAAAGGAAAAGCGAGCCTCCCAACTAGTAGAAACAGAATTCATCAAGCTCAACCATAACAGATTAACTTGTTTATTAGTCCAGGTAAAGCGAATGCCCCTCTTTTGATCTCCATTAACTGGTTATCATTAATAAAGCCATTGAAACTATCAATCAACCCCTGGTTAACATTGTCTGAATTCTTCTCCTCTGCACCCCTGATCAAGTTAAAATCTCCCCCTAAAATTAAAGGAAGCATCACACACTGACAATAGTCATGAAGTTCGACCAGAAAATCTTGGCTCAAACTATGATTAACAGGCCCATACACCGTCACGACTTCCCATCTGTAATTACTGATCTTATGTCTCAAACTCAAACTAAGGAAAAATCTGCCCTGATAACTGTCCTCCACATCACAAAGGTCTTTTCTCACCCCCACAAGAATGCCTCCCGAGTGGCCACAAGCAGCAGACCAGCGCCAATGATAATCCTTACTGCCACCTAGAGCTTTGAGCTCCCTGTCCTTGAAGTCCTTCTTGATGGTTTCCATGATCCCAACCATATCACACCCCTCTTTCATAATAATTTCTTTTAATTGTCTCCTCCTAGCTGGTTTCCCCAGGCCTCTGACATTCCAAAAAAGAAATTTCATAGATCACTTTTTCTTCAAGGACCCGCTGTCCTTCTTCAGTCTGCAGCTCAGTCTAGAAGACATGTTAAACCCCTTCACACCCCTTGAAACACCAACTCTCTGATCCTCTAGGCACTCAACACCCCTCTTGGTTTCATTTACATCCTCATCCTTTTGAATATCAGCTTCACTTTCTTTTGAAGCCTCAGCTTGGGCAATAGCAAATCTAGCCACCTCTTGGGCTTGCATGGCAGAGATGACCTCTTTGGAGGTAACAGAAGAAGTACCCAGAGAAATATCACAAGCACAAGCTATGGATTCAAGATGCAAAATAGAAGCATTATTTAAAATATTAAAAGGGTTATGAGAGGTACCTTGAGCTTCTAGATTCTGAATAGATTTTAATTTGGCAGCTTTCTCATGCATAAGAATGCCTTGATCTTGAATGCGACTACTCTTCCTAGTAGGCATTAAAGGTTCTTTAACTTTGCTTCTACCCCCTTTCTTTTTAGCCAAAGACCAGTCCTCAGTAGGATTCTCAACAACAGAAATCAACCCCTGTGCCATACCCCTTCCCTGGGATGAAGGCTCATCAACAGCAAGTTGACTATCAGACACCTCCCCAACAAAGAATTTTTTTCCTATAGTACTGTCTCCTTCAAACCCCTTGGTCTGCTCAATTAACTCGAGACTTGGCTCAAAAGTCTTTTCTTCTTGACAACTGCTAGAATTGCTTTGCTTGGATGTTAGCTGAAGACAAGGCCACAAAGTTGAAGGCATCAAAGTGGGACCTGTACCAGTATGCACCACAATATCTTTGGACTTCCCTTGAATCAAAGCCAGACCATCTTCAGATTTATCCTGATCAGAAAGGTCTGACCAATCCACTCCCCCAACGCTCTTGTCATCCTGCTGGTCTACCATATTAGACTCCTCACTTGGAGGGAAACTAAAAGCAATAGGTAAAACAGGAATGATCTGACAATCAGAGTTGACTTGCACAAGTTCCTTTCCTTGAACAGTCTCCTCAATATCTTGACACCCCTGATGTTTGGTTTTATGTTTATAGTTATCTCCCCCATCCTTATGATCAGAAGTTTGTTGGGAGTCTCCCCCAAACCTCATGCCGAGTTTTTCCATCTAGAGTTGTGAGAGCTACCACTAGACTCCTCCTTATCCTTATCTTCCTTATCATCTTTCTTTTTATCCGGAATTTAGGTTCTGTCACTTTCTCATAACCCTTTCTTTTTTTCCTCCGGCCCCTTGACTTCAAACCGAATTTCATATCCACGGTGTTAAAGAATATCTCAACATAACAATTAATTGTCGGGATCTCGCAATTCACTTTCACTCTAACAGATCCACCCCATAAGGCTAACCTCATCCACCTCAATTGGATCTCCAACAGTACAAGCCAGATCTTTAACAATATCTGCAGACTTGGCCGCATTAGGAATACCAGACACTCTCACCTAGGTAGGAACCAAAATAGAAGAAGCATCAGGATCCAATTTAGATTTCTCAACAGTAGCTTTAATAGAATGGAGAGCCAATTCCACTCCCTGAACCTTAGACCAAGTGTCCAGAATAGCTTTAGAAGGAAAAACAACCGCATATTCTGACATTGACAGTCTCCTAACCTTCCAGTCCCAGTCATTCTGAATAAGATGTTTGAGTTCTTCTTCAATTTTTAGAATAGAGGCCACCCTTCTTTAATATGGATAATACCGGTGGCGACTGTTGCTCCTCAATTGCATCGAGGAACACGCACACTATAAAACCCCTAACCGGTATCCCATAACCATATAATTTGAGCACTGTTGTTTTTTATCATCAGGACAACTTGAAGTCCAATGCCCTTTCTTCTTGCATTTGTAACACACCGGTGGATTGTTGCACCTAGCTTGGTGATGTCCGGGTTGAAGACATCTGTAACAAGTACCTTTATCCTCAGCGCGTAAAACCCCCATATTAGGACCAATATCACCCGAAGTTTTCTGTTGGTCTTCACCTTTGCTAGTATTCGCAACATCTTCCCATTTAGATCTGTCAATCTCAGGATGACTCACCCCTCCTCTACCCCCAAAACCACCTCTGAAATCACCCCTGATATGAACCCCTCTAGAACCACCCCCATCATTGCGATAATCTTTGTTATCATAAAAACCATCTTGCCGATTTTTGCCATGTTCGAAATGATCCCGATCTGAAACCCCTGAATGCCAAGACACCCCTCTAGATCTGTTATCCACATTGGAAATAGGATACTTACCAGATCTAGCCTGGGCCCCTTGAACAGGTTCCTAGAACCTTCTCGATTGCTCCTGATCTCTCCTCAACTTGGCCCGGAGCTCTTCCTCAGCAAGCAAGTCATCATCCTCCATCCAAGCTTCAGGAGCATTCCGTTTGCCCCCACTCCAAGGACGAGATCCACCCCCTCCAAAGTGACGCGGATACCTACCACGCCCTCTCTCCATCACCCCTTCCTTCACCACCGCCGCAAACGAGCGAAGAAGCGGCGGCGGATCTCGAATCTTCCTCACCGTCCGCGCACGCGAACCCAATCGTCTGACCTCGCTCTCGCGTGCGGTGTAACCTAGATTGCCGACCCCAGCAAATTTTGGAATCCACTGCCACACCGAAATGGGGATCGGCCGATAGGAATGATCGAATAGATCTGAGAAATGAGTACCAAAACGATGGACCCGGCGGAGTTTTCCAGAGCCAGGACCGCTAGTTGTCGCCGATCCAAACTCGCATGGGGGATCCAAAGCATCATAGCCCACCACGACCGTCGTGCTTCGAGAGAATTCCTCGCAAGTGACGGCGGAAGAGATGCCGTAGGCTTCGATAACCGAGCCCTTCACAGGAGACAACGGCACCGACCCGCCGTGACTCCACGTCTCGAAGCATCTCTTGGGCAGGGCCGAAGAGGACTCACCGAGGTTGTGGGCTTCGGCGAGATTCAGCCCAAACGCCTCCTCCATCGCGCCCTTTCGATCTCTTGTTTCTCATGCAAACATCCGTTTCTCATGCAACGCCGAAGTTGATTCGGAGGCGGCGGCGAGTTGAGTCTACGTCGGCAACAATTGACGAGCTACAATGCACATCGTGGTGCCGATCGATTCAAAGAATAATAATGTGAAGAGTCCGTATTGTGTTCTACATCGTATCGTATTCTATAGCTAGTTTGGGTCGGTTTGGCGGTGTCACTCCAAATATAGATACATTACAATTAGTAATCTTTGTTAGGTGAGTTCCTATATATAAAGGAGTGCTATTTTGGTTGAGAAGGCAATAAATAATTGATTCGTAAATCTCATCTTCAGAGCCTCGTTAAATCGAGAACAAATCACATCGGCGTGTGGGCGAATTGATCTATCTTCGCTAACCGACTCAAGCCACATCTTTGGTATCGAGCCAAGCGTTCGCCGCCAAAGTTCTCTCAGGCGGCTCTCGCTTCTGAAGTCGCCGGTATTCTCGGTTGCTCACGATGTTCACCATGGATGATCACGTGAAGACATGGTGGACACAATGCTACGTATGCTACAGGACCTTCTTGCATCAAAGGAGGCTATGGATAATAGAATCGCAACATTGGAAGCTTCGGCCGTGAGGACAACTCCGACGAGGAGAAGAACTGCCACACTCGACCCAAGGCGGCGATGAGGATTTCAATTCTAGAAGCATGAGCACCACCATTCCATAAATTGCTATTTCTGACTGACTTACAATGGGAAAGAAGATCCATTATCATGGCTAAATCATTGCGAGCAATTTTTTCAAGACCAACGAACAATGGAGGAAGAAAAGGTATGGTTAGCCTCATACCATATGACAGGAGTCACACAACAATGACATTATTGACTCGAGAGAAATCAAGGTGTTCCTTCCTGGCCACGTTTTGTTGACCATGTGAATCTCCATTTTGGACCACCAATCCGGAGCAACGCCTTGGGTGAGCTCATTCAACTTCAGCGCATGAGCACAGTATGTGATTATCAAGAACAGTTCCTGGCCCTTTTGTGTCATTGCGAAGACATGACAGAGAAACAACAGGTACAAATTTTCACTAATGGTTTGCGCAATCCTTTGCGTACAGATGTTGAATTACAGAACCCTACAACCCTAGAAATAGCCATGAGTTTGGCACAAGCGTATGAAAAGCGACTCGAGGTCGACGACGACGACGAAATCCGCACAAGCATCAAAATCACCGGAGCACATAGGCCGACAAACTCCAATCGTAGATCCTGTTGGCTTCAAAGACGGCGTCTGCGATTTGAAGGTTACGCGATCGGTGCCACCACGATGGTGGCGCCAACACTTCCTGGAGTTAAAGCACCAAACTCCACGTTCAAGCGTTTGACCACCAAAGAGATGGCAGACCGCCGACTAAAAGGGCTCTGCTTCAACTATCCTGCAAAATTTTCAAGAGACCATGTCAAGCAATGTTCCATGAAAGGCATATACTTGCTAGAACTAGATGATGCAGACACTGATGAGCACGTCTCTGAAGACGAGGTGGAAATTTCTCTCCATGCATTAACTGGCATTCGCATAGGTAAGACCATGCAGCTGCAGGTGGTCCTCAATAACACACAAACACATGCATTAGTAGATTCCGGTTCCACTCACAATTTCATCGCCGAAGCAACCGCCCAACGTTTTGACGAAGTGGTCAAAGGGTTTGACTTCATCAAGAACGAAGAAGAACCTTGTGTTTACAAAAAGGTTAGTGGGATCAAGCTTGTGTTTCTGATCTTGTATGTAGATGACATATTACTAGTCGAAAATGATATTCCAAAGCTTGAATCTGTTAAAACTTCATTAAGAAATAGTTTCCCAATGAAAGATTTAGGAGATGCAACATATATTCTTGGTATAAGGATCTATAGAGATAGATCTAAGAGGCTAATTGGATTAAGTCAGGATATGTACATAGACAAAGTGTTGAAACGGTTCAACATGCAAGATTCCAAGAAAGGTTTCTTGCTCATGGGACATGGCATTAATCTTAGTAAGAATTAGTGTCCTACGACCACTAATGAGCGAGACAAAATGAGTAGAATTCCATATGCTTTGGCTGTTGGATCTATCATGTATGTCATGCTATGTACACGACCAGATGTATCATATGCTCTAAGTGTTACGAGAAGATACCAAGCTGATCCCGGTGAAGGTCACTAGACAGTTGTGAAAAACATCCTTAAATACTTGAGAAGGACTAAGGATGCGTTCCTAGTTTATGGCAGTAATGAAGAGCTCGTTGTAAATGGTTACACCGATGCAAGCTTTCAAACCGATAAAGATGATTATCGTTCGCAATCTGGTTTTGTATTCATTTTGAATGGAGGAGCAGTGAGTTGGAAAAGTTCCAAGCAAGAGATGGTTGTTGATTCTATGACGGAGGCCGAGTACATTGCGGCTTCTGAAGCTACGAAAGAAGGTGTTTGGATAAGAAAGTTCCTTGCTGAGTTGGGTGTGGTTCCGAGTGCCTCGAGCCCAATGGATCTCTATTGTGACAACAATGGAGCCATTGCTCAGGCTAAGGAGCCTAGATCCCATCAGAAGTCCAAACATATACTCAGACGTTATCATCTTATTCGCGAGTTAGTGAATAGAGGAGATGTTAAGATATGCAAAGTTCATACGGATTTAAATGTTGTTGATGCGTTGACTAAGCCTCTCACACAGCCAAAGCATGAGGCGCACACAAGAGCTATCGGTATTAGATACCTTAATGATTGACTCTAGTGCAAGTGGGAGACTATTGGAAATATGCCCTAGAGGCAATCATGGAGATGATTATATTTCATTATGTTTATAATATTGGATAATGTATTATCCTGTTCCTTGAATGAATCATCAGTTATGAAAATTAACAAGTATGTGACTTGTTGATGAAGCTCTTAACTTATATGATGTCATTCTAAATGTATCCCTGGTCGGATGTCAATGGTCGGAACACTATTGACTCTATCGACCAGCACATTGTATTGATTGATGACCATGTTTCACCGGTCATGGATATAGGGATATCGAATCAATAATGTGAACACATGTTAGAGAACATGGGGTTGGTTTGACTCACCTTGAGACACTATTGAGATTGTTATGATTCTATGTGTCGTTAGTTGGTCTCAAGCAATGATGATGTATATATAATCCTTAGACCTGAGATCAGCATGGTTTCCTACATGTGTAATAGCACTCTTAGGAGTTGCCAATCGCTACTCGTAACTGGGTAGTTATAAAGGTAGCTTTCGGGTGTGCTATAAAACATGCAGAGGAATGTGACTGGTCAGATATGGAATTTGCCCCTCCTAACATAACAGGAGAGATGTCTCTGGACCCCCTCGTTGTGGTCGGATAAAGTAAGTGCATGGCCATGCCACTAATGGTCGAAGTGTTTGACCACGTGAAGTTATCCGACACTCGATCGAGAAAGTATTGAATAGTCCATGGATGACACAACATCTCACTTGGAGTTCAACCAGACATCGTGAGGCAAAGGGAGAATACACGAGTAGGTCGCTTAGTTCGATCAATTACGGACTGGTCGTATGAAGATACGAGCTGGTCGCAGACTGGTCAAACGTAATCACAGAGTGGTCGTAACCTGGTCGTAAGGAGTTATGAACTGGTCGTGACCAAATACGAACTGGTCGTATAGAGATAGGACTTGGTCGTAAGTGATAAGGACCTGGTCATAGATCATATTGTATTAAGGTTCGTCCGATATAATTTGTATGTATTCGGGAATCGTTATGTCCTGCTAGAAACCGCTAACGACTCGTGATCGGAAAGGGTTTCTAAGTCACAACCGATTACGCATGAACCTACAGGGTCACACACTTAACGGGTTGGGAACAAAACGTGTTCGGATAGGATCCGTCATGGGCAATATATAAGGACGTGCATGAGGCTGTTAGAAAAGGGGGTTAAGTTAACAGACAAGACACACGAAAGTCGTGAGTTGAGTTGTTCCACTGAAACTCTAGCCGCCATTTTTCCTGAGAGTTCTGCCGTGCGACTTGGTGTTAGCACACCGGCGTACGGTTGTTCCTTCTCTAGATATGTGGATACTGTAGAGGCGCTACTGTGGTTGTTGTTGCGCTTGAAGACGATTCGCGATCTTCATAAGGAATTGCAGAGGTTGCTGGAGGAGACGATCGACTCGCAAGGACGTTAGACGATCGACTACGACCACTGCATCAATGCGCTCTACGTTGGACCAGGCTACTCCAACTCTTCTTCCGCTGCTCTGCGCGTTTGGTGGTAACGATCTGTGATCATCTACTTGCTTGGCTTCCTAGTTTACGTGGTAGAAATTTTGATTTGTTGCTAGCGTAGCCTACCCGTAACCCTATAGTTTCTACATGGCCTATGCCTACTACAGTCCGAGCGTTGTGAGGGTTCCTCGTCCTTACAGGATATTATCGAAATTCATTCAATCCTACGGCGAGGTGGCAGCTCTGTTGACAAGATTACTTAAAAAGGAAGCCTTTGCATGGACCACACAAACTGAAATAGCTTTTATAGCTCTCAAGGCAGCCCTCGTCTCCGGATTGATCCTACAACTTCCAGATTTCATCAAGTCTTTCTTAGTCGATTGTGATGCCTCGGGCATGGGATTTGGGGCTATATTACACCAAGGTCTGGGACCAATTGCGTTCTTCAGCAGGGCAGTGGCTCCTCATCACCTCAAATTGGCGGCCTATGAACGTGAATTGATTGGTCTTTTTAAAGCAGTACGACATTGGCGACCGTATTTGTGGGGACACGCATTCACGGTACGTATGGACCACTATAGCTTGAAGTATCTTCTTGATCAGCGTCTTTCTATTATTCCACAACATACTTAGGTTAGTAAATTATTCGGCTATGATTTTACGATTGAATTCCAGCCGGGCCGTCAAAACACAGTAGCCGATGCTCTGCACGGCGTCATGAACTGCCGGCCACTATCAGTACAGTTTCGACGGCTACTCTGTTGGCAATTTCATCACCAAGGTTTGCTTTCTTTGATGACTTACGTACTGAAATGTCCAGTAATGCCTCCTTCCAATCGCTTCGTGAACAAGTACCAGCAGGAACAGCACAGTCAGCTTGGTCTTTAGTGGATGGGTTGTTGCTACATGAGGGGCATGTGTTTATTCCCACCGACTCATCCTTATGGCCTCAGTTGCTTGTAGTAGTTCATGGCAGTGGGCATGAAGGGGTTCAGAAAACTCTTCATCGCTTACGCTCCACCTTTTATCATCCTCAAGCCAATCGCAAGGTGATTTATGGTCGCGATCCTCCTACTCTTTTGTCTTATGAGCCCGGAATAGCTTGCGTGGCCGCTGTGAATAAACAGCTTCGTGATCGTGATGAGTTCTTGAATGAAATTTGGGAACGTTTATTTCAAGCGCAAGATTACATGAAACAACAACATGACAAATTGCGGCGTGAAGTGACTTACGAGGTTGGTGATTGGGTTTGGCTTCGCCTTCACCATCGCACTGCTTTGGCTATAAAAGAAGAGTCTTCTAAATTATCTCCACGTTATTACGGGCCTTTTAAGGTGATGGACAAGATTGGGTTGGTTGCTTATCGTCTTCAGCTTCCCGCTCGGGCTCGTATTCATGATATTTTTTATGTTGCATTGCTTAAGAAGTTCGAGGACACGCCTCCTAATGATATTGTGAGTCTTCCGGGTTTTCTTCATGGTCGTGTGGTTCCGACCCTGAACAGCATTGTGCGTGCACATCTTAATCGTGGCAATTGGGAATTATTGGTACAATGGACGGGCTATGGCCGATGCTACTTAGGTAATATTGTCGTCATTCAAGGATCGTTATCCAGGATAACATTTCAACTCGAGGACGAGCTGTTTCGCAATGAGGATAGAAGTGTTGTGGACGTTTTTGTGGGCCAAACTTATCAACGACGCCGTCGATCTACTGTTTCTCATGTAGCATCCGTTTCTCATGCAGCGCCAGAAGTTGATTCAGAGACGGCAGCGGCGAGTTGAGTCTATGTCGGCAACAATTGACGAGCTACAATGCACATCGTGGCTGCAGTCCAGTTCAGCAATAGCAACAGAAGAGTCTGTATTGTATTCTACAACGTATCGAATTCTATAGCTAGTTTGGGTCGGTTTGGCAGTGTAACTCCAAATATAGATACATTATAATTAGTAGTCTTTGTTAGGTGAGTTCCCTATATATAAAGGGTGCTATTTTGGTTGAGTCAGGAACAAATGCTGTCGACGTGAGGGCGAATTGATCTATCTTCGCTTAACCGACTCCAAGCCACAACAATAGATCAAGATTTGCAGAAACAAAGAACCACCAAGATAGGCCTAACTTGTGATATCCAAAGATCCCCAAATACTAGGTTATACACAGTATACATAGCTGGTAAAAATAACACAAATGCACTACTACAGTACGACTGCATATGTTTCAAGAAGAAAAAAACAGGTAAAATTTTCCATGTTTAATAGAGCGACTGTAGCTCCTGTTATTCAGAAATAGTCGCATGGAAATTTCGATTATCACCTGAGTAATAGAAATAAGCAAAAACGGAATGAGATGATCTTCAACAGCTGATAGTACAAAATCACATGAGAAGGCTCCACAGGAATTTAAATTGAAGTAAAGGCTGGAGGCCCAGAACAATAATGCTAACCAGTACACGGAGGATCCTTCAAACACCAGAAAGATTCTCCAGGAGACAGAATAAAGAACCAAGTACTAGTACTTTCGTAAGAAGTTGACACAGGTATTAATGTTATCAACTTAGATCCACCCTCCCGGATTAAGATAAAAATAGAAGTAGAAACAAATATAGACCTTTTTAACAAAGGAAACAGATAACGGTTTGGGAAACTGTCAACTTAAGAGAACTGCAAATGAATGAACTCAGAAACAAATGGTACTATCAGTTAATATACAGCATAACTACAGACTGCTCCATAGTTATGTTTCATTCCAACTAGACAAGTAGGATGCCAAACTCGTATGCAAGAAAACTAATGCAGCCAAACCGCTATACATGTACCTCTGTTGTACAACAATAATGTGGAATGGCCTCGCTAGGTGCAAGATTTGAAAATATCACTAGTGCTCTTGCATGTAGTTACAACCTATAATCAATTCTTCCCAAACACGCACAGCAACTGAAGCCCATCATCACTGCAATAAGCTCCATAACAAACTCTCTGCTGTTCTCCCCTCTACATGTTTACATAAAACAATGAACCATAATCTGATCGTCATGCAGAAACATGATAAATTAGCATTACAGGACTGAAGAATAGAGAACAGCAAGATGTGCCAAATCAATTAACTACTTGCACTAGTAGAAATTAATCCAAGAGACTGAAAATTACTGAACTGATTGGTGAATTTCTAGCATAAAAGGAAGGGGCCTTCTTTTCTTCCTACTTGAAAGCCACTTGTTTTAGTTTGGATATTACAATGTCTATGCATTATATGAGACAAACAAGTAGTGCTGTGATTCAGAGACTTGTTTCTCCACTAAATGACAAACTTGAAGCAACCTTCTGAAAGACATCAAATTGTAGAGCTACATTCAACAGCATATTCACCAGAAGATATACTCATAACATTAAAACAACATTGTGTTTAGGTTAATTGTAAAGAAAGAGGACAAGGGTCCAAACCAAATCAGAACAGACAACAGAGTTTTATTTTTAGTACGAACCTTAGTGTTAACAGTAAAACTTATTCAAACCGAGAACATAGTAATTAATTTTCAATTACAGCTATATGCATCTAACCGTGGTAACCATACAAAGAAACATAATATAGCATTCTAAGAAGTCAAGCCATTACATAGTGAAGCTTTGATGTACTACCTACTGAAGTAGTTCTCAACCCAGATTTTACTAAAAGAGAAATTCATCCATGACATAAACGTACAGTGTACATGCCCTTTCAGATGCAAATGGTTTCAGAATATACAAATACAAGTGCTGGCAGCATAA
Organism: Phyllostachys edulis; assembly: GCA_036346405.1. Taxonomy (NCBI): domain Eukaryota; kingdom Viridiplantae; phylum Streptophyta; class Magnoliopsida; order Poales; family Poaceae; genus Phyllostachys; species Phyllostachys edulis. The sequence continues at coordinate 54,016,452 of CM070547.1, read as the reverse complement.
TTAAGGCATTTTTACTTAAATTCGGAATGATCTGGACATAAATTTTAGAAAACAATCAGTCGCAGATGGAATACAAGGCTAACACAAGATCATATAAATTTTTCATAGTATCATACTATCATGTCAAAAGTTACCTTTACTGCCAAGCATCATACTCCAAGGAAATAAACTAGCACATGTAGAGTTTACATTAGTAGGAAATGACTAAATATGTATTTTAACTTATGAAACTAGTCTGATGTTTGGGCAATTATCAATGAATGTATCGCTAATTTAACATGTATTCATCAGAACCCCAACTGCCATTAGCGTATGCAGATTATATAACTTCTTCTAGTTTTTGCTTCATTTACTCAAGTGTTCTTCACATGATTCCTTATAAGTATGTTTGAATCTTAGCTAACTTCTGCAAATGGCAATCGATTCTATCCAATCTACTTCTTTGTTCCTAGTAAGCTTCTTTGGAGAGAAAGATATCCAGTTAATCATTTATTTTTCTTGCTAGATTTCTCCAGCAAATCTTCTCAAATTGTCATCTTATGATCTCCAAATTTCAGTTTATGGTTGCTTTTCGGTACCAGTAGACAGCTTTGGGAAATTTGCAACTTCAGCAAATCCTAGAGATGTATGTCGTTTCAATTTAAGCAGTATGCTATCCATATTTTACAGGATTTATCTCCAATTAACACAAATGACTTTCCTTTCTTCCACCAGTAAGGTCCAATTAGATTATTCCACGTTTCTAATGTTCAAAGTATGACTGGAAAACAATCAACCTTAATTAAAGATAGTTTTGATATCAAAGAACTTGTAAGAAACGATGACAAGGGCAACGTACTTGTCAAACTGGTTTTAGAAACATGAGTGGAATTTGCTATGCTAACTCTAGTCATCTCTAGTTGTAATGTGCATGTAATCGGAAACTGGTACCCCCAGTTCTTCCCTTGTAAAACTTTCTTTCAGCATTCTAATAAAGCTGGGCTATGCCTTTGATCTAGAATTTTCTATGCTGACAGGAACAAGTATGCCACTCACTGGTGTCTTAACAATATATACTCAACCTCAAAAATCTTACTGACAGGGAGTGGAAACACGTCAAACTAATACTAGTAGGACAGTTGTTCTACTAATGAAGCACCTATACCTAATGCCTATGTTCTTTTTATGTATGGTCAAATTAACTAAACCCCACACTCAGAACATAATTTTGTTGGAGCCAGAGATTACAAAATCATTGTGCAGCCTCAAGACAAGTTCCCAAGTATAGCATAACTTCCAATTAGTATCTGCTGGAGCATGTAGGAAGGCTGACCGCTACAAAAGTCATGTATGGCTGAGGCAAGCAGCATGTTGGGGAGAGTCGTTTCAAGTACAAGAACAGCTGGATGCACTATAATTCCATCCTAATATTTATCTTCAGCCACATAGATGTACACTAAGGGATGAGTCATTTATAGTGTTTGCAGAATGCACCTCACAGTTTACAAATTTGAACGTATTGTATGATATATAAAACATTGTGCTAAGTAGGACCATGGAAAACTCTATCGCGAAATTTTGCCAAGAATCGTGGTGGGGTCCGATAAAATTTCATACCGGCAAAAAATTCGGATTTATCTCATTTTCATCCAAATTCAAATTTTAGATAAATTTCATCTTTACTCTGGAAATTTCAATTCAATTTTTTGTCCGAAATTTTACGAAATATCCGTAACCGGTGGTTACCGGTCCTATTGGTGGGGTCCAATAAAATTTCCCCACCGATATAGTTTTCCCTGAGTAGGACAGTGATATTTGGATGTTAAAACTACAAAAAAAAATTATAAGTGCTAAAAGAATAATATTATTCTCAATGAGTATATTATCTGGTTCACTCTATAAGATGCTCACAGAAAGACAACAGAATGGAAAATGCCTCTAGAGAATGTGCAAGCCAGGGAAACTTTTTTTTTGGACAATTACCAGTAAAAGACTAATAAGACAGTCCATAAATTCAGATGTGCAAATCATACTTCATAAAACAAATGGTGTCAGCATTGAGTTTGCTGTTAGCAATAGCCCATAATGAACCACCTTTATTGAATTAACTGCCAAGAATATACGCTTATTCATAAGATGCTGCTAGAGAAGCATTTAAACTATCATATGAAAGGTGGTAAACTTCAGCACACAAAATAAGTATATATAATGTTCCAATCATTCAGAAAAGTACATTTTTAAGTCTCTTTATAGTTGTGCCATCAATGGTTATATCATCTGTAATTTTGATAAGTTTGTAGGGCATGGTAATTTTGCTTCATCTTACCATGTAACCGTAAAATTTGATAAAAAAAGAAGGCATTATTTTTATAAAACAAAATTACTTTACCATGAAGTTTCTTCCCATTCTATTGAGCATAATATTTTTCCATCATCCTCAATTGGTTATGCCTGCGGGTGAACTAATAATGGGAACCCCTAGTCGGTCCAATCGAACAAGTTCCCTGAGCCTCTCGATACCTTACTAGTACCAAACAGTCTACTACAGCAAACACAAAATAATCAGCAAGGAGACCACACACTTAGAAACAAGACATTATACATGTATAATATTTCTTAGTACACACCTTGCCACAGTAAACATAAGAAAAGGTCCTTGTGTTGTATTACAGTATTGTAATGACTACTGAGGGAACAAACACCCATTCAACAGATGTGATTCGTATGGCAATTCAGCAATATACGTCCCCTTTAACAAAATCATACCTGACACTGGACCCTGTCAACTATGGACTATGTTCTTCTCCGAGAGTGGTTGGCAGATCCTGGTGACCCCTCAAATAAATCAGACAGCTGACCCTCCAAGTCCTCTGGGGTGTATTTTATATATCTCCCCGAATTTCTTCCCCCATCCACTTGACTACCATATCTGCCCAAAAATGCACGATATGCTGGAATCACATTTTCAGATATAGATATTTTCAGCTCTTCTCGGAGTTGAGGATCTGGAACTTTCCAGATTGTCTGATTCCTGTAGATTTCCTCAAAGGCCAAGTTAAAGTTCTTGAACTTATCCTTAATGGACATCCTGGAACTTGAATGACCACTGCCACTCCGCTTCCGCTTCCCTCCCACTCCCATGTCCATCATCCCTCAGATAAGACAAAGCCTTGGTCCAAGAAATCCTTAGGTAGCTCTTTGAATACTGCCGAATCTTCCCACTATGCCTTCTTACCCACTGATCACCTAAAATCTTCCCAAGCTCAGAATCCTTCACCTTCTGAACAATGTAGAGCAAATTGTTCATGGAAAATATGCACTCCAGGGCACTATCTTCATAAAGCTTAGATTTTTCCTCCAAGTTGGCCTCCAAATAAGATATCAGCTTCAATAGGCGCCTTCCAAGAGGGGTCATGTTCTCCAAGTGTTCCTGATCCTGATCCTCAGATCTTCCCAAAGCATTTTGATCATCGCTATCGTCATCCAAGAGGACATCAAGTGTCTCACTGTAAACAACCAACAGCCTCAAATAGTTCATAACATAGCGTGTCATTGGGTGGATCTCACCAGCCATCATCGCCCTCCGTGACGACTCCTGCTGCAAAACCTTCCCAAACTCAAAAAGGGTACCCCTTACGGCATCCCCAAGCCTATTGAGAATCGCCTGAACGTCACCAATCACACCATCCCCAGAACTTCCCAAGCACAAGTCCTTCATTTCAGGGATCACCTCCGCAAGTGCCTCATACATGTCAAGAATCCGTGACAGCTTCTCCGGGGAGCGGGGGGACACAGCCACGGCATCCCCAAAGTTAAGAATCTGCATAATACATCCTTTGGTGGATTCAATGAAGCACTCCTCCCTGAGCTCGTCAGACACAGCGAGCACCTGGTCACAGAGGCGGCGCTCACCAGCGAGCAGCACACGCACGACCGTCTTGACCCCATGCACCCACTTCTTCATCTTGTCGTTGAGCTGCTTCCACTCCACGCGCTGCACCTCGTCGATGCTGAGGCGCTCGACGCCGAGCACAGAGAGGTACTCGTCGAGTAGGTCGCGCCGGATGCCGCAATACGCGTCGGCGAGCTCGCGCGCGTACCCCGCGCGCGCCATCCGGTCGGCGATTGCGCGCAGGTCGTCGACGGCCTCGGGGCGCACGGGGTCGAACACCTGGTCGTCGAACGGGTTCCCCAGGGGCCCGCCTCGTGCGGTCTCCGGCGCGGCGTCGAAGCTGTGCGGCGTGGCGGCGTCGAACTCGGAGGAGGTGTCGAGGTCCTCCATGGACCCGAGCGAGAGTCGGCGGATCGAGAAGAAGAGGCCCGTGGGGTCGAGCGGCACGGCGTGGCGGACCATGAGGTGGCGGAGCTCCTCCTCGAGGCGCGCCATGGCGAGCTGGACGGCGACGCCGGCGCGCCCGGTGGCGGCGGAGCCGCGGGCGAGGTGCTCGACGGCGACGTCGACGGCGGCGAGGTACTGCGCGACGTCATCCTCGGGGCCTCGAAGACGAGGGCCTCTGGGGTGGCGTCCCAGAGCAGGATGAGCTGCTCGGCGGCGTCGAAGGCGGCGGCGGAGGAGATCTCGGAGGAATCGGAGGAGGTGAGGTCGGGGAGGGAAGAGGTCGGCGGTGATGGAGGAGAGGCGGTTGTCGAAGCCGGAGAGGATGCGGATCATGTCGTCGGCGGCGTTCTTGGAGGTGGCGAGGGACTTGACGATGTGCTGCGCGGCGGCGAGAACCTTGTCGCTGCCGCCGCCGGCAGAGGGGGACTCCGGGGGCGGCGCCGACATCGCCGGCCGGTGCGGACTGTGTCGGGTGGGGATAGTGGAGGTAACTTGGGTGTTACGCTGCTGCTGCCTCTTGGACCGCTGGATTGGAGTGTTACGGTACGGCGTCGCTTCTGTCACAGGGTCGACGTGAAGAGGAATTGGTTGTTGGATGGATCGATCCTCTCTTTTTTCAGATCCTCTGCTCCTCTACTCACCTCCTCGTTTCCTTTCTTCAGATCCTCTGCTTCTCCAATTGAATGGAGAAGTAAAAAAAAAAGTTTATATTTCACGGACGTCCGCCGCCGTCTCTACGCCGGCGCGCATGTTGGCGCCACCAGCAGCAAGCAACGCCATCGTTGTCAGTCTTACGATCCTCACCCCGCTACTGTGCTGGGCAACTAGCTAAAAAATCTTACGGTCCTCGCCCACCCTGCTAGTGAATCCTCATGAGGAAAAACAGGACATAGGTATGATTCTCCATTTTGCGGAACAAAAGTTTTAAGGGAAATTTGCCAAAATGCTACACATTTGTTCTGTTTTTTGGGAAATGTCATTAAGTTGGATGCAATAGATTATTTGTCGCAACTTATATTAGCTCTTCGTTAATTTGCCTTTTTCGAATATTAAATCTATATTTTCGGTTTAATGACCCTAGCCCACATGCAAAATGACCATTTTGCCCCTCCGGTCAACTCATGTGGATGGGAACGGCAACGGGACCCCGAGACCATCTTCCAAGCGCTTCGCCACGGAAGGAGGGGATGTCGATGCCTCACCTTCTTTGCATCAGTGATCTTGCCTTTGAGATGGTCTGCGGCCTACTGGCTCCGCAGATTACAAGGAGGACACCGCGCTCTGCGTCGTCATCCGTCATGTCTGCCGCCATCTGCGTCTGGCGCCTCGCCCGCCGGCGAGCCTCTCCGCCTCGTCTCCAAGAGCTTCGGCCTCGGCATCTCCACTGCCACAAGCTCGCCTCGGGTCTGTAGCCATTCGCCTCCTCCTCATGCCCCGCTTCTCTAGTGGCGACCAGGCCACCGCCACCACCTTCAAGGCCCGCTTCGAGGCCACCTCCGGCGTCCTGGGGGGTCGTCGGTGCCATATACACCACCCACATCCCCATCATCACGCCCAAGGTCTCTGCTGTCGCCTACTTCAACCGCCGCCACATGGAGCGCAACCAGCAGACCTCCTACTCCATCACCCTTCAGGAGGCGTCGGCCCGGCGGCGCTTTCACTAACGTCTGCATCGGTGGCCAAGCTCCATGCCCGACGACGGTGCTCGACAAGTCGACCCTGCGCGATCTTGCCGCCGCTTGACATGATGGCGACTCTGGTCGTCGGTGCCTTGACTACCGCTCCTGGCCGGGTGCTCGTCCCTACACACACAAAAACGGCGTGGGCGCAAAGACGCCTTCAACGAGAAGGTGGGCGAGCACCGGTGTGTCGCCGGACGCCTTCACATGGCTCAAGAGGCGGTGGGTGTGCTGCGGCGCGACGGAGGTGAAGCTCAAGACCTCCCGTGGTGCTCGGCGTCTGCTGCGTGTTGCACAACATATCGAGGTCGGAGGAGAGATGGACTTAGAGCTCCGGTGCGACCTCGTCGACGACGAGACGATGCCAGAGAACCCTGTGCGGCCGGAGAGCGCCAAGAAGGTTAGGGACAACATCGCCCTCCGGTTCGAGATGGCCAGACAAAGCCATCAACAGCGGAACCAACAGAGGGGCAAAATGGTCCTTTCACATATTGGTCAGGGTCATTAAACCGAAAATATGGATTTAATATTCGAAAAGGGCAAATTAATGAAGAGCCAATATAAGTTGTGGCAAATAATCTATTATATCAAACTTAATGGCATTTTCCAAAAGGTAGAACAAATGTGTGGCATTTTGGCAAATTTCCCAAGTTTTATAACGAAGCGAGATGTACGTATGCTAATGAAGCTCCAAACTGTATATGGGCATGTACAATACAAGATGTTTATATCCGAGTGCTTAAAGAAAGATAATATAGCCATGTCATCAAGCACCTATGTAAAAATCATTTCTTCCACTACAAAAATCTCTTTTTTAAGTACTTAGATGATTATATTACCTATTAATTATATATAGTTATATACATAAGCACCGGTGTCTAATCAAGTATCGATGCTACAAAATAAGTATCTTATCTGTCCTATGTGGAAGAAAAATCAATTTTTCTTTACTAAGCACCTACATTGTACGTGCTTTAAAGATGCCACTATAAGCAATTTTATTTTGGCAAACCATAAATCAAAAATTCTTTATGATTCTAGTTAGCCCCCTCGACCAGTGATGATAGTGAGGCAACAGCAACAATTAACATTAGGAATTGGAATTTTGAATCACATGACATGATGACTCTCATCTCAGATCATGGTCACACTATGCCAATACTGTTGATAAATTACCTTGCAAAAATAAAAATATTTTGTACATAAATACAGCTGCTCGTATTCGGTAGATAGATGGACCGGTGAGGCCAAGCAATTCAATCCCAGCATTTAGATCGGCATAATTAGTCTCACTATTTCCGCGTCGTCAGATCTGAAGATCTCATCTCAGATCGATGCCATAATATCATACATACAGATGATACAGCTACTATTTATGGCATTTCTAATAGTGTATTTATTGTTATCTCTTAGCTATATCACATCAACAAAATTTTATGTAGAGAGAGAGGGAGAAAGAGCACGTGTCGTCTCTTCTCGAAGAGACTATCGTCAGGCACGCGAGATATGATACATTAATCTACTCTAGTTGACATATAGACTCGTTTGGAAGGAAAATTATAAAATATAAATATTAGAGAGTGTGCTAGAAATTATCCATTAAAGATGTTGTCTCTAAAGATGATGTAGCATATGTTAGAGACAATGTTGTCTCTAACTATTGGAACCGTTAGTAATATTAATGAGCCCATTTATTAGGCATGCAGAAGAGGCACGGGCAGCATATAACTGCGGAGAATCAGATATCTTCCGCGGCACTAACGAACAAATCCTCGGTTATTTAGTACCTCTCAGTGCTCTACCCTGACTGGTATCTTAAGCCTGTCATGTAGGCAAAATGATGATGTGGCACCATAGTTAATGAAGAAAGATGATACTCTAGTATCTAATCTGGATACCGGTTCGGTCTCGAAATCCAACGCATAAAATTTATTGTGATCAATTCCGTGTATTTACGTTTGTGTGTGTCAACAAACATATATTACTTTAGTACATACCACAAATTGGCTACAATGCTCAAATACTAGTAAAGATCATGCATGTAATTAAATGAAACAGCCTAAGATACTACACTATAAGAAACTATGCATTAAAAAGATAGTATCATAATACTCCTCATGCACTAAAGAAACTGCACTAAGATACTGCCCATTGGAAGCAGCCTAAAGTTAGCATCTCTTACTTCAATGGCATTTCCTAAACACAAGACGTATCATTTATGAGTTTTGGCTGGTAATCTCCCTGGTTGTGGCATTTGCCTTGTTCTTGATCATTTTTTCTTTAGCAAAATTGATAGAACTACACATATTTTATGTAAATTTTGGCAAAATTACATACTTAAGAGAAGGTTTGAGAGAACTACACGTAGATTAGCAAATGTATCAGAATACCACACTGTTTCATCGCAAAAAAAAATAACACCTGCACTATTAACCAAACTCCATCCTAGACAGCGGTATGATAATATCCATGGCCGGAAATGGAAATTGTCCTTTACGGAACGGGCCGAGCCAGCCGAGCCGAACCGAACTGTCCTCCATCCTTTTATGCCTTCACCTTACATACCTGATAGGGGATTTTTGGTAGTTACAGCACGTTTTCAACCCATATTCCCAGAAATGACCACCGAGCTCGCGTATTTGCAGAAATAGCATCATTAGCGCACAGTCATCGTGTGCCAACGGCTCCCACGCCGCCACGTGGTGTTGGAGCACGGTCGCCAACACCTGTCCCGCTGCCACTTGGCCCTCCCGGTCGACCCCGCCGCCACCTTAGCGCATTAGCGCACGGCCACCGTGCGCCAACGGCTTGTGCGCCGCCACGTGTCCCTCCGCCGCTAGGGTTTCGAGAAATTAGCCGTGCGCCAACGCCGCGACTCCTCCTCCGCTCGGTTATAAATACCGAACTATGGCACTCGCTCTTCGCTTATTTCATTTGCGTTTTGATTCTCGTTCTTGTGCTCGTCACTAAGAACTCAGATAACGTAACATAATTACTTTTATTGGGAGGTTAACTGTGTTCTTGCTTCTCGTCGCTCGTCGCTCGGCCTTTTTTTATTACTTTCCCCCGAAGGGTAGGTAATTTGTCGGATGCTTTAGCCACTATTACTGTAGCCGCAATTAGTCAGCCTTAGTCAACTAGTTGTAATTAGTTAGTCACTAGTAATAAATTAGTTTAGTAGTCATCACTACGGAGTATTAAGTAAGTAGAAATGAAGTACTAGCAAAAAAAATTTAGTGGTAATTAATTAGTCATAATTAGTTAGTTTAGAAGTAATTAATTAGTCATAATTAGTTAATTCAGTAGTAATGAATTAGTTTAGTGCTAATTAATTAGTTGTAATTAGTTTAGTAGTCATATATTAAATAAGTGGAAATGAAGTACTGGTAAATTTTTTAGTGGTAATTAATCAGTTGTTTGCAGAAATGATTAGTGGAAATGAACAACCAGTAATTTATGTAGTGGTAATTAATCAGTCGTAATTAGTTAAGTAGGAATTAGTTAGGCATAACTAATTTGTAATTATTTAGTGGTTGTTGTGGCTTTAGGTATTTTTGAACATACAAGACTTGTTTGTGTTTTTACTGCGATGGTCTCGTATGGGCCGGACCCGATGGGTTGGACCTGTCGAGATGCCAGTACAAGGTGGTCCGGGCGGAGGGGCTCCACGCGATGAATATTCACGAGCTGTGAAGCTGCATCTAGAGGGAGTTCGTCACGGAGCCAACGACGAAGAAAGTTGTGATCGAGGCGATCACCTGCACGAATTATGTGTGGGAGCTCGTCAAGGTGAATGGAAGCATAGCATGGAGGCAGTACATGGAGATTGCCTCCCAGCCTGATGCAGCCATTCAAAGGAAGCCTATGGTGTACGTGAATTTAAACGCAGTGAGGCGTGGGAAACTCTGATGATGTCGGGCCTCTACAAGTGGGCAAGCGCAAACCGAGCGTGAAGATGGCAGCACGGAATGTGCTGCCTCGAAGGGAAGTCCCGCGCCTAATTTTGTGCCAAATGAGGGGGCGAGAATGTGGTGGTCGGCTCGTATCGACTGCCATGGGTATCTATCGGACGAGCCTCTCGGGTTGGAGTCCGACGAGGATCTGACCCAAGCTCGGATAGTAGCGACAAGGGCGCACACCAAGCGGTGGTCCTTACATGGCATCGAACTTGATGATATCGTGGTGCGTTCGCTCATCTTGCCGTAAGAAGAAGACTCGATGGGGGTTTGAAACCGACACCCTCTTAGTTAGGCGGTGCTTCGGGACGAGATGGCCATGCAACAAGCTATATACGGTACACCTTGTCCATCAGCCGTATGTACCAAGTGCACCGGTCCAATCCAGGAAAGTACGTAGTGAAGTGTGTAGTGGAAGGCTACCCTGGCAAGGTCAGCGCTCATCGAGTACAGATCTTTGGCTCGGTCTTCACGGTCAAGGTGTCGATCGACCACACTTGCGAGCTCAACGAGCCCCTGCGGCACCATCGGAACGTGACTTTCGTATATGTTGCAAGCCTCATCACACACCTATTTGAGGCGACGTGTTTGTCTCCCCCAAGATGCTGATGTCGAAAGTCGACAATCAGGTTGGCTATCCAGTCAGCTACAACAAGGTCCGACGAACCCAGCAGAAGGTTATCGAGAACATGTACGGGACATACGAAGAGGCGTACAACCTTGTACTGAGATTGCTTCACCAGATTATTGAATCAAACCCCAGCACATACATAAACAAGCTTGACCATGAAGATACTGGAAAAGGGCCCAACCGCTTCATACTGGACCGGGTGTTCTGAGTTTTCGCTCTGGCCATCGGTGGAATCAAGTTGTGCCATCCTGTGTTAACGATGGATGGCACTTTCCTCATGGGGACGTACAAGGGTACCATCCTCACCGCGGTGGCGGCGCGCTGAATGACCGGCTTCTCCGATGGCATTTGACATTGTAGAGAGCGAGAACACATCCAGTGGTGTGGTTCCTAGAAGCGTGAAGACGGCGATGGTGGGAGACCGCCCAACGTCTCGCCTAATCATAGACCACAATGTTGGGTTGTTGGCGGCCATCAACACCATGCGGCGTGGGGCGGATCCGTCTCACCGGTGGAACGACGCGCAATCCGGTGGTGCATGAGGCATCTTGCATCTAACTTGTTCACGCGGTTCCGTAGTCGAACTCGTGAAGGCGTTCAAGACATTGTGTCTGCGAGAACCGAGAGGTGCAAGTTTGAGTCCATTTGGAGATAACTCGAACACCGGACTACAAGGCATATAAGGAGTCCACTCCGGAGGGTGAGCAACCCAAGAGTGCCATAAACTTCTCCAAGTGGATTAATGGCCATGCTCCTAAATTAGAGAAATGGTCCTCCTCTATGACACAAGCGGTGCGAGTGCGGGATTATGACGACTAATATGTCCGAGGTCTACAACAACGTCCTCAAAGGTGTGCGATGCCTCCCTATCACCACAATCATCCAGAGACATGGACTCGACTTTGTTGGTTATTTTGTCAATAGAGCCACCACAGCCAAGCTATAGATGGGCGAAGGCAAGCAATGGTCCGAGAACATGCAGAGGCACATGGACCGGAAGATGAAGAAGGCTCAAATGCACGACATCTAGGTGATCGACGGCCTCAGGCGGAAGTACAAGATCAGGCTTCGACAGAAATATGTCAACAGTCATGCGAAGGGGGAAAGGAAACAGGCATGCACCATAGGTGACGTGGCGACATGCACCAGCAACAAGCCGAAGCTCCATCACAAGCCATGCTCGTATGTGTACAAGGCGTGTGCGCAAATGAGGTAGATGTCTACGCCGTACATCTCTGAGTACTATGACATGCAGCACCTATTCAGTACATTGAGTGGAGAGTTTCACTCATATGACTTGGACATAAACTACAAGGATCTTTGGCCGGACATGGTGCAATGGGGTCCCAACAAGAACTTGAAGAGAATAAGGAAGGGGCGACGGCAGACGCGGTGCTTCCGGAATGACATGAATGCTAGTCAACGTATTAATATTAGCCGCACAATTAAGTGCAGGATATGCAAGACCCCTGGGTACTCAATGAAGGATTGTCCCAACAGATCCAGCTCATCCGATCGTCATTTAGTGTCATAATGTAATATTTTTCCGCCTTGTTTGTTATGTACAGTGCAAACTTCTCGATACCCGACTATGGACTCTTGACAAACTTCTACGCGAGGGTATTGCAGAAGCGCAAGTGGCTTGCGCAGAAGCGGAAACATCTACAATACCCAGATTTTTCAATGAAAGATGCTCGAGTACCACCATGTTTTCTGATTCCGCGGTGTGTGTGTGGCGAGCCAGCGGAGATCATTCAGTCTACACACCCAGACACTGCCGCCCAGGCGTACTACACGTGCGGACACCACCTCGTAAGCGTTTCTTTCGTACGCATCGATTTTCCTCTCCCTACGTTGAATTTCTTAAATTTTTAACTTCATCCCCATGTAATGGCAGCTCGAGATGCACTACCACTCTTCAATACATTCCAAGTCACATGAAATCATGAAACCCTAATTTTCGAAACCTAAAATCCAAATTTTCGCGACCTAAATCTTAAATTTTCACGACCTAAATTCCAGAACATATATCAAATTGTCCAAAGAGTACACAATCAAGTCCACTGCATGATGAGCCTTCAAAATTAAATTCATAATTTTTAGAGCTCAATTTCTACATTTACAAATTCGTACAAACTATACATTTATATGAAATTGCGAGAAAAATTCTAAATGAATAAAATTATGGTGAATTTACACCGTATATTACACTATGTCGAGAGGCTCCACAAAAAATTTCATAATTTTTTGAATTCATTTGCTATATTTTATAATTTCTACGAACAACCACGAAACCCTAATTTCCAAAACCCTAATTTCTCAAAACCCTAGTGGCGGAGGGACACGTGGCGGCGCATGGTGACCATGCGCCAATACACTGAGGTGGCGGAGGGGTCGGCCGGGAGGGCCACGTGGCGGCGGAACAGGCGTTGGCCCACGGTGACCATACGCCAACGCCACGTGGCGGCGCGGGAGCCGTTGGCGCACGAAAACGTGTTGTATCTGCCAAAAACCCTAGCATTTCTACCCTCAAGTACGTACGGGCATTATTTCTTGCTGTTTGAAAGGAAAACTCGATTTACACGAGTTATATGCCCTGTTTGTTTAGGCTTAGGCTTTTTAGCTTATAACTTAAAGTCAGTTTTTTTGGCTTAATCAACTTATAAGCTCTTTAGCTTTTAAGCTAAGCTTTGGTGTTTGATAATCTTTTTTTTTATAGGATATTGGTTTATTGAGTTGTGTGTGAAAGATAAAAAGTCTGAATTACCCTTAAAGGTTTAAAGAACCTTTTTAAGCATGTATTTAAACTTATTTTTGCATGAGATTTGAAAATGTGACTTATTTTAAGCATGTATTTAAACTTATTTTGGACATTGTATAACAAAAGAAATCAATGTAGAAAGGCAAATATTAGACAATCAAACAAAATAACACATTAACAAAATATTATTTGATCATATATGATGCAATTATCTTGTTAGTGCAAGATGTACATATCATATTAATGTAATGTATTTATCCTCTTGTGGCCATTAAAGAACTAGCAATACTATCATGAAAGACACCTATATCTCCATCATCGATTGTTGATCAATTAACGTCGTGTCCTCTAAATAATCTAATTTGTATATCGTTTGCATCCTAATCTTCATCAAGATCGTATCTCTCAAAGAGAAGTTCATCGTAGAAATGGAAATTGTCCTTTACGGGCCGGGCCGAACTGTCCTCCATCCTTTTATGCCTTCACCGTACGTACCTATCTCATTATTTCTACCCTCAAGTACGTACGGGCATTATTTCTTGCTGTTTGAAAAGGAAAACTCGATTTACACGAGTTATAGTAGTTGCTACTCAAGTTAGGGAGGTAACTATTTGGAGCGCTGGTAAACGTACGAAATCATTTCTACGGGTCGTCTAGCTAACGGACCATTACCGTGGGGGCGGAGCTAGCTCCGTTTCAAGCCTTAGGCTTGACCAGATGTTATTTGGCCAAATTTGAATGCTCCATGATTTTTCAAAAGATTTTAATGGAATTTAACACTGATAAGATTTTCAGATCTCTCACTCAACCCAAGACCTAGATCCGTCCCTGATTGCACTTGATGTGATCTACAATTCCCATGTAGAACTTGTAGCATGTGGTTCCTGTATAATTAGGTATATACTCTCCCCCATTTGAGTGAATGAAACCTAAATATTTGGTTTCTACTCTCCAATTTCCAAAATGCAACTTGCTTCCGCCGAGCCTTTGTTTCCGATTATTGCATTGCAGTGCTCCATTTTCTTTACAAGAATTAATTTGTGGAAGTAGAACAATATTCGTTGCAAACTATTTTTCAATTTAGTCACTTGGGCGTTGCAAAGATATTGGTGTGAATGACTTGGGCGTACGGGCTGGGGTTCTGTTCACCTGAGATGGCCTTTCCGTTTTAAGGGAGGAACCACCTCTTGATAGGGTATATATTGTGGGGTACGACTTTATCCACAACACAACGGTTCAAATCTTGCTGCTTATCTTTACCACATGTGTATTTTAGGTGTGTGCTAAGAGGCGCACTTGCGTGCATCCGTGTGTGTGGTGGTGTGTGTGCGTCTTTCTTGTAGTTGAAAAAAAAAAGATTTTTCTAAAACCTGGTTTAAACGAGTTTTACAAGATAATCCCTCTTGTTTACAAAAATAAGTCGTTTCGAACATTGACACAGCCACAAAATGCAATTTTGACCACCAATTACTATTATAGCATATTTGTAAAACAAATAAAATTATAATATTATGAAAGCATTTTTCGATACGAATCTACACATATGAATTTTTTTATGTATCTAATCTGAATATTTAAAAAGATATCAATAGCTAAAGTTTTTAAAATTTGACTGCACGTATTTCAAAATGACTCGGTTATGTGAAGCGGATGGAGCGTTGTTTTGTTAAAACCTGAGATTAAAAAAAATGGCCGCCCAGGAATTTTTTTTAAAATAATCTATTTTTTATTAGAAATTACAAAAATATTCCCACGTTCTTTCTTTTTTTACAGAAATACCCGTCTGTCGCCGAATGATTGGGCGACTGGATCCAGTCGCTCTACGATTAGGCGACTGGAGTCCTATCGCCCAACCGTTCGGCATTTATACTGCAAGCGCCGAACCGTTGGGCGTCATTATTGCATTCGCTCAATCGTGAAGCGACGACATCTTCGATCATAACGGTTCGGCGATGGATGCCTATATAAAGACCATGTCCCCCCACGGTCGAGAAAGAGAGAGAAAGCATTAGCGGCGGCATGCATGGAGAGAGGAAAAATAGAGGAGAGGAGAGGAAAAATAGAGGAGAGGAAAGGAAAATGAGAATCTGCGAGGTAAGTTTGTTTTATTACGTATTGTATTTTTTGTAGTAGGTAAATAGTTTATTTAGTACAAATTGTAGTATAAGTAGTACTCGTACGAAATTTTAGTTAGAGAAAAAAAGTAGAAAATCGAAATGTTGTTGATCGTATGTAAGTAGCGCGATAAGAAACTTTAGTTAGAGAAAAATAGTCTATGAGGGAGTATTAGCTACTGCTTATAGAAGTATTGTAGTTATGTGGTTGCATGCGTGGCGAGTATTATTGGGTGAATAATCGTGACCGAGCGCATAAGGAGAATGAATTATTTGTATAAACTAATTAGTAGAAGTTAATTAGTATGAACTAATTGACTTAGGTAATAGGTATAGCTCTGTCGAAGACTGGAACGCCACCTATAGCATTTCGGATTGCAAGTTAGCGTCCGAATCGGATAATGCCTGCTATGGAATAGCTCGGTTTTGATGTTGAATCTAAATATCGTATGGACGTTCATTGTGGCCTCTGCCGTAGGTAATGAATGGCGTCTTGATCATGTTGTCGTGTAGTTGTCGACGATAGGCGAAGGGCCTTAGAAATGTAAATCACAATGTAGCAGTACTTGCATGTTGTGCGTTGCGATCTGACTAGTTGCAATGTTGGAAATATTTGCAGCCATACAATAAGTCATGCCTGTACCCACTACATTGAAAGTGCATTACGGTGTTGGCACCGTTAAGTGAAGGTCCGTGTGGTGTTGACTTGGCGGTTTTCGGCAAGCCAACGTGGTACACGGACGGCGAGAATGCACGAATCGAAGATGTGAAGCATTGGCTCACCGCATGACTTCTCTTTGAACCACGAGTTGTCTGGCGTCGACATACAAGGGCTTTAGAGCGGTCTCCCACGAACATCGGATGGGAGTTGAGAAGATCGACGCAGCGGTAGTGTGGAAGGGCTTTATAGAAGGATGTCGACGCCGTGGATATGAGTGTGTGATACTTGTGCAACCATGCCCAAAAGAAGTTGTGTAGGCCCCCATGGGATATCATCCGGGTGGTGCAGCGATTAGTGCCCGACATGTTGGTGAAGAAGAGGACGGAGGGTGTGTTCTGAAGAGTTCGAGAGAATGTTGCTTGTGATGAGCTCGACACGGTAGATCTGAGAGAGGAAGATCGGTCCTGACATGGTGAGTCTCTGAGACGGTGATGAAGGAGAGCATAGGGATTACATATTGCATCAAATGGAAGCGATGACCGGATGGCCTTGGTGAAGGAAGCTTTACAAGAAGGCGACGAGGACGATTCCGATGAGGACGGAGCTCCCATCCCCCGGGAATGGAATAGATTGGACGCTGAGGGTCTATCTACGCATGACGAGCACGAATCGCCGTGAGAGTACCATACTACGGAGGTTCGGTTGCACTCAATGTTTGCTGATAAGACATCTTTGTAGGATGCCATTAAGCTGTGGGCTATGTCTATGCAGCGGACATTTCAGGTCGTCAAATCTAGCCAAGAGTAGTACACCGTGAAATGCGAGCAGGCCGGTTGTCCTTAGCGAGTGCACGCACATAGACCGAAGTATGAGACTCACTGGATTGTCTCGAAGGTGGAGCCGCACTCCTGCATGCTCAGCAGTGTTTTGTGCAGACATCATAACCTAACGTCGACCTTCATAGCCAATTTGATGTATGGATAGATAGTGGAGAAGAAGGATGTGGAGGCCAAGAACATTATGGTGGCTATTGAAAATAAATTCAAGTACAAGATCAGCTACGCGAAGGCGTGGTGTGCAAAGCAAAAGGCTTTGGAAAGATGGTTTGGATCTTTTGAGGCGGCATACGACAACCTTCCTCGTATGCTTCAGTCCGCAGAGAGAAACCCGACACGTACTGCTTCTCAGAAGGACATGCCATCTAAAAATCCGCGAGGTTTTTTGATATTGCATAGGACCTTCGTAGCCTTTGGTCCCTGCATTGAGGCTTTTAGGCATATACTGCCCGTGATCTCAGTGGACAGGATCTTTTTGATCGGGAAATACAAGGGGCAGATCCTTACCGCCATAGGCATTGACGGGAACAATCAAATTTTGCCATTGGCCATCGCATTTGTCGAAGGTGAGAATTTCGACAGCTGGTTGTGGTTCCTTCGACATCTGAGGGTGGGAGTTGTTCAAGCTTGTCCTGGTGTGTGCGTGATCCATGATCGCCACGCCGGATCTTGAAAACCATAAGAACACTTCAGAAGACCGGAGGAGCCGTTTCCTTGGCGGATATGAGGAGTAGATGGTGTATTCGCCACTTGGGGGCCAACTTCGTCAAGAAGTTCCCGAAGCAACCATTGGTGAAGCTATTCAAGAGGCTGGCTATGCAGAACCAGCAACGCAAATTTGACGCTTTATGGGCGCTGCTGGATGAACACAACAGGAAACACGTGGACGCGAGGAACCAGGGAGCAGAGTCTGAACCTACTGGTCCGAGGTGGAGGACCTCGAGGAACATCAGTGCTTCTCCCACTGGATCGAGGCCGAGCCATTAGACAAGTAATCTCTGCTGCACGACACGGACGGAGCAAGGTACGACATAATGACCACTAACCTTGTGGAGGTGTACAACTGGGTTCTTAGGGGCCTTCATTCTCAGCCCCTCGCCGCCATCGTGGAAGGTGTTGCACAAAGACTGTCGGGTATTCGAGGAGAGGCATGCAAATGCCGCGACTTCATGCCACCAACCCTCAAACAACTGTCTTGCTTGAAGATTACGGCATACATGCGGCGAAGATAGAGAGGGACGATCGCACACGGTGTCTGCGATGGGCAATATAGATATCGTTCGGCGTGCTCCTCCGGGATAGAGCCGGTTTGGGACGGCTCGTTCTCTTATCACCCACGAGGTATGCCTTGGAGATCATGCGAACGAACCTAGCTGTACGTGCAACAAACCGAAGCTCTTACACAAGCCATGTTCTCATGTGCTCACCGCATGCGGGACTGTGCGCATGGACCCTTTGAACTTTGTGTCCGAGTACTTCTTGAAGGAGAGGTTGGTGCAGGCATGGATTGGCGAGCTTAGGGGTTTTAGGGTTGTGGGTAACTTCGCCACCTTGGATATTGCAAATAGGATCTAGATTCCGGATATTGACATGCTGAAGGTGGCAAGGGTCGTCGGCAGAGTCGTTGTATTACCAATGATATGGACGAAGCACAAGCCGGGGCGTTGGGTAGACGTTGCGGGCACTGCGGCCAGGAGGGCCACACAACCAGAAGATGTAAGGCACCAGCTGAGGAGTAGGCACTGCCATGGTTTGCGTTAGCACTTCTTGTAGTGTGCAGTGTGCAAATCAGTGTAGATTGTCATCTGTACTTTGTATTTTCATGTAACTGTTCTGGTACTACCCAATGTTTATTTCATGTACGTAATGCCGTAACACATGTATCGTATGTTGCACGTAATGTTTATGTAAGTGCTGTAGTACTATCCCTTTTTCATTACTTTTGAAAAACTGTCCTGCTAGCTAGTATTTTTTTGATTTGTTTGTTTGCAAGTTAAATGTACTATTCTTTACATTCGTTTTTTTATTTCCGCGTATTTGCTAACTTCAAGTTGTGTTGCAGGTATGGCTCACGGATCCGACTGGAGTTTCGGCCTCCTGGAGGAGTGCATCGACCGGCTACATCGCGCGTCGCGTCGTGTCCGCAGATCTGCTTTGGCTGCCGACGCGATCGTCTTGGGGGTGATCCGACGCGGACACCTCGGGTGGCTCGGAGGTGGACCCATGTTGGGCAAAGTGAGGTTAGTATATGTCGACACTATCTTCTCGCCATACGCATTACCTTCGTACTAACCTTTTGTTGCTTATGAGCTCGGGCCATTGTCGGTCTACTACCTATCGCCGGATGGTGCAAGCCACGGATGAGGGCGAGCCGGCAAAGCATGGTCGGCGATGATGGAGACGTCCATACCCGGCGGAGCGGTCACGACGCTTCCGTTCGATCGCTTCCCCTCGGCGGCGCTTGTCGGCCGGTGGCGGCAGGAGACTCACACTTTCCATTTCCCATTCGGGAGATGGCCCCTATCTGCGCAGGCGTCTCCACCTTTTGGCTCGCCTATCGCGGAGGTGCCGCCTTCCGCAGAGTCTCCGGACGGCGGCGCGAGACCTTGGCGAGGTTTGAGGAGTCCTTCCGCCTGCAGTCGCGGCCGGGTACTACGTCTTCCCGGAGGCATAGAGGCACGGCCCGCCCTTGCGGTGGTTGTCGTAGTTTCAGGTACGTGTTCGACGCCGTTCGCATTGGAAGTGCGACACTCTCCTTTCCGTACTACGGTCTTACTAGCTTTTTCCTTGTGCACAGGTCGAGCGGATGGACCCTGTCGCGGACGACCAGCAGGTGTCATGCCACCTCGAGGCGTACTTGTTGTGGCTGTTTGGTTGGGTGCTGTTCACCAGCAGCCACGGCGACACCGTCGACGCGAGGCTCATCGCGTACGCCAGGGCCATCGCAGACGGGGAGGCCCCCCAGATCAGCTGGGGTTCTACCGTACTTGCCGCCACTTATCGTGGCTTGTGCAACGCGTGCTTCAGGTCGAGGCCGAACTCCGTCCTTACGAGGTGTCCTCTCCTACTGCAGTTGTGGTTGTTCGAGCGCTTTAGCCTCGGACGGCCCCTGTTGGATGACAGCACTCCGTACGGGCTAGAGATGTACAACGCAGACGAGATGGACCGGCCGACGATGGGCTCTCTTTGGTGCCGGCGACGGGTACATACTCTTTCCCGCAACTAATTTCTTCATATTACCGATCGTTCTATCTAATATGTTGTGTTCCTTACAAGTACGATTCGCGACATGCAGTGGTGACGCGGCGTCTGAGCCGTTAA
This sequence comes from Phyllostachys edulis, assembly GCA_036346405.1. Classification (NCBI taxonomy): domain Eukaryota; kingdom Viridiplantae; phylum Streptophyta; class Magnoliopsida; order Poales; family Poaceae; genus Phyllostachys; species Phyllostachys edulis. The sequence goes on along the minus strand of CM070547.1, from coordinate 53,996,175 downwards.
ATGGAAGCGATTCGACCGGCTCACGGCGGATGACGTTCGTTGGGAGCCATACTCGCCTCAGGAGGTACTTGCCCGCGCTCCCCACGGGTTGTCCTCGCTGTGCCTGCGAGACCGGGAGTACTGGCTGACCCGCAGGGTGCTTGTCTTCGACGTCTTCGTCGAGGACTACGGGGCGCATCGTGTATACGCCGATTCGCCTCTGGCGAGAGGTTCGATACCGATAGGGCGTCGATGCCGAAGCGGCAGCACGCAGCGTGAGTAATCAGCATACATGCGTTGTTTGTGCTGTTGTCTCTTACGCACGACTTCTAACTACATGTTACGTCTTGCAGCTTTAGTAGGAATGGAGTCCATCATGGCACGAACTGGGCGAGTAGGATGGACTCGTGGGTAGGGCAGTGGGAGGGCGCGCTATAGGATCGTGTGCAAGAGGACACCCCTTACGACCACATGACCTACGACGAGTACATTCACTGGTACGCTCCTCAGACATGTACCAGGCTCGTGCTTGCTACAAACGAGCTCGCACCACGTCTCCCGGCACCGACCGACACGTACCCTGTGCATTTAGCGCAGGATGTGCACCACGCGGTATGTTACATCCGACTTCGAAAACTTCGCTTGTGGCATCCGCCATTACAGTTTTCACTGTGTTTTGTTTTCGATGTAGGCGAGCACGGCTGCTGAGATTGCGACGGATTGCCACTCCTAGCTTCAGAGGTTCACAGATGGTGTGGAGGGCACACGCGAGGACACGTCCCAGGTTATCCATCGTGTGGCATAGCAAGCCACACGTATTTTAAACTGTTGTCGTGCACGGGCTCCGGAGGTTGGGGCCTTTCGAGCACGGTCCACAGTCCGTACGTCCGTCAGCGTCGGCTCGTCCGGCAGCAGCCTAGCAGGCGGGAGGGTCAGTCAGACCATGTGTGACACCGACGCGCCCTAACAAGGCCGGATGCTCGACCAGCCACGTCCGACACTGCCGAGGCCTGAGGAGGCCGGAGGGTTCGCCTGGGCACAACCCATACACCGGCAGCGTCGCACTACGCCGGTCGTCCACACCCCTTCGCCTTCCACACGCAGCACACGCAGGGCGTGTACGACGTGCCACACTTCACAGTGGACTCCTTCGCACGCGCCATGGCGCTAGCCGAGGGTACGTCACGTCTCTGTTTGTCAGCACGCATCGCGTCTTTTATTAACTAACAATATTTTGCTGTGTAGGTACATTGCCCTATGACGGAGGGGCCTACTCAGGTGACGTGGACGCGCAGGAGTTCTTGCTGGATGACGACCCGGCACCTCAGCCCACACCTGTTGAGGTTCTGTCCAGGTCACAGCTCCTCGGTGCGCTAGTACCCACATAGCACCCAGTGTTGTCCACCCATTCGCCTCTCGGTCCTCGTCAGATCAGGGCTCCTGACCGTCTTTCCCTCTCGGGGCCGAGGCCCCGACACCAGCAGAGAGGGCGCCAAGCGAGCCGTGGGGAGGACACGGAGGTGGAGTGGGCGGTGGAGGCAGGGAGGGATCTTTGGGGTGCAGATTGGGGGCCTAGTAGGGGCATCGATCGACCGGTCAGTACATTTTGCACTTAATATATGATGCCTGTAATACTTTTGCGTTCTTGTGTGTACTCGTTCATATAATGCATGCTTGTTCAATGCATATCGACGCCTATAGCTTAATGCACACGACACCTCGATGCAACAGTCAACTCGATAAATGACAACCTCGCGGATGCGAATTTTCTTCAACGCTGCCACACGATTCCTCCTCGAGCCCGATGAGCTTCATGGGACGCGAAATTTCCTTCAACAGCGCCACACAATTCCTCCTCGGGCCGGTACCTTGGACGCGCAAATTTCCTTCAACGCTGCCACACGATTCCTCCTCGGGCCCGGTAGCTCGCGGACACGAATTTCCTTCAACCCAAATGCAATTCAGCTGCATGCTATATATGTATGCTTTGGCTGCCATTCACCTCACTCTTCATTTCCTCTTCTCCTTTCTTCCAGTCTTAGACAGGATGTCTTGGCATCATCTAACTTTCGGTGGCGGAACAATTACAATCATTGCGGAAGAAATGGGTTTGCCCTCGCTGCAGTGATCCAGTGAATGTGTTTACCTCACATACACCAAGGAATCCATCTCGAGTATTCATGAGGTGTTCAAATCTTACGGTAACTTGCGCCTAATCACCCCGAATGAATTTCATTCGAAACAGCATGTTGTTTTTATTTCACTTGAAGTCGCAATTTTTTAAGAGCACAACATGTCGGTTTTGGCGTTGGGTCGAAATTTGTCGATGGTTCAAGATATTGCAATGCAAATTCTTTGCCTTGCAAGATGACTCTCGTGGTATTGTTTGTATTTAGATCGATGGCTCGACCCTCTGAGCCACCAACGCAAAACGAAGATAATAGACTTAAAAGACTAGATGAAAGGATGGAAAGAGTTGAGAACATGCTTCAGAAATTAGTTAAGCTAGTTAGTTTTGTGGTCTTTCTTCTATTATTTCTAGTTGTTGCCAAGTAAAAGTTCAGTTGTAATGAGATGTAATGTCCACTCTTTACTTATGCATTGCAGTCCGTCATGAATGAAAATAACCAGTAACATTACCTACCCATGAATGAGTTTGTTCGATGCATATAACTTAAAGCACACAACACATCGATGCAACATGTCAACTCCATAAAAGGCAACCACAATAACGCGTCCACCATTTAGTTACATGTTTTAGGAGATTGAACATAAGTGCGTACATAAGGGGAGACTACCGACGTACAAGCTTCTCCACCCGTGCCTAATTGTACAAGGTGCCTCTCGCTACCCACATAGAGTGTTCTCCGGTTGGACGCCTCGGGCGTGGTTGGTTGTCGTTGTAGTGGCACACATATGCAAACTAGGGTTGCACAAAGGCATGTGGGATCATAGGAACTTCCTATGTTCACGACCTTCTCATTGCCCCTCTCCTTTGCATCTGTTGGCGGAGGTCGTCATTTTGCTCCTTGAGATCGTCAATTTGCGCCTCGAGATCAAAGATTGAGTTCCACAATACATCCACGTACCTCACAACATGTCGTTCATGGGGAGGATCGATCCAATGGTGAAGTTGCATTTCACCATACGCTACAAGGGGCGATTAATGCGGAGGATGCATTAGCGATAACATGAACAAAACTATTTACCCCAAAGTATGGGCATCGGAAGAAACGCCGTCCACCATCGAAAGGGCCGTCTATGACTGCGCGCGATAGCGTCCTCCCGTGTCGCATTTTCAGCCATCTGGGTTGAGCACGCTTCTTTGGCATCAACCGGTAGTTAGGGCCGAAGTCCTCCCTCCTTTCGACGCGAAGGTCTGGCTTCGGCGACCCCGGTTGGACTGGTCCCTAGGCGTCTGCCATCATATGTTACTGTAAGATGGAGAAGGTTCTTCTTCCTACGGTTTGAAGGATCGAGTGGTCTTAATTTCGGAGCGTGGGGCGTGCATTTTATAGCCCCGCGGGGGGAGGCTAACAAAGCATTTTATAGACAAGACCAAACGGGGCAGGTTCGCGCAGTGACATGACAAAATGGGGGCAGCCTTGCATAGTGATAAGACTAGGCGAAATTTGGCGGCTTTCTTGCGATGACAAGACTACAGGATGACTTTGCGCGATGATAAGACCAAAGGAGACATCTTTGCGCAGTTTAGGGTTAGGCTTTTCAGATTGGCTTGACAACCCTGACCGCCTCACCAGCTTTTAAGACCGAAAAGACAAGACTCCGCAAAGAAAGACGTGACAACACTTTCGCCGACTTTTCGGGCCGATAAGACGGCACTCACGAAAAGCAAGACACGACTTCTCCGCAAAGTAAGGCGTGACAACACTATGCCTTGCCGACTTTCGGATCGACATGACAACACTCTACCTTATCAGCTTTTCAGAATTAAAAGATAGGACTCCATACTCTGCATGAAATTAACCACACCATGCCAACCATGGGGCTTATAAAAGGGGGTTGAACCAAACCCAACACTACACAACACTACACAATGGATACCCAGCTATGGACTCTTCGGCAAACTTCTACGCGAGGATATTGCAAAAGCAAAAGTGGCTTAAGAAGAAGAGGAAACAGCTACAATATGCAGATAAATCAATAAAAGATGCTCCAGTACCACCATGTTTTCCGATCCCGCAGTGTGTGTGTAGCGAACCGGCAAAGATCATTCAGTCCACACACCCAGACACCGCGGCCCGGGCGTACTACACATGCGGGCATTATCTTGTAAGCGTTTCTTTGCGCGTATCGATTTTCCTTTCCCAACGTTGAATTGTTCAAAATTTTAACTTCATCCCCACGTAATAGCGGTCAGAGATGCGCTGCCACTTCTTCCAGTGGATCGACAGCCCGGAGATGTATGACAGGGCATTCATCGGCGAGTATATCTTTGAACTACTCGGTGCGGCCGAGAACTTCGTGCGGTGGAAAACTTATGTACCGGACCTGTTGAGGAGGCAAGAAGGAGCCCGATACTTCGCCGGGCGTAATCCATATCGGCGGCGTCGATTATGAATAATTTACATCCTTATTAAGTAAGGTTTCAGACGTGTACTTACATCATACAATCGCAGGATATGGGCGACTTGACATACCGGCCCGACGTGGACGATCCCGACAAAAGGTAAGGAAAGGCTCATGCGGTTGAGCCCGGCCACACAGCGTATCCGACGCCGGGCGAATCCGTATGAGCGGCGTGAGTTATCAGAATTTACATTCTTCTTACGATTTTCACTATACGGTGCCCTTACATCATGAAATCGCGGGACATGGGCGACTTGACATACCGGCCGATGTGGGCGATCCGCGACAAGGGCAAGGAAAGGCTCATCTGGTGAGCATACCGCCTGGCGTATCCGGCCGCCGGCGTAATCCGTATCCACGGCGTGAGTTATGAAGAATTTACATACTTCTTACGATTCTCACTATACGGTGCACTTACATCATGGAATCGCGAGGACATGGGCGACTTGACATACCGGCCCGGCGTGGGCAGGTCCGTGACAAGGGAAGGGAAGGCGAGAATTCAACGCCGAGCTAGCAAGGAAGGAAAATGGCCCCGTCCACGCAGAGGGCGTGTCATTACGTAGTAGTCCCCGTCCTACCCCCATGTTTTTACTATTTAAAGGCATGTAGACTTACATGGTCCGGATGCTTGTGTCGCGATGTACCTAGTAGTAGTGAGCACGACTAAAGCAATTAGCCGAACCATCATGCCATGTGACTATGTGTAGCGATGCTACATCATCGCGGACTCTAATGTAGTTTTGGTTCTGTATCTCCGCTAAGCCATCAAAGCAAGCCTATATTGCACGTATGCCTCTTCTAGTGGAATCCCAAAAAGAACCATTCACACCGACATCGAATCCTCCATGTTTTAGGGCATCTTCATAATCACAACGAACGTTCTCAGCCCCTTCAATCATATTCTGTATAAGCTTCATAAAGCATGATATCGATTACCTGCCTATATACACGTATACGTTTAGACGACTTCATCGAGCAGAGACTCCCTGGCACATCATAATATCACTTACCTTTCTACTTACAACTCATCACTATCTCAATCGTCCTCCCAAAATTCTACAGAAATTTTGCGCACTACAACAATATACGATGATCAAAAAATGTTATTGCGAGTCTGACAAATTTCATACCCTTGATATTCTACGAAAATAACAAACAGACCAACCAACATCGTCACAACACTATTATTTTCAAAATAAATAACATCATACAATCAGATTTGCTAAATGTAATTAACCAACAAAATGTAATATTCATTACAATGCAATTGAACAATAATTAAATAATACAAAACAGGTGGAACCCCGTAAGCCTTACGGTTGGCGGCGAGAACGATCGCTTAATTGTCGAGGCGGTGAAGTCTACTACCTGCGGTTCTGATAGATAACGCCGATCGTATGATTGTTGGCGGCTGAATCAATCAATCATTGACAGAGCGGATATTCTGTAAAAAAAGAAGCGAGGAATATTTTTGTAATTTTTAATAAAAATAGATTATTTTAAAAAATTAAGCATAAGCGGGTGTAAGCGGCACTCCTACTCCTCACAAGTTCTTAAAAAAGCTCTTGTGAGATGGGGATATCGTGCAAATCTTTGTTATATTTTCTCGTGGACGCAGACGCGTGAACGTTCCTCAAAGAAAGTGGGTGGAAAGCGTTGCAACTTGCGACCAAACGAAGAATTTTATTAAAATAATATATTTTAAAAAAATTATATAAATAAATAGTCGAATTTTTTTACAAAACTAAACCTTTGTCGCCAAGTGAATTAGCGATAGGGACCTGTCGTCATTTCAATTGGCATCAGAGACTGTCGCCTATGGAACATATACCATGAATTGCTCTTGTCTAGAGGGGGGTATATGCCATAGGAGAAATTCCTGTCGCACAGATGTCTAGTTCTGTATTTTTTTTTTACTATTTTTTCTGTATTTTTTTAAATATATATTATTTAAAAAAACGCCAAAACGAATCGCAATTATTGTCGCGAAACCGGCTAGAGTGGAGTATTAAAATGACGATGCCGTGTGGGTCCCTACGACCGAGCAATGAGGCCCCTCTATTTGTCTGTCTCGTCATCTTATTCTCGGCCATTTGGCATAATTTTTCAAGGTAGCAGTAGCCACTAACCAGCACATATTATGTGATGGAGAGTTTTTCTTTTCCTATTTGATGGCAGATTAGGTGAAGGTTGAGGTTAACCTAAAAGGACAAAGGGCTCGCAGATAGACGTACAGACGACCCCCAAAAAATGGTCCCCGCGGGAAGAGGAGTTCAGAGGTGGTAGTGGGCAGACCACAGTGACGGCATAACTACTCACGGCGTCGGTGTTGTGTCCATAGCGGTGGCGCTGAAGGAAAGGAGGAAAAAAGATAGCACGTGCATAGGCAAGAGGGAGATGAGGGGATGTTGTCGAGACCCAGATTTATACATTTGAAATTATCTATGTATTCTGAACTAGTCTCAGATCAGTAGCTAATTCACACAGAAAACATCGATGAAATATCATCTATTTATCGATTTAGCTAAAAAGATCTCAAAATAATAAATAGTAATAATAACTGGACCTTATTATCAATGTTTACTTAACTTATCACGCATGGCTAAAGAAACAAATAAACACTTGAAGCAGAACGGAAAACTTAGAAAGACCAATCAACATACCTACAGGCAATCGAGTGGAGAAAGCATTCTAATTCGCAAAGCCTTCAAAAGACTTATATTTGTATAATTCTTGACCAGCTTGATATTCTTCAACTGAGTAGCAAAATTTTAAGCCGTGAGTACATAAAGTACTCAACAAGTCGTAGGGAAACAATATGCAATTAATATTCATGCAAGACTTGATCAACCCACAATTACTCAGGTGAGTCTACCACAACCCACAATGTGCTAACCGCACCTCTTTTACTGCACGATCACTTGCCTAGCGAAAATCATTTTGTTCAACGAAGACCAATGACATACCCTGCCATAGTATAACAAATTTTAACAAAAGTGACTACCCGCCACAATTCTATATCCCATTAAGTCAAATTAACATTATTGAATATATGATATGAGCACATCGTACAACTAAGTATGACTAAGCATCTCTATGATACCCATGTTGGTGACACCGATATGTCCACAATGATGGCATAATGACAAATAGGTGATTAATTGTTCCAAAAAGCAGTTGATATAAAGATAGCATGCAATTTGATATAAAACCACATAATTTTGAAATCATAGGTTTAATATGATCAAAGTACTATGACTTGCCTTATCTTTGCTCAGTTACCACACTTGGATCTTCAAAACTTGTTTCTGCTCCTGCTCCTTGAAACAAATCGTATAAACGAGAGAGAAAACAATAGGCGAAGCATAAATAAATCCAAAAAAATTAAAAAAACAACACTAAGGAAAAAGCTCGATTTTAGAGGAATTTAGGAATTTGAACAGACTAAATCAGAGTTCGGACGAAGGAGAACAGACTATCGAAAGATTTGCCGGAAAGGAAAAGGAGAGAGAAGAATATTCGAGGGAATATTCCTTCGGCTGAAAAGAAAAAGAAATTGATACTGACAAGTGAGTCCACCTATAAAGTGAAAGAGAGGATGACATGTGGGGCCGGGTTGACAGAGAGAGAAAGATACCCATAGAGAGACACTGACGAGGGGGTCCCACATGTAAAAGAGAGAGAGACAGACAGAGGAGCTTGGTCAGCGGCGATGGCAAGTGGCATTGACGCCGAACGACGGCGAGGTAGGTGGTGGCGACCGGGAGAATGGAACCCCAACGACACAAGGATACTTTGGGTGATGGTGGTTGTGACGACCCGGCCAGGGGCCTCACCCGAGAGGTCCTCCAAGACCTCCCTAGGAGTCCACCAGGACCTCCTAAGAGGTCCTAATGACCTCTCGGGCAATCCTCCCATGCCTCCCAGGAGGTCTAGTCGGACCTCTTGGAGGTCCAAGGAACTGACCCGAGGAGGTCTTGAGGCTCAGGACCTCCCCAAGAGCCACGACCAAACCTGGGGAAGTCCAGAGACCAACTCGAGGAGGTCATGGGACTTGGAGAAGTCCTAACCCTCCTGTGATCTGAATCAGTCCCAAGGATCAATGGCTAGTTCTTACAGCAATTACAAGTGATAACATACATACACACGAGACTTTATTAACAACAAAAGAGTTGATTACAAAGTTTGCTTACAGACCGACAATAGCAAAAATACACAGAGGAACAAAAGGCTAGTCCATCCAATACACCACAGGTAATTGGCTGGAGGGCGCGGCCTAATTGATCTAGTCCTCCTCATCATCAAAGAAGTTTTCTCCTATTCAATTCATCAATCAAGCAAGAATGAGCACAACCACCGTGTTCGCAAGTTACACCCGTCAAATAACAGAATGACATGTATAATGGATATCAAAGGGAAGGCATAATATGGTTGATTTGCGTAAAGCCAAGTTTCTTTCAAATACATATATTAAGTTCCAAGGCAGTTTATACAATAACTAAAATTCATTTACCAAATTCCATTTTTCAGTTGGATAACATTCATCATCAAATGGTGAAGGATACCCTCCTGTCACAAGGCTCCCCGCCCAACCATGGGTTAGACATCCCAAAATCAGTTTATCCAAAACCTTTTGCAAAAAAACCAATATCTAACTTTGAGTGGCTTTTGCTAGCATGTCCATGACCGTGGACACGGCTATTCGAATAGCTTTCACTCTGCAGAGGTTGTACACTTTACCCACATGACATGATTTCTCTAGTTTGTCTAGCATTCGTCAATGCCACCTCTCACTGCCGAAGGTGAGAGGTCTAGAGCTCATGACAAGGCCTTTATAATGCATTATTCCACCACAGTCCCTCCTCGCTAAGGTTTCGCCTCCATTAGATACAAATCCGCAGGATCGGGGCCCCCTCTTGCGCCGGTGGGAAACATAGGTTATGAAAGACCATAGGCCATAGAAGACCTCCCACACATCCAAGTGGAACAACTGTGGTAGAACTTTGCAAATTAGTTGGCCATGTCCCACGCCCCATTCTAGAGACATGTGGTTGCACGGTGAGGCAAAGCCCATTATAGGCATAGCAAGTTGCGGCTCAAAGACCGGTCCTCAACTGACCTGGGCAACCACCACAAACCCCTGGACCTCAACCTTACCCAGGATTGAGTCCATGCATAAACATTGCACCAGCCAAGCAAACCACTTCGCCCAAGTCCAAATCCATTTTTCTTTTCTTTTGCTTTTCAAAACATTTACCAAAACCTCCATGACGACCCATTGCCATGGTTTTAAATTATTTTGACATCATTGGTCATATTGGTAAAATTCTCCCAAATCAAATACTTTTGGTCTAAGCAAGACTAAGCATAAGATTTCGTAATTGCTCCTGGTTCTCACTAATGTAGCAACCAGGTTTTCCTATGGTGACAATATGTTTGATTCAAGGTCAACAGGGGCCATACAAAGGATTTGGGTATAGCTATGAATTTAAAGACAGGTATTGAAATAACTTAGTAAAGTAAGCATGCATTAGTATTTAAAACAGAACATATATAGGGTGAAATAATAGGTGCAATATGATCAAGAGTGTAACTTGCCTTACTCAAAAGCCTGGGTGTCCTCTTCTGCCTCAAGGAGCTCTTGTTCTTCACTACCTTCGCAATCTACACGGTGGAAAACAAAACAACTCAAAATAGAGCTCAAGTAAGAACTAGGGAAACTCCAATAAAACACTGAAATAAAACCAACAGAGAGGCTAGGTGATTAGGGGGAGGTCCAAGGAGCTTGCTGGAGGAGGTCCGAGAGCTTTGGAGGAGGTCCAAGAGCTGGTTGGTTCTAGCTAGGGAGTGGAAATGAGCAAAGGGTGAAGAGAAAGGGCTGCCCAAGCTTATATAACCAGAGCTACACAGATTTCCAAGGGTAGGCGTGTTCAAGAGTTAGTGAAAAGGACAATGGGAGCAGGCAAAAGATGTGACAAAAGGATAGCACGGGTGCTGCAAAAAGGTAGAAGCAGTTAATGTGATACAACATGCATTAAATGTGGGGAGACTCCCATGCACAAAGGACACAGTCAAAGGATAAAGAAAAAGGAGTGTGACTACCAAATAGGGCCAGTCAAAGTGTCAAGGGAGGTCCTGCGGACAGGAGGTCCAAAGAACACAACAAGGGGGAGGTCGACGGTCGAGATCAAATCAAGGGAGGTGCGAGCGGGTAAGATCTCCAACGGGAATGCAGGCAGTTAAGATCCCCAAAGGGAGGTCTTAACGCGAGATCTCACAAAGGGGAGGTCGGGCGGTTAAGATATCCAAAGGGGCGTCTTAACGCGAGATCTCACAAAGGAGGTCCGGCGGTTAAGATCTCAAAGGGAGATCTTAACCGAGATCTCATAGAGGAGAGGTGCTGGGCGGTTAAGATCTCCAAAGGGAGGTCTTAACGGCCAGATCTCACAGAGGGAGGTGCAGGACGGTTAAGATCTCAAAGGGAAGGTCATAACGGCAGATCTTAAGATCTCTAAAGGGAGGTCTTAACGGCCAGATCTCACAAAGGGGAGGTCTGGACGGTTAAGATCTCCAAAGGAGAGGTCTGGGTGGTTAAGATCTCCAAAGGGGCGAGGTCTTAACGGCCAGACCTCACAAAGGAGAGGTCTGGGAGGTTAAGATCTCCAAAGGGGAGGTCTTAACGGCCAGATCTCACAAAGAGGAGGTCCCAAAGGACACAACGAGGTCCAAATAGACAAGGAGAAGGTCCTAAAGAACACAGGGAGGTCCTGAAGGACACAGGGAGGTCCAAATAGGCAAGGAGGAGGTCCTAAAGGACACATGGAGGTCCTGAAGGACACGGGGAGGTCCAAATAGACAAGGAGGGGTTCCAACAGAATAGAGAGTGAGTTCAAATGAGCATGAGTGGGATTTAGACCTGGGAAGGGAGGTGTGGACCCGAGAAAATCCAACCACTTGGGAGGTCTAGACCTAAGGAGGTCTGGATCAGAAAAGAACGAAGCAAGCTCAGATGGGGAGGAAATCACCAAAGCTCCAACACACCCAACAAACTGAAAGAGAGTTTTTAGTTGAAGTTTGGTTTAGTCAATTGAAGTCCATTCTGAAATTCTCAAGTTAAGCTTCGAATTCTCATCAAAACAAAATGGTTCTTTTTATTTTAAAAATTCAAAAAGGCTCCAAAAATCAGGGTGTTACAGTGGTGCGACAAGGGCGGCAACAAGGTGGCGACGGCGGCGCAATGGCAGAGAAGGAAGCGCGAGTGTGTGACGGCGATGGCAAAGCAACGATGCCCGAGGGAAATAGAGGAGAGAACCGGCTTGGTGATGACACGAGGATCACGTAGAGCGGCTTACGGAGACCAGAGGATGATGGGAACGGCGGCACATCAACGGCTGGAGGCAAGGAAGAGGGCGCCGTAGCGGTGAGGTGCTAGGGTGGCGAAGAGAGGACAAGGAGAGAGGGAATCGAAAGAGGCAGACTTCGAACACACGATGAAGCGCTCGGAAAGGCGAGGGACTCACCGAGCATAGAGATTAGATGATGGTGGTGGCAGCCAGCTTTGGGGAAGAAAGAGGTCACAGCGAGGCGATGGACGGCTTTGGGGAAGAAAGAGGCACGACGAGGCGCTGGACAGCTTTAGGGAAGAAAGAGGTGACTGCGAGGTGGCGAACTCCCAGGGATGGTGAGGCGAGCACGACGGAGAACACATGAAGGCGAATCTGGAGGTGGTGACAGTGCAGAAGAAGGAGCACATACGGCAATGCAATCAGTGATGAGTGGCTTGCGGCGGTGGTGGTTTCTTCGGCAAAAATCGGTGAAACGAAGACAAAATTGAGACCGGCGGTTTGGGGCTTCAGAAGACACGGACGGGCTTAGCACTGGGTGCAAGAAAGAAGGGAGTAAAGAGGGGGTGGCAGCTGATAGGCGGGTCCCTTCGCGAAGAGAGAAAGAGGGAAGGTGGGCAATGACTCATAGGAGAAAAGAAGAAATCATTTTAGGCTCGGTTGGTAGGGAAAGAAAGGAGAAGCTGTAACATCCTGAATTTGGTGTGTGTTTCAAATGTAATAAAAGTATGTGGATTTCAAAAACTTTTGTTAAATTCCAAAAGTTTCCTTTCATTTTTCAAACTTTTGACTTGTTTTCAAACTCCAAATTGTTTCTAGAAAAATGCGTATATAAAGATTGCTGGAAATATTTTTGAAAAATACCAGGGCATTTTTCATGAATTAAAAAAAATTTCCCAAATTTTTAGAAGTTAAATTGACCTAATTAAAATTCTAACTAAGTTTCTAAGGCTGATATGAAAAGGAATTTATTTTAGCCATTTAAAGTATTAAAAGTGGCCAAAATTATTTTTTCTAAGTCATAATTGAAACCCTTAGGACCCACAAAAATTTTCAGAATTTTTGGAAATTTATTTCTATATTTAACAGCACGGTCAAATTTGTTTTGTTTCGGTCAACACCGAAATTAAAACCTAAAACCAAATCTTAGTTCAACAAATGTGGACCATCCAAATTTCGATCAACGGGCTGGATTGCCGGTGCCGTTCGAAACGGACCTGAGTCCGATTCCGACCCAGCTTTCGCGACTTGGCTCGACCGCGTCATTTCGCCGGACCCAAGTCAGACTTGGGCTCAGCCGCGTACCGCCTCGCCACCGTTGCTGCCATGTGGGCCCCGCTTGTTGGTGCGTCATCTTCCTCGCACCGCCTCAGCTAAGCCTCGCTGGCGCCGCCGCATTCGCTCCATGCGTCCTCCAGTGTGAAAGTGCCACCTCATGCACGCGTGGTCAAACGAGGAGGACCGCCAAGCCTTCATCTATCCTCCGAGCCCATCCACTCGCTCTATCTCGCACTCTCTCGTTCTCTCCTCTCGTTTCTCTCTCTCGGCCGGAGCTCAGGACGAAGGCCGCGCCGCCGTCACAAGGCCGCTCGAGCACCCATGACCCCGCCTTCGAGTTCCCCTCTTCACGCCGCCCCTGTTTTGCCCAGCCCGGGTCCTTGGCGTCCAGTGAATCATTGAGACCATAGTCATCGTTCTCGTCTCCTGTGCTCACGGCCCCGCGAGCTCTTTCGCGTTCCGGTGAGTTGCCCTCCTCAACACTTGGTCCCTTAGAATCGTAAACGTCTCCTGAGTCTAACTGCGTCCTCAATTTGGTCTTTGGTGCTGTAACGAGGTCGTGCGACTCGTTCTTCTCGGAGCACGGTCGAGCGCCGCCGCTTCGATTCCGGCTACCACCGCCCTCCTCTGTCGTCAAGGCCTTGTGCGTATCACTCCTGGAGCCTTCGACGTCACCTTTGGCCGCGGCTAGGTCAAAATTGACCCAGTCAACGTTTTGTTGGGCAGATTGGTCGATGAGATGGAGTCGTTTGAGCCTCGATGAAAAAGTTCTTAATTCCTTTAGAAATTCCGAAAACAATAAACTTTGTACTAAAAATTTATTTAACTTAGAAAATTCATAACTAATTCAAATTAGCTCCAAATTGGATCAAATCAATTTTGTTATTCTTATTATTTTGTGTACTTTTTACTGGAATGAGGTTCAACTAGGTTGTTGTTCCAGAAAATGGGGAAATAAAATTAGTTGCTAAAATGAATTGATTTCATACTAGAAAATGGGTTAAGCTTCAAAAATTCATAACTATTTCATCCTAACTCCAAATTAAGTGAAATAAATTTTGTTAATTTTTTTTCCTGTATTTTAATCTTGTGCATAATGGGATCAGGTTGCTATTTCAGAAAAAGTGATAATTAATTTAATTGTGAAAATATGTGTTTAGTTTGTAAATTCCTAGAAAATTTAAATAAGTTTCCCTGAAATTGAAACTTTCACCCAAATTTATTTAAATATCATTCCCTTCCTGTGATGTATGCATGATTTGGTGATGATTGAAGTTGTGGATTATTTTGGTGTTATTTGTTCTTATTTGCCGTTTTGCTCGATCGATAGATTTTGACGATTTGGGTGTTGTCAAGAGCTATCCTCTACAGCCAGAAGACTATCTGCAGCAAGGCAAGCAGTTTCCAATAGATGCACGTTGATCCCATTATTTGCGCATAATAATATTTCATTTTCAATCATATGTATGCACGCTATGTTGTCAAGTATTTTCTCTGTCGCGATAGTTCACCTGAGTAGTTACTTGAAACGTAGGTAAATATCCATCCCTTACCACAAAACCTAGGATTATATCCGCCGTGATGTAGAGCTCGCTGGATGGGCTCTCGTCACTTATATTTAGTATGCGATTTGCTATTGCTTAGCTATGCTTAGAACGGTAGACTAGGGATCATCGTCTCGGCGATGGTCGTTACAACATCACCTTAAATATTTGAGTCAGGATACTCATATATGTATCATATTTGGAAAATTTAAAAATGAAAACTAAAAAGATTTGGACTTGGGCATATGGATGATTGGCGTGGTTATTGGATATGTGGTTGTGTGCCCGAGTCAACAAGGACCGAACATCTTGTTACACTGAACCAAGTATTATTGTGTACATCCACATGAAGGTATTAGGAACCCCTCTTGACTCAGTACTTTGGCGTGTATTACCTCCGAGTCGCAGGCGGGTGTGAGTGTGTTGTGTTAAAAAAGGTTTTGTTTGTGTTTGTTGGGTGCGAGGGGTGGGGTTCCTGTCTAGGTTCTCCAGTCCTAAGGGTATCAGCAGTTGCTTCGACTAGGCCGATATCCGACGCAACATGTGGGTCCTGCGTGGGAGCCCTGTGTGCACACGAGGCGGTTCACGGAGGGTTTTACCCATACGGGCGACTCGTAGCTAATATACAATATTGGAAAAAGTCTCGTAGGACTTAGCCGTGCCGGCATACCTAAGGAAGTGTGCTTAATCGCGTGGCAAAAAGGCGGTCCGAAAGTTGTACATCCCTGCAGGGTTAAATCTATTCGAATAGCCAAGTCCTTGGTTATGGACATGCTTGGGGAGGTCTTTTGAGAGTTAGACTACAACATTTTGATAAAACTGGAGTATGGGTAATTCGTGCTATTGTTGTGGTGGCTAGGGTTAGTCACCTCCAGGATGTTAAGGTTGATTTATATTATTGTCTCTGCTATTTGAACAATTTAAAAACTGATTTGACAAACTGCCTTCAATCTAGTACATAATTGTAAATAAATGTGGCTTTATGCTGAAAATAAACTCTATAGCCATTTCTTTGAATTCAGCTTGCATATAGCTATGTATAGGCTTGGATACGTAAGTCTTGCGAGTACAATTTTTATTGTACTCGGTTGCATTGTGTCATTCTTTGCGAGAGGAAGTTGACCCCAAGGGGTTGATTTAATCTGAGCCGACTTCGCTATGGATGACTAGCTTGAGCGTTTCCGGTTAGTTTCCTTGTGGGTAAGGGCAACTGGTTGGCTTTTGGTTCTGCCATCTTTATGGCTTGTGTTTACGTTGTTGCCTCTACTTTTGTTGTAAAACCTTAATGTAAGTTGAATCTATGTAAATTATGAAGTTTGTAATAATGCAAGAACTTACGTATGGAATTGGTACTTAATTTTTGTAAGGTGTAAGTGTCTCATAGTTACAGGAAGTACACATACACCGAGGCGAGAAATTTGATTTGTGATGCTAGAACCGGTGGAAAGGTTAAGCATTTCAAATTAAATCGCCTTGACTCTCTCTCGAAGCGAGCCAAGGAGGAAAAAGAAAAAAGGCCGAAATAAAAGGAATTCAACCCAAAAAGGAAAATCCAGAAAAGAAAAGGATTTCTGAATTCCAGAAAAAGGATTAAAGCAAACCAAGCTCAAAGAAATAGCAAATAAACTCCAAAAATTCCTAGAAAATTTTAGAAAATACTCTAGAACTTAAGGAACCCAAATAAATTAGCTTTAAACTGAATTGAAGTTTAAATTAATCACATTAAATTGTTTTGATTTTGAAAATTCAAATTAAACTTTGACTTAACCAAGAAAATTCAAATGTTTATTTTTATTTTTAAATGCTTCAAATGAACTCCAAATTTGGGATGTTACAGATATTGCCAGTGCAGATGGTGGCGATAGGGGTGGACAAAGTCGGGTTGGCGACGGTAGCCCATGGTAGCGAGGCGGGTCCGTCATGGTGGCGGCGCTACAAGGAGGCGGAGCCAGAGCGGGCGGTGGGGGAAGGAAGGGGATGACCTAGGGATGCTTGAGTAAAGGGGAATCAAGAAGGGGCTCATCAGGTGACGAATGACGATGGTTGTGGTGGTTTTGGTCGGACGTAGGGAAGAAGACTGTGGCGCGAGCTCCCGTGGACGATAACCAAAATTGGTTGGGGGGTTTTGCACGGCGTGCCCGGGAACATGAGGTGACGCGGGTGGCAGTGGATGAGGTTCATCAGGTTGGCCAGATCGACAACAGTGGCTGGCGCGGGCATTGCCGAAGTTGAGAGCGAGAGGGTGAACTGTGTGGTTCGGCCGATTTCATCGAACGGGGTGATACAACATAAAAGGGGAATACTCTCCTAGCTTGAACCATCTCATCCGGGATCGTTTGATGCGATTCAACCAACCAAACGCTTGGATGGACTTATTTCTTGAACGGAACCATCCTGTTCAGCATCATACCTCCATCCAAATGCACCCTAAAGGAAATTGTTGAATGAGATATGAAGAAGGGAATAGCATGAAACTAGTGTAATTAAGTAGTGACGGGGATTAAATAGTGAAGCTATAGTCAATTAATGAAACTATTTCTCTATAATATTCATTATAGTAATAACCCTCTTGTATACCTCTGGTTGGAGATGTTTACCACGATCAAGCTAGGTTACGACCAGTTCAGGTTACAACCAACCCTTGGTCGGAAAGCCTGTTACGACCAAGTAGAATCACAACCATCTTTTGGTCGATAAGTCTCTCTAACAAATATGTGAGCCCTATATTATCGATTAGGGACCCTATACACCATGCTCAACTATACGTGGTAGCAAATACAACACGTACACGTATGTGTCTCTACAAAACTACATACACATCTCTCTCCGTCTCTCGCAATAACCGCATGACGAACATGCAAGGAGAATGTCTCACTGACAATAACTGTCATCAACGTGCATATTCCAGCAACCGTCAAGACGCCTCCTGACACACAACAACTGCCACCCCTTTGATGCTTTATAAGGGGCGGTGCCGACAAAGCGACAGAAAGGGAGAGGACAGAAGTCATTGACAACATTCTAAGTTTCAGTGGCTTGTTGTGCTTTGTAATCTCATTCAATATAAGGACATAGAAGTATGGTTGTTATTCTCCCCGGAGAAGGCTTGAACCTATCTAAAAACACTATGTCTCTTCTTGCGTGATCTCGAGAGCTGTGTCCCCCACATTTGCTCACAAATATCGATAGTAATTCATCAATAGTTGGCGCCATTGATGGGGAACTATGGTGATCTTCGTTGATTCTACTTAGATGCTTCCATGGAAAACGAGTGGAATGAGGATAATTGGTTCGATCTCGCATATTACGTAAGACTCGACATGCATGCCTGCTATAACTACGAGCCGAGCATCTACTCATTCGAGGGCAATGACTAATGCAGGAATCCATCACTAGGCCCAGGAGACCGTGCCTTGGACACGCTGTTGGAGGGCATGCTACCACCGACGCTCTCATCAGCACCATTACGCCCAAACGGGGAGTCAGAATCCTCAGAGTGCAATAGGTCCAAGTGACCACAACTAGTACCACTCGGTGACGGGCTCCGAACGCGATGAAACTCGTGTAATTAAGTAGCTACTTGCATTTCAGTCAGCATTTTGTTCCTTACTATATCATGTATGATCATAACATTTTGAAGTTACATGTCTCACACATGGCATAATAGGGTTTCTTATAATTTTTTCAAAACAAACATGTACGCCCTAGCCAAAAATGTGTAAATGGCTACTCGTACGAGTGGGACATCTGTGCTGGTTTGATGGGTGATTTGAAAGAATGGAAGTCTTTGCATCATTAGTTTCGAAGAAAAGGACTCTGAATGAGTTCTACGGTATCCGAATCCTCCGTATTACTGTAAAGGTTCACTATGTGAGTAGTATTTTATGAGTGTGCGAACAGTACTCTGAAGTGGTACTGTAGCAAATAATGCATCAACGGCGAATATTTATTGTAGCGATTTTACTACAGCGAAAACACTATAGCAAACACACTATAGCAATTGATCTCAACCTTTGATGTTTGATTGGATGGTGAAGATCGCTTCCTAATACCATACAACATAGATCATCTACGTTGAATCCTTCAATACAGAGGATCCATTTCCAGTTCCATGTGATGCCAATTTGAGATTAGTTAGCACACACTGTCATCCCAGCCAAGTGCACACTGTCATCCCTGCCAAGCTGATATCCATACATTAAGAGCTTGTTTAGGAGCCCAGATTTACGGCCATCCACAGGGATGAGCCGAAAATCTTGGCTTCCCAAGCAAGGCCGGAGATATTGTTTGATAGAGATAGCTTTCACGTGACCTTCGTATGAATTCCTAAAAGAATCCCGGAGAATATGAAAGTGTTTCTTGCAAAATTCCCATAGGTTTCGTATGGATTTTTGCTTTCCAAGCAGAGCCCAAACTATATGCTTATTTTCCTCCAGAATTCAGGCAAGAAAGACATGTATAACCCTTTGTTTTGACTACTGACCCCCCGTCGTCATTTATATTTTCATTCTTGTCACCCATGCATGTGTATATCGATCACTCCTCTCCTAGTCTCTCTCTAACTCTCAAGGCATAGATGGATTTTAGCTTATTTCTAAATAAATCATTTTTAATCATTTTACAAAAATAACACATGTTTTATTTTTTTACAGAAATAACCCTCAGTCGCTAGCCCACTAGACAACTAGTCCCAATCGCGTGGTGGGTCAGCGATTTGAACCCAGCCAGCCCACACTCGCGGGCTCATTGTGCGACTGAGGCCTGTCGACACTCAGTCGTGCGACAAGTGGACAACATTGAGCCACGTCACCCAATTGTGCCACCCTCACTCGAATGGCAGTCGCCACACACCAGTCACGCCACGCTGTCGCGACCTAGGGCCGATATAATCGGTTGATTCCAATCTGAATCCATTCGCATGGCAGAAAGAGGAGAAGGGAGGAGAGAGGAGAGGACGGGGGAGGGGAGGGGAGGATGAGAGTCTACCCTTGGCTCGGCGCGCCTCTATGTACTCATCCTTTTGCGGTGATTTGATTCTGCTCATGTAATTTGTTGGTAACTTCGATAAAACAAGTTAGGTTAGCAACAATAAACATAGCTTAGTGGTAGATTTGGTTTTCATTAGACTCTACGTAGCATTCTTAATAAGCATCCATTCTAAATATCTTGAGTCATGTGGTAGGTATGTTAGGTCAATGATTTTTCAGAGTGTTTTATGTGCAGTGAGAAGTTTGTGAGGGGTTATGTGGGGGTTGATTTGAGCAATTTTTCACAAATCACAATGTATCACCCGAACTCAGATAATCTTAAAATCTAGGAGGTGCTACATTGACTGACATGAAGCTTCTCTCTTGACCCAGCACTATATGGTGTCACCGTGAGATACATGTGGAGCCGTTCATCGAAAGTGGTCTATTGGGAGTTGAGGCCGATGGAGCGAACAAAGTCATGGCAAACCTGGTTGGAAGCATGTAAGTGTCGTGGCTATGAATGAGTATTGTTGGTGCAGGAAGTGGCGGACCGAAGGGGGGGCTTGAGTGGGTTCTAGCCCCCTACAGCTAGCCGCCAGTACCCCTCTCCACCCAAGGCCCCAGCCGCAACACCAGCGGCGGAGATGGGTGTGTGTGGTAGAGAAGGGAGGTAGGACGCAATGTCGCGATAAGCAGAAGAGCCAAGGGCCGTGCAAGTGTAGGCTGGCCCGCTGGTCATCGATGAAGAGCTGGGGACAATGGCAAGGAGGTAAGGACTTGGTGTGATTTGCATAAGTGCTTCATTGCTGCATTGTGAATTGATGCGATTTTTGTCTTCCTATTTGATGTTGTTTTGTTGTGATTCAATTTTAAAGTATGTTAGATTGCTTTCTGTCTTAGCTATCCTAAAATTCTTAAGTAGCACATGATGAGGACATGACCCCTATGGATATGACCATTACTACCACAACAAGTCGGATATTTGAAATCCAATTCTGAGATCAATTCGAGTCAACTGTGACACCGACTTCAAACGTGCATAACTTTTGCAAACGAAGTCCGATTCGGGTGTTCTTGGTCTTGTTGGAAAGCTTATTTCAAGACCTTTCCAATGGATCTAGTTTCACCTCCAAATTCCTTCTGTGCACATCAAAATCACCAAAAGAAGATGTCCTATATGTCGGCCCATACGTCAGAATCGCCAAAAAGGAGATGTCCC
This sequence comes from Phyllostachys edulis, assembly GCA_036346405.1. Taxonomy (NCBI): domain Eukaryota; kingdom Viridiplantae; phylum Streptophyta; class Magnoliopsida; order Poales; family Poaceae; genus Phyllostachys; species Phyllostachys edulis. Next base: position 53,975,249 of record CM070547.1, on the reverse strand, counting down.
ATATGTCGCCTTGCAAAATGTTCAACTTGTCCCCTATGTCGGCTGGCCGACATAGGGGGCGTGCACTGTTCACGTAAACAGGTGAGACATCTGGTTGTGGTCTTAGATCATCTAGGGGTGGTCGTGAGGCATCTGGTTGTGGTTTTAGACCATTTAGGGGTGGTCGTGAGGCATCTGGTTGTGGTCTTAGACCATTTAGGGGAGGTCGTGAGGCATCTAGTGGAGGTCCGGAAGGTCAAGGGAGTTCCTAAGGAAATCCTGAGGAGATCCTGAAGAGCTAGTTATGAACCCTGCGAGGGTGATTGTGAGACATTTGGTAGTGGTCCTAGATTAGCTAAGGGTGATCGAGGGTCATCTGATAAAGGCCCTCGACTAGCTAAGGGAGGTCCTAGGTTACTTAGTAGCGGCTCTAGACCATCTAAGGGGTGGTTGTGGGACATCCATTTAGAGTTTGTAAACACACTGATCGTGAACTTCACTCCATGTAAATGATACTCAAAATGAACAGTGCAAGCCCATAATATATTACATAAATATCCGGCCGTGCGGCCAACTATTTTACAAAAGCGCCACTTAGGCGGAAGTTCACATAAGTCGAGTACTGAATATAAAATAGGTGCGGAAGCAAAATAAATCGTGATGGATCCATTCACTTTACCCACAGGCAAGCGACTGGGGGTCCTGGCCTAGGCTTCATTATCGTCACCACCATCTAGATCAACACGTGAAATCTTGGTAGGGTCTTGATCATTTGGGTGCGAAAACATTAAAATGGCGAGCACAGTACACAAGCTGCACCCATGAGCCAACACACAATGCGGTTGTATAGATGCAAGGCTAATCAAGGGAAGCTTTAGAGTTCTTTTATTTGCACAAAGCCAAGTTTGAAATAGATGAGTAGTAGAAAATCCTGAGACTTAGCATTTTAACAAATCTGTTTTCATAAATGAGTTTTTATTTGTAAAGTATTAGTGGAGGTCCCACCTCCTATACCATTGAGTGGCTCCATCCACTCAATGCTCGGGTATTCCCGTAATTACCACTGGTCCCCAACCAGGCCTTTATCAAATCCCTGGGGTCCCACCCCATCCTTCTCTTTTCATCACAAATGGTTTTGTAAAAATGAAGACTATATCAAGCAAATTCTCAGCACCGCTCTTGACCGTGAGCACGACTATCATGATAGTTTTCTTACTCTGTAGAGTTCTCATACTTTACCCACAAGAGGTAATCATCTTGGTATATCATACGTTTCCTTAGGCGTGTGAATCAAGGGAGATTACCACAAGGCCTTTACAATGCTCAACCTCAACGCACTCCATCCGCTACACTAAGGTTTCCACATACAGAGTCCACTCCTAGGCTCTCAGGAGGCCCCTCTTGTGCCAATGTCACGGTTCATGTGGCTTCATTCTCCCCACTATCCACATAATCAACCCAACGGCGGATCTCTGGCGAGGCGAAACAAATTAGTCGGCAGTCGTACCCATAATGGACTTGTGGTTGCCTTTGTTTTTGCATGAGAGGTCATCACAAGATTCGGTCCTTCTTGGACGAGGCGGCACATCCACACACGGCATCTTCTCGTGCCCGGCACCGACCATTCTTTCCAACCGCCCGATCAAAAACAATTTTTCAGGTTTTATGGTTTTGGAAAATAACCATTTACTTCAACATACCAGCCAGGCTCCCGTCCTCAACTGCCCCGAATCATTTTCCAAAGTTTTTAATGATTGTGGTCGGGCAATTTAATGCCCGCATGACATTGTATCTAAGCAAGGCTAAGCATGACACTTAGATACAGACTTATTAACTAGCAGGTAATCCATTAAGTCTAAGGTGACAAGGATATTGTCCAAGTTCAAGGATTTGAAAGTTTATGCACAAGTATTTGTTAAGGCATTAACTATGATCTAGACCAATTTAGTTTGATATAACATAGCAATGCAATTTCTTAATTTGAAACAATATAATTTGCAAAAAAAAAGTAGGTACAATATGATCAAAGTGTTGACTCGCCTTGTTCAGAGTGCTACTGATCGATATTTTGATCAATGAACGGTTCCTTAGTCGCCTCAGCTTCTATAGTCGCAAAACAAACGGAAAGGCAAATAAGCGTATATTCCAACTCAAATTGTTTTCAAATATGCAAGGAACTCCAAATAATGCAAAAGCGTGGATTAGAAATATAAGACCAGCACCGTTGAAAACTCAGTGGTCGTCGAATCTGTGGTGGTCGTTGGTGCTAGTGGATACGACAGGGAGGTCGTGAAAGTACTATGACTTGGGGTGGTCCTGGAATCGTTGTAGCGAGGGAGGTCCGGAATCCTCAGAGCTGTGGGAGGTCTTGGAATTACTGTACTCCGGGTAGGTCCTGGAAACCACTGTAACCAGGGGAGGTCCTGAAAGCACTACGACCAGGGGAGGTCGCGAGAGTGCTAGGACTAAGGAAGGTCGTGGACCAAGAGGGTGGTCTTTGCAAGAAGACCAAGCGAGAGATCTAATGAGAGGGAGTTCTGGACCCTCAGATCCAAATGAAGGGAGGTCTGGATGGCCAAGATGAACGCAAAGGATGTCCTGACGGTCAAGATGGAACCAAAGGAGATCCTGACGGTCAAGATGAATGCAAAGGAGGTCCTGGAGGTACCAGAACCAGGGGAGGTCCTGTGAGTGTTGCGACTAGGGGAGGTCGTGTGAGCGTTACGACCAGAAGAAGGTTGTGAGAGTGTTTCGACCAGGGAAGGTCATGAGAGTGTTATGACCAAGGGAGGTCATGGAGGTGC